>CM045761.1:161880754-162365754 GCA_025200525.1 Camellia lanceoleosa | reverse complement strand
GTGGAGGGCAATTTTGTCATTCCAATGCAAAAACGCCAAACAAAAAAACTAAACGAACAAAAAAAATCCTAGGTTAAAAAAGTTAAAAAAGTCAAAAAGTAAAGTTTGCCAAACGACACATTAGTCCTCATCCTATTCCTAAACTCTCACAAGTGGGAACAAGACTTCATCCATTTCTTTAATTGCATTGATTGTCATTGATTTCACTTAAGAGACAAAAAGATAAAAACATATTTGGACTTATGATTTTATAATTTTTAATGATGTAATCTTTTTCATATGAAATAACCTATTTAATCCTTATTAGTTTTTTTTAGCATAAACCCTTGTTAATTATATCCAAATAACAATAGATGAATACTGCATAGCTTTCAAACGCGAGGGGTCTGTGTCTTTAATTTCAAAATCTCCTGGGGACCCAAGTGCAATTTACTCTAAAAGGACCATTCTCGTAGCATTGAATTTTTGAATTCAGAAATTCATGTTAAATTTTTATTTAGTTGACTATAATTCTATGGACCTTAAGCTAAGACAGGTAAGCCGCCAATAACCGAAAAACAGAGGGGAGAATTTTATATAAATAGTAAATTAAATGAGAAAAGTAGTTACAATTTGAGATTTTTTATTTTTTATTATTTTTTTTAACGCATAGTCACAAATTTATTTTTTTTGAAACAAAAGGCGTGGTTACAATTTGATTGAAGTATTAGTAAGTGTACAACTCTCACTTCCATCCTATAAATTTATAGTTTTCGAATAAAGTTATACATATCAATTGATATATCAATTAGTATATTAATGATGATGTAACATAATTATAAAAATCTTGGGTCCTTATAGTTTGTATAATAGGTGAAATTTATAGTTTTGAATTGATAATGACATAGCATATGTTCATCCATTAATTAATAGGGTAAACTACCAATAGGTCCTACTTTTGAGACTTATTAGCTATTAAGTCCTATTGATAAATATATTAAGTAATAAAGACAAATTTATCAGGTTAGTAATTTTATGAATAAATTTATAGTGATAAAATTATCAGTCTCATTATTTTCATGAATAAACTGATAGTGATAAATTTATCAATCTCTTATTTTTATAGTGTTAAATTTATTAGTTAGGACCTCAGAGGTAAATAAGTCTAGTTAATAGGATGATTGGTAAGTACCCCTAATTAATATACCAATTGGTATGTAGCACCACTGTTAATTTTCTCATGTCATTTATCTAAATTCTCTCAAAGCATAGGATAATTAATCTAAAGAAATTATATAAAGCACCACATAATTTTCTTCTAAGAGTAGACCACTAGCAAAAATTGGAATATTATTTTAAACATTTAGATTACAATTTAGATTACACATTATTTTTATAAATAATCCAATCTGCTAAATCACACAAATCTATATCAATCTGCCCGCTAATTGCGGATTAGTTTGTTCTACAATTTGAAATTTATAATCCATCTTTAAAACTGTTCTACTCTGTTATACATATATGAAAAATATAATACAAATTAATTTCATATATTATATGCGAATGTATGACAATTGTTTTAAATTATTTTTCAATCAATTAATAATAAATTGAAACCGCTCAAACCGCAATTGATTATTAACCAATTTGTCATTTATTATTTAGTTTACAATTTTATAGAAAATCACACCGCACAGACGCTCGTAATTGTTAATATAGGTGTTGCGTGTATATTAATTTTGGTTCAAATATTAATCTACGGAAATGGTAAGTTGTTAAAAGATTCTTATCTATGTAATTATTGGCAAGTCAAGTGTGTTTTTGATTTAGTTTCCAATAATAATATGTATAGCAATCTAATCATATTTAATATATATACATACGTATTCTTTTATTATTAGGCAAGTTAATCTTCTGCTCTACAGAGGTTGTGAAAGAGAGAACCCCCATACCTATTCTATTGTATTTTGGGTTTGAGAAGCTGTGGAGAGAGAGAGAAGCCATTAAAGCTAAGGTATGTCTTTTCCATTATTGAACTTCTCTTCTCTCTTTTTTCAATTTTTTTTAAAAATTTTTAATTATGTTTCTTTGTAAAGGAACCTGCTGATGGCTTTCCATCGCTTGATCTTGCCTTTATTATATATGTTACAAGGTTTATAAACTTCTGTCTCCCACCATGAGTGTGTACTTTGGTTTTCTAAACATTGGCAAGATACTCTACATTCTATTTTTTTTTTTTTTTTTTTTTTCCTGTTTCCTAGTCTTAAATTTTATAGCTTTCCATCTTTTATTAGTTTTTCTGGTCAATCAACTTTTAACCGTAGATAAAGGAGTTATATGTATATATATATATATATTTAGGGAGATACATCTTCAAAAAGTACATACGATATGTCTTTCATAATTTTTTTTACAAAATTTTATAACTTAAATACAAAATATCGTAACTTTTTCATAACAAAAGTCATAAATTTCATTCTTTTTTTTTTCACTGAAAAATATCATAATTAATAAAATCCCAAAATGTCATAACATTATCATTCTTAATTTTAGGAGGCACATCATAAATTTAATATTCATAACTTTACTACAAAATATCATAACACATTATAAACAATCATAACGTTTATTATAAAAAAAATTTACGATAGGCGCCATTTTAAAATATACACATTGTCGATTTCTCCTTATATTCATGACCATAAATTCTTCTTTTTAAATATTTTTTTTTCTTCTTATTATGGTCATTGGAAATCCAATGGAAAACAAAATATTGGAGCTTGCACAATAATCTAAATTTAAGAGTAATATGATTTTATGGCTCAAAATAGTGGTTTATTTTTTATTTTTTTAAAAAAAAATTCAAGCTTTCGAATATTGGTTCTAACCAAAAGTGGCATAAGATTCCTTCTTAAAATAATAATAATTATTAATGTTAAATTTTTAATTTTTAATTTTTATTTTGGTATTCTAAAAAATAACTCTATAATATTTTGATATCATGTTTAGTATGGTATTGAATCAAATTAATTCACAAAAAGTTATTGGGTGGTCTAAGAGTAAGTTCAGTTAGTGCTTCAACAACTTTATAATTGGTGAATAGGCTAATGAATTGACAGTAATATTCTATCACAACCCTACTAACAAGGGCCTAACCAATGAGAATGATGTAGGTGCAATTACGTGGTATTGGCTTGAGCCAAACTATATTTTTCCTCATCCTTATATTAGAGATCTTTTAAAATATGAATTGCAACTTTTATTTACTCATTTGTTTGTTCAAATTTTTGTTTTTTTAATTTTTTTATACGAGAATTCATGATATGATTATCAATACATGATGTCTATTAGATTTGTAGATGGGTCGAGCTAAACAAAGAATGGAACTCATAAGAAATGAAAAGGCTCGTTATGTAACCTGTCAAAAGAGAAAGAAGGGCTTGAAAAAGAAGACTTGTGAACTAGAAACTCTATGTGATGTCCAAGTTTGTCTGATCATCTATGGACCTAAGTTGGATGATCATTCCACTGAGGTAGAAATCTGGCCCCAAAATCCCAATGATATTCAACGCTTGATTGACTCTTACAGAAACCAATCTATTGAAGATCGTCATAAGAGGACGCTTGATTTATCCAACTTTTTTGAGAACCGAAACCAAAAGATTGAAGATGCGCTTATCAAACTACGTAAGAAGAATGACAAGGCTTTGTACTCTACGTGGGATGATCGTTACAATGACTTGTCAGAGAGGCAGCTGAGAGCCTTTGAAGGTATGTTGGAGGGTAAACTTGCAGATGTGAAGGCTAGGGTTGAATTCATGAAGGGAACTCTAGCATTAGCAAGTCTTAACGATTTGGAACAAACCTCTCAACAAAATCATTCGAATTATTTCATGCAAGGCTTGTTTGGTACTAGAAGTTTGCAAATGGGGATTATCCATGAGGAGACGCATATTTCTTCGTTGAATCCACTGTATGAAATTGACAACATCTCTCTTCATTACCCTTTTGATCAGATTGATCACCAGGGAATTGTTGAGCTTGATGCAAAATCCATGGCAATTAGTCCAATGATGATGCCAATGAACAACATTAATGACACTCATTACACTCAATTTGGTGGTATGTCTAGTAGCAACTTGCAGTGCATTGATCCACTAGAGAAATCAATTTATTACGATCCAATAATGTTGTTGCCTTCTTCAGAGCCCGTTTTAATAGAAGCCTCGTGCATTGAGTCGTCTTTTTCAATGTCTAGGATGATAGAGAACGCAGTTGGTAAAAATCATCATCCTTCGCCCTCTATGGGTTATCGTGGCGGTTCAAGCATGCAAACAATGTCGCCATATATGCAGTACCTGAAGATGACAAGTGGTCCTTCTCAAGTTCATGCATGGCAGATAGAGGAGTACTATAAAGCCATTGAGTTTCAAATGAAGAATCAGAAGTGAATTCAATTCAGGTCTAAGTTATGGATTCTAGTGATACATTTGGTAGTAGAAACTGATTAATTAGTGTGGAAAGGGAAGTACCCAATTTTACTTTATTTTATTTTTAAATTTAGTGTTTTAATAGCTTAGGTCTCCTTAAGTTTAATTAATGACTATTTATATGGACTCATTAACCTTTTAAGTAGGGTTCTAAATTCTAATTGGTAAAGTAGCATTTATATATAATTAAACTAAATTGCATACAAGCATTTTTGCTGGCACTTTGGATGTGAATTAAGAGCCTGTTGACAGTCAAATTACAGTCTATTTTGTTTACTTCATTAATACCATGTCATATATATTGATCAAATGTCTCAGTCAAGTAGTAATTTTTTTTATTGGTGAAAAAATAATTTTTTATTCATGTAGAAAAATTTCAGTTGTTGGATTGAGTTTAGTGGCGGAGCCACAACAGGCCTAGGGGGTCACGTGCCCTTCTTCAGTTTTGAATTATTTTTTTTTTGTATTGTTCACACACAATATGTAGTTTATTTAGTACTCTTGAAGCGTCATGTGGTGTTATTTATGTAATGGTCTAAATCAATAATATAGTGTCAAATTTTATAAATGGAACATAGTAACTCATTATTGTTAGGTAATTGGAAGATAATAGGTGAATCACTTAGTGTGCGTTGTGATTTCTTATATCCAAAATACCACGCCGTCAACACCATATAATATTCTGGGATTATTTAATAATTTCTATTCAAAACACATTTTTATAATCAATACTATCTCTCTAATATTTTTCTATCAAATAAAAATTATAGAAATTTTATAATGATTTGTGCTATAAATGTCTTGCTTCTATTTTCTAAAATCAAAAATTTTAATTTGTAATTTTTTGTGCTAAAATTGCATACTTACATTACTATTGTGTTCGAGTTATTCCACATTATTATTAATAATAAATAATTAAATTTTTATGCTTAAATTTGGCTTATAAAATTATTATTATTTTATTGTTGATCACCAAAAAAAATTAAAATTATAAAGTGTCCTCTCTACCTTAATTTCTTGGCTCTGCCACTGCCTGTAGGGACGACCCATCATGGGTCTCATTTCGATAATCCAAACCGTTTAATGTATAGAACTCGTCGAGTACATTATGCTTGTAAAAAATTACGTTTATTGGATATCGATAGCTATGTGATCAAATTAGTTTTGTATGAAAAAAATGAACAGTAAAAAATAAATGACTGACAAAAATCTGATTTGATCACATAGCTATTGATATCCGATAAATATGATTTTTTATAAGTATATAGTACTCGACGAGTTCTACACATGGGACTGTTCGAATTATTGAAACGGGACTCGTGGTGGGCCTCCATAGGCCCAATAGTACTCTCTAATCTGATGAAGGACGGGAGCAAAGCCACACATATTTGAACTTTTGATTTTATAATTTTTAATGATGTAATTTTTTTCATATGAAATAACCTATTTAACCCTTACTAGTTTTTTTCTAGCATAAACCCTTGTTAATTATATCCAAATAACAATAGATGAACACTGCATAGTTTTCAAACAAGAGAGAGGCCTGTGTCTTCAATTTCAAAATCTCATGGGGACCCAAGTGCAATTTCCTTTAAAAGGACCATTATCGTAGCATTGAATTTTTGAATTCAGAAACTCATGTTAAATTTTTATTTAGTTGACTATAATTCTATGGACCTTTCGGTCATTTCACATTGACTTTTTTAGTTAGTTTTTAATTTTTTTGACTTTTTTTATCTTGAAATTTTTTTGTTTATTTAGTTTTTTTGTTTAGCTTTTTTTGATTTTTTGGCTTTGAAATGGCAATTTTTTTTTTTTTGTCTTTTTGTGATTTTTGATTTTTTGACTTTTTTTTTTTTTTTGTGATTTTTTAACCGGAGAGAAAAACCAAATCGGGGCTTAAGCTAAGACAGGTAAGCCGCCAATAACCGAAAACACAGAAGGGATAATTTTATATAAATGGTAAATTAAATGAGAAAAGTAGTTACAATTTGATTTTGATTTTTTTTTTTTGAACGCGTAGTTACAATTTGATTGAAGAAGTATTAAGTGTACAATTCTCACTTCCATCCTGTAAATTTATAATTAGTTTTTAATAAAATTATATACACCAATTGATATATTAACTAATATATTAACCGATAATATAGTATAATTTTAAAGACTTTGGATCTTTATAGTTTGTGTTGTAGGGGTATAATTGGTGGGATCCATAATTTTGAATTGATAATGACATAGCATATGTTAGGATACTAATTGATATGCTAATTGATACGTGTAATGCCACTATTAATTTTCTCATGTCATGTATCTAAATTCTCTCAAAGCATGGATAATTAATCTAAAGAAATTGTATAAAGCACCACATAATTTTCTTCTAAGAGTAGACCACTAACAGAAATTGGAATATTATTTTAGAAATTAATATATGGCTATGAAGTGAGATTAACAATTTAGATTACACATTCTTTTTATAAATATTTTTTAAATAAATCTTTTGAATCACACACATTGTTATTTTGTAATTAGTGTCAAAACAATTTTACCAAATGCTATAGAAAAGGGCAAAAAAAAAAAAAAAAAAAAAAAAAAAAAGGTTACATTATACATAGTGGTATTTTGGAAAGTTAGTAAAAAACTGACTTTTTAACAAAAAAACTGGGTTGTTTTGAATAAAAAAGATGATTTTTTTGCTAAAAAAACTAAAAAGCTAAAAAACTGACTTTTTACCATAATCTAATTTCTTAATCCATTTTCACAATCGAAACAAAAGACAATAAAATTCACAATATAAATACATATAAAATTCATTCACTTTTATAAAAATTAAATTATATGTAATATTTTAGAAATAGAATAAATTATATGTAATATTTTAGAAATAGAATAAAATATCCATAAAATGGACCAACCCATTGAAACTGACCCAAAACCCAACCGAAAGTGATGGCTCAAATTACGTAGAGAGTGGTTGCAGAACCGAATTACGTATCATCTACGCAGATCCCATCGCATGTTACACGTTGTTCCCAAAATTACATTAATGTATACGAACATGTTACTCGTGCAATGGACATGTATAAATAAGTAATTAGAAATTAATGTATACGGACATGTTACTCGTGCAATGGACATGTATAAATAAGTAATTAAAAATTATTTTATTTTTTTCAAAATTATATATTTTTATTTTGATATCATTAATTATGTGTTTTAAGTTGTTAATAAAAAATTACATGTCATAATTTAAATTGTAAAAATTAAAGAATAAATTACAAAAATTATATTTACGATAAAATATAAATACATTTCATGTTATAAGCTTCGTAATTTTAATTTACCACATGATAGTAGTAAATTACATTTATTAATATACTAATTTTTTTCTTATTTTGTAAAGCTTGAAAATTTGTTTACTCAAAATTGTAAATTGTAATATGTCATAACTCTTACGTGAAAATGGATTAAGATTGACTTGTAGTGTTAAACTAAATATTTATGCTAATGTGACATTTACTTAATCATTAAAAATTATTTTTATTGGTTCGTGACCAGTACAAGCTAGTTTGGGGGTTCCAGTATTGGATTGAATATTAAAAATTAGTTTAGAAAATTTAATTTGAGTAAATTTTTTTTTTCTTTCCAATAATTCTTGGTTTAAGTATGATACATCATATTTTAATAACTCAATATCATAAAAATAAAAATAAAAAGTAATCTTAATATTTACGATACTTTTTATCAATCAATAATTTTTTTTTTATAAATATTAAGATAATTACATTTGAACAAATTCTAATATAAAATTTTTAGTTTAAAACTTTAAGACTTACACATTTTCTTTGACTCTGTAATTAATTTGTAAGATAGCAAATAAAATACATTTCAATCATTATTATATGAAAAGATATGTGTGATAAGAATTGCACTACACAATTTTAAAAAGTAATTTTAATTTAAAATTTTCAGTATGGAAAATATGTATCCAATTTTATGTTATGTTTAATTCATGGATTTGGATAGAAATTTGGAATGAGAAAGGAAAAAAAAAAAAAGAAAGTGAAATGTGAATAAAATATATAATTATATTTTGTCTAATTTCACACACCTTTTCATTTTTTCTTTTAAAAAATTTACCCAAAACCATGAACCAAACACATCATCAAGTTTGAAAGGAGTTTTGGATCTATAATTATATTGATATCCACAATCTAAAAAAAAACCTATGTAATATTTAGCGGGAGAAACAAGTTGTTAAAATGAATTGTCAATCACATTATAAAAGAATAAAAGTTAGTTAATAATTTTTTTTAAAATATTTGAAAAATTAAACATGAAGAAAAATAAACTATAGAAGATGTGAATTAATTCCCATATTTTAATAGTACAAAAATCTAAATTTTAAACTGATAATTTCCAAATTTTTAAATGGATTAATTAACTTTATTTTTGAAACATGTAAATTAAGGCATAATGAGATTTTTTTCTTTTTAAATTTTAAAACTGACTAGTTAACTTTCCTTTTCAAAATTTTAAATTTAAATTTATAAAAGAATTAATTAACTTTCCGTTTAAAATGTGTAAATTAAAATATAATAAGATTTTTTTGTAAATGATTCAATAAAAAATGTAAGATTTTTTTTTTAATTTTAAAATTGATTAGTTAACAATCTTTTTCAATTTTTTAAATTTAAATTTGTAAATAAATTAATTATCTTTCCTTTTAAAATGTGTAAATTATGACATAATAAGATTTTTTTTTAATGATTCACTAAAAGCTAAAAGATTTTTTTTTTTTTTTAATTTAAAACTGATTAGTTAACTTTCATTTTTAAATTTGTAAATGGGTGTAAATCAAGACATAATAAGACTTTTTTTTATAAAAAATTTAAAATTGATTAATTAACTTTGCTTTTTTAAATTTCTAAATTTAAATTTATAAATGGTTGTAAATCAAGATATAATAAGATTTTTTTTTTAAATTTTAAAACTGATTAATTAGCTTTTCTTTTTTAAATTTTAAATTTAAATTTATAGATGGATTAATTAACTCTTTTTGTTTTTTGAAATGTATAAATCAAGACATAATAAGATTTTTAAAAAAATATTCAAAAAAAGTTAGCCAATACGAAGTTTTTTGAGATTTTTGAGTTTTACAAGACTCCTCTCATTGGAAATCCTATTTTTCTATAGTATAGATAGATGAGGAATACTATGATATATACTCTTAGAAAAATGTGTATCATATGCAATTATAACATTTATAGAATTGAATACCACAAATGTTATTTACGGTGTTAAGTACCGCAAATGTCATAATTCAATTCTAAGGCTATGATGATTGAATGATTTGACGAGGGAAATGTAAAGAGAAAAAGAAATAGAAATAAAAAGAAAAGGACAAACAATTTTAACATATTATTTTATTTGAGTCACAGTTATCTTATTTAGGTCACATCACTTCAAACTTAACCTATATTTTATGTTTTTTTTTTTTTTATTTGTAAAAAGTCAAAAGGTATGTTAATTTTGTACTTCCCAAACAACCCCTAAGAAATCCAAAAAGATAATAAGTGAAATTGAATTTTTCTCTTACATCCATTTTCTTTGGGTTTTCTATTATAAACCAAAACAAGGTAAGATAGCATTTTTTTTTTCTTTCTTCTTTTTTATTTCTCTTATCAAATACTACCTAAGGAAATAATAATCAAACCCCACATAACGGATAACAATTTTTTATAAAAAAAATTATAACTAAAATAATATCATATTTAATACTATAATAAATCATAACTAAGTCATAGTTCAAAATCAAAGAGTAGCATTACATAGAATTTCTAGATTTATATTTGTCGTTTGGTAAAAAAAATTATATAATTAACTTTTTAGAGTTGAAACTTTATAGTTTGAAATTAAAAAGTTTGTTCGGTGAATTTTTTTTGACTTTTTTAATTTTTATAAAAAAAATTAAAATAATTATAATTTAAATATGATATTTTATCTTCTTACTTTATTTAATCTATTTTATTTTTCGTATTACTTTAGTTTAAAAAATATTAAAAATTTTAAAATTTTTATCAAATATCTCACATAAATATAAATTCCACACTCAGATGTGAGACCCACCTTATATGAAATATCTGATAAAAATTTTGATATTTCTAACCTCAATCTTTTAGTCTTGATGGCCAAACAAAGGTATTTATTGTCCCCCACGTGTAATCATTCATTTGTATTATACCAAAATCCCAATTCAATTCAATTCAAACATAATCGATACAGATACAGATTCACAGACAGGGAATAATAGTAAAATATACTTCCCCTCCTCTTCGAGAGATATAGATACATAATATATCTATTTTCTGTACTCATTATATTATCACTTCATCGGATCTTTACCAGGTAAGTTTATCCACATCCACTCAAGATCTACCCTATTTTTTATTTCAATTTCTAGTTTCGGCCACGATCGTTGTTTGTTACTCTGTTTGTTTCCCGAGAAAATGCAGGAAAATTAGATTGTCGGTGCTCTGGGACATGAACGGATTCGCTGTTTTCCCAATTCACAGTAAATTGAGCCCCAATTAGAACAACATCAAATTACATGAATTACAGTTCCATTTTCACTTGTCTTACCTCTGATTTTTCCATTTTTAGTGAATATTAGTACGAATTTTGTTCTGTTTTTAGGAATACTGTTATGTTTCGTTCATTGGAATGAGCTGGAATGGAATCAACCTTCATTCACTACCTAACTGTTGTCAGACATTGTGTATTTATGTGAATGCATGTGTGAGAAAATGTGCATCTTTCTTTATATGGAAACCCTTTGTTAGGCTAGTTAAATTGGACTAGAGTGATGCCATTTTTTTGTTTCAATAAATTATGAAATCTTTTTGTTACTCAATGATGCATGATTGTAATTTTGATTTAATTTCATGAACATACATGAGATTATAAAAGGGTATGCGTTTCCTCATCAAAATGTATCATTTTTCTAACTAAGATATCTATGAATAACCTGCTCTGGGTTGCTCTGAACACCTGAATATTGGTATCTGAACTTTTTGGTGCAAGAGTTCTGCAATGTTCTATCTACTTAGAGATTTTGCAATTCGTTTATGCTAATTTTGTTATTATTATTTTTTTAATAAGATTTTGCATTGATGAATTGTAGCTGAAATGGGGTTAGTTGTGCAGCACCGGAGCAAAAGAAGGTAATCGAAAGCCTGAAGAGTCTTGCTGCACCTCCTGCTATTGAGTGATAGAATAAACTTTTCATGGGGGCTTTTTGGAGCATGGCAGGCAAGGGTGCAACAAGCGAGTACAAGGAGGTTTCTTTGGGTGAAACCTGCAAAAGGCAAAGGACGTCAGAAATTTGTTATGAGGAGAACTTAAGATTGATTCCCAGCCTTCCCGATGAGATATCAATCCAGATTTTTGCTAGAGTTCCAAGAGTTTGCTACTTCAGTATGAGGTTGGTGGCACGGAACTGGAAGGCAGTCGTTACGAACCCTGAATTGTTCCAATTGAGAAAAGAACTTGGCATGACAGAGGAGTGGCTATATTTGCTGACTAAGTTCGAGGATGACAGGCTTTTGTGGCATGCTCTTGACCCTTTGTCAAAAAAATGGCAACGGTTGCCACCAATACCAAATGTTGTTTACGAAGAAGAATCCAGGAAGGGTTTGTATGGACTTTGGAACATGGTCAGTAAAAGTAATAATCTTGCCGACATGATTAAGGGTTGGCTTGGTCATAAGCATTCATCAGAACAATTACCGTTTTGTGGTTGTGCTATTGGAATTGTTGATGGATGCCTCTATGTCCTAGGAGGTTTCTGCAAAGCTTCTGCCATGAGATGTGTTTGGCGATATGATCCGATTGTAAATGCGTGGAATGAAGTGACTCCCATGTCAACAGGTAGGGCATATTGTAAGACCAGTATTCTAAACAACAAACTTTATGTTGTTGGAGGAGTTAGTCGGGGCCATGGTGGACTGGCTCCCCTACAGTCTGCTGAAGTTTTTGACCCTTGTACAGATACATGGTCCGTAGTACCAAGCATGCCATTCTCAAAAGCTCAGGTTTTACCAGCTGCTTTTTTAGCTGACATGCTAAAGCCTATTGCCACGGGGATGACATCATACCGGGGAAGATTATTTGTGCCTCAGAGTTTATATTCTTGGCCCTTCTTTGTTGATGTTGGAGGAGAGACTTATGATCCTGAAACAAATTCTTGGGATGAAATGCCAATTGGAATGGGAGAAGGTTGGCCTGCAAGGCAGGCGGGTACCAAATTGAGTGTAGTAGTAGATGGGGAATTATATGCATTAGATCCTTCTAGTTCTCTCAATAGTGGAAAGATAAAAGTATATGATGAGAAAGAGGATTCTTGGAAAGTTGTCATCGAAAAAGTTCCTATCTGTGATTTTTCGGAGTCAGAATCTCCATATTTACTGGCTGGTTTTCATGGAAAGCTTCATGTCATCACAAAAGATGCCAATCGTAATGTTGTAGTTCTGCAGGCCGACGTGTGCAATAATACGGAATCTTTCTCAACCTCCTCCTCATCTTTTCTAGCTAGCTCCTCAGATGAACATCTGGAATCAATGACAGAATCAGAAACAGTTGTTTGGAAGGTTATTACGACAACAAATTTTGGGTCTGCTGAACTAGTGAGTTGTCAAGTTCTTGACATTTAGCATTGAATTAATTGAGATGGCTCAGTGCCCTATATTAAACATAAGTGTATGTATCCAAGAAAGACCGCTAATAGTTTCATAGTCTTGATTGCCAGCATATCATACTAGCATTTGATGATGTATTTTCTTTCTTTAAAAGCGGATTCATGACCTTTGGAATTCCTCTGGAGACAGTGATCTGCTTCTTCACAGATTACTGTTTTTTTTTCATTGAGTAACATTGGTTAGTTTCTCTCATGTTATTTGCCTTGCCATATTACCATCTACAAATGTGTTGTCCTTTGCATCCTGTTGATATATAAATATGAGAAGTTGTACAGTCAGCAGTTTGAAACAAGGAATGTTTACTTTGGTAATCATGATTGGTGATCCGTCAAATTGATCATATATATTATTTTTCCATTATTTTGGTGATATGTCTTATTGGTACAAACTACCAACGATAGAAAAGGAGAAATATTATTGGTACCGTCTTATTCTGTTCCGCGTATATGATTGTTGTTTCATTCTTGGAGAAATATTATGATGTGTACGTTGGTAACATCTTTATAAGAGGTTCTGTGATGTTTCGTGAACTGTTTGAAATTTGTGCATTGTTAAGCATGTAATGTATTTGGAAACAATGACTTTTGCTAAGAAACAAAGATAGTAAAACTAAAGGAGGTTTGTACGTGTTGGCAGAATGTAATGAGCAGCATTCTGGATATAAACTCTGATGCAGTTTTTTGGTTTATTGATCCAAAGTGCAAAAGATTAGTAGTTTTCTCAAAGATGGAGAACCATTTGAGGGATACTGTGAACAGGCATTGTCTCTTTTAAACAGTAGCTACTAGCTAGCGTATGATAATCTTTAAAATGGACCCTTCATTCATGGGGGGTTCATAAACCATTTCATATCATAAAGTTTTGTGGTTTTGATCTGGTACTAATGTCTGACTCTTAAGCCTCATAATATATGGAAATTAGAGGCTGTTTTTTATGTAACCACTTTATGTAGTTTGAGGCAGACTTCAGAGGCTGGAATATATCACAGGTATCGACTAAGCCCGTAATATTTCAACAAGAATCGAATCCAAGATGTCCAATATCATGACTCACATCCTTAAACCACTAAGCTACCTCTGTGCAGGTTAGAAACATTGTTACCGATTGACTTCTGCTCTTTTTACCGATTGTCATCTTCTTGAAAATAAACTTTACCTTAATGTATGTTTACTATTTTCTATATGTTTCTCTAACATATATTCTATCGTTTACCTAAATTTTCATTATCAAGATACCTAAAATATGGAAGGTTACAGCTGACATCTACTGGTGGTAATATTGGGTTTCCCACTTCCAGGAACCTGTTTAAGTTGTACTGGCATAAATTTATTGGTAGAAAATAATATTTTTTTAATGAAAGTAACACTGGATCCTATATTTATTTAAGAATACCAAGTCAGGTTCGTCTCCTGATATTGACCCTAAAAAAGGAATGATAGGTAAAACCAATCCATGAACTGCCAACGATTGCATTGTAACAGTTGGATACGTTCGATCTATGGTCATTGTGACCTCCAAGTTACATCTGTTGTTAAGTGGGGCATCTCAACCTTGTCGGCAAAATTTATTCACAACAACATGATCAAAAAAATTGTAAACTATGTGTGTTTGCATGATATATCTCTTGTTCAGTTGTTAGGTTGATTGGTATGGTAGAAGTTGTACACTACTTATGAAAGACAGCTAGATTTCATTTTTTGTCATTTTCCAACTATGTGCCAGTTGTTTACTTAGACTTCTGATGTTAGTTTCCTCGATTCAAATACTATAATTTGTTCTCTCTAATCAAGTACTTGGCTGTCGAGCATTATCTTTTGCTGATTTTCATGTTGGGTGTTTTATTGGTTGTGCTGTGCTAGTAGTGATTGCAACAGTGACAGTTGTTGATTTATGATTTTGATCAAGTCAACTCAGAAGAAAATGGTTATCTTCTGTTATCAAATCACCTGAAGTGAAGAAAGTTCCTCTTAAACCATATCAGATAGCATTGCAATTTTGACTTTGTGGCCTTTGTTTCCTTTTTCCTTTGCCCAGTTTTCACTTGCACCAGAA
Source organism: Camellia lanceoleosa (assembly GCA_025200525.1). Classification (NCBI taxonomy): domain Eukaryota; kingdom Viridiplantae; phylum Streptophyta; class Magnoliopsida; order Ericales; family Theaceae; genus Camellia; species Camellia lanceoleosa. Next base: position 162,350,480 of record CM045761.1, on the reverse strand, counting down.
AAATATTTTACTTGCTCTCTATTAATTTGTAATTGATTTTTCTGTTTTTGATTTACCTGATATTTCCGTTTGGTAGAGATCAGTTTATGTTGAAAGGGCTGCTGAGTACAACCGCTGACCCCTTGCATCTGGTGGCATGTGGCTGAAGGGGTGGTTGAATATAAAATGAGGAGGATTAGATTCAGATATTATATTTGTATTGTGTTTGATATGCAATTAGGTGCTAAGCTTTCCTCTGTTCTTTCTTTACACTACCATTGAGAATATGCTCATTTTTCTTTCAATTCCTCGATGATGAAGAACACGAAACCAGCTAAGCTCCCAATGAGGCTATTAGGCACTGTTTTTTTCTTTTTCTTTTTTCTCTATGCAAAAACCTATGACCTTTGAGAATCTGTATCAGATTCTCTCATATTTAGACCTGCCATAGTTGATTGTTACAGCAAGCATATAATGATTGTGTCATTATTCCACTGAACAAATTTTAGTGGTGGGCCTGATTAAGGGGCTGCTAGCAATGGTAAACATCTACTGATTGTGACATGCCCATGTATCTGTGTTTGTTAATAATGCTTTTATTGGGGAAGTGATGTTCTTCATAGTTGTGTTACCGGTCTATATAGAAAAATCCCTTATTGATCATTGTGCTCAAAATTACTCAAACTTGGAATTTTCATATGAATTTGAAGATATATAAGTAGGCACTAGAAGAGTTCAATTTGGAAGCAATCCTAAAGAGGGCGAAGTGCAATTTATCTAGATTTATCTAATAACTGTATTAATGGGTTTTCTATCCGATCTAATAACTGTATTAATGGGTTTTCTATCCAAACTCGGATAGACGTTAGTTGTTGCTGTAAAGTGAGAAAATTCGAAAGATTAAGAAAGACAAAATACTTAAACTTAAGAAGGACGAAGTGTAATTTACTCTTATAAACATTATTGTTGACATAAACATTTAGTAAGCGAGTCTAATAACATATTAATGTATGCATACAACAAAATGTTTAAGAGTACATTTTAAACTCATCCTAATAATCTAAACAAAACTGTGCTTGAAATAGGGTCTAATCTACACTCCAACTATAAAACAGTGGAGGAAAACTTACTTCTTACGTATCATTATATTTAACAATAAGCACTCGAGAATTGTTAGCCGGCCTAGAGTAGTAGACTTCTTCAATTCTATGTTGCACATATGCATGAGATTGTTTTTTTATTTTTATTTTTTTTATTATTCTTATGATTCTCTATAATTGCGACATCAAATATTTTAAATTTTCTTTCAATCATTTTTTAATTTAAATTAAAATTTATTAATGTGAATCTTTCACAAATCATTAATTATAAAGTAGAAATATTTGTTTTATTAGTGAAATGGAGATCATCTAGAATTCCTTATTACTAGTAGTATATTGTTATTGTCATCAGTGGTTGGCTTTCCATGACTATGATTGGGACATTGAAACATAGACTTTCGCCGGCAATCCAAACTACTCCTAAAGAAAGAGTCAATATTAGTTTATACACAAAATTTAAAGAACTAGTACATTCTTTACGATGTATAATTTTATAAATAATATAAAAAAAAATGTATTATTATTTCAAACTTGCTAACAAATAACCTTAATGCTGAGTTTGATTGGAGGATTTAGGAAGGGATTTGGAAAGGGAAAGGAAAAAGGTGTATGAAACTAAGTAAAATTTAGGTATATTTTGTTCTCATTTCACATACCTTTTTCATTTCACTTTTCAAATCCCTCCTTAAATTTTCCAACCAAACACAGCATAAGACACTTGACATCAAAAGGGATTAGATGTCTCATTAATGAAGTTCTAGGGCTGAGAATCAATGTTCACCTTATTTATTTATTTATTTTTAAAATAAATACTTTAAATTGCTTGGTAATGTGTGACATGAAATTCAAATGAAAGAAGCATGTTTCCTTCATTGGAGAGAGAAGGAATGAACCACCTTCAAAGTCATTAATTAAGAATCAAAAGGAAAATCATATTCTCTCCATTTTTATGTGTGGGTGATCCTCCAATTGCACAAAGTAGTTCATGGAATATAAGCAAAGTTGCCTAATGTCACAATCAAACAACCAATTAGCCAAAAACAAGTAATATACTTTTATTTATTTATTAAATGTAGTAGTAAATGAATTTGTTAGTTAACTTGTAATAATTAAATGGTTTGCTTAGCATGTCTTCAAGGGAATCTTATGCAACAGCTAGCTCAAAATTGATGCTTGTTAAAGGGTTAAACAATTTAACCCAACATGTTCAAATCAAAATTAAAAAAAAAAAATAATGAAGTTATTTGACAGATATTTATTCATTTTCTCTTTCTGATATTCAAATATAATAATTCTTGGTAAAGTAGACTTTCATGATTTAGCTAAAAATTCTCCATTTTGTTCGGTATAAAAGAGAAAATAAAAGGGAAATTTGAAAATAAAAAAATAAAAAAAATCATTTATTTTTAGCAAGATACAAAGAACAAACAAGAAGCAATTAAAAATTGATAATATAAAATTGTTTTGCGTGTTATTCAAGGAGGCTTCTAGTACAATTAAAACTTGAAAACAAAGGACTCCTTATTCATGTTTAGGGTAAAATATTGTAACTACCATGTAAACCACCAAGCAATTGAAATTTAAAAATATGAAATTGGATAGTCTTCAAATTTGATATCTAACACAAGTAGATAATGCCAAAATGTTGAAGGGAAATTTAGTAAGGACAAAGTAATTTTTTTTTTGGACAATATTGTCCATATATATATATATATATTACTGTACTCTTTTGATGAGGAATATTTTTATTTTATTTTATATAAGTTTAAAAATATTGTGTATTGTATTTTTGGTTAGTTCATCTAATATATATTCTATTTTTTGTAACAGTAAAATATTACTATGAACCAGAATAACATGTTACTGTCAAACATACTACATATTACTATTTACATTAATTTCAATGTTTTTTTAATTTTTATTTTTTAAAAATTTCATAGTCAATATGAATCTTGTTTGATAGATCTTAATAAGAGGAAATTTAAAAAAATAATTTTATTAAAAAATGACATCTATATCAAAAGCTAAATTATTTTGAAGTTTAAAATATTAAATTACTCATTAAGCATGTTTTGGTAATAGTAATATATGTTGAACTTTTTAAGAATTTTTTTTTTAATGTTCGTCTTTAATGTATTAAAATTTTATTAGGAAGAAATTTTGATCAAATCCCTAATGTTGAAGTGAGTTGTTGATCCAACAACCAAATGGTCCATTCTCAGTCTCTCTCTCTCTCTCTCTCTCTCTCTCTCTCTCAATTTTATGTATTTATAAAAATTATTAGGATTTGAATAATAATGTAAATTTAAGAATTAATTACATGTTCCACATTTATAGTTTGGTCTAAATTTATTTTAATCTCTATAATTTTAATTGAACAATGTAATCTCGTGAAATTTGAATTAATTATAAGAATGAAAAATATGCAAGGTGCATGCTATATACATTTGCCTAAATTCTCACAAATATATATAAGTTATCTTACAAAATCATATAAGTTCTCACAAATATATGTAAATTGTGATTTTTAAAATTTTTATGGATTAACGTATATATATTTGTGAAAATTTACGCAATTTTATGAAGTTACTTATATATTTATGAAAACTTATACAATTACACACTAAAAAATTACACTAAAAATAAATATAATTTACATATTTTAATTTTTGGTAAAGATATGTAACATTTAAGTTGCTTACAAAGGTCTCGTTTGGTGTAACTGTTAAAACAGACTATAGATTATAACTTAATAGATTATAGATTATGACTTTAATCAGAAGTTGTTAATTTGTTTGGTATAGCCGTTGGATTATAGATTTAAGTTGCTGAGTAGTATTTGTTAAATAAGCTGTGAAATAACTTTTTCAATTAACTTTTATTTTTTGTTGTTCACTACTTATCTATATTTCTCATAAAATAATAATAATAATAATCTATAATCCATTTGGGTTTTTTTTAAAAAAAATAAAAATAAAAAATAAAAAAATCTAAGAGTATAAACATAAATTAACATGTTTACAGCAGAAACTGATAATCAGAAGTAAGTGATAAGCAGCTTCTCAGAATCAATTTTTTAGAGTTAAAATAAATTATTAAAATCAGAAACTGTTTGAAATAAGTTTAATCAAACAATCCAAAATAACTTTTTTAAAACTAAAAATTATAAGTTGACTCAAAAAAATCTAAACAAATACCCCCGAAGTTGATGTGATTGTGTCATCAACTCCAACTTGCACACAGAGTGATATGGTGGGCAGGAAGAAACAATAAAAATAATAATTATTATTGTTATCATATAGAAGTGAACCAATAATGTAAGAAAACGTGACATCCATTCCATACTAGGTCTTTCTATTCAGTGCCGATTAGCCAATTTCCTAAAATAAATAAATAAATGAATTTAAAAATAAATAAATAAATAACAACTAACTTGTAGTGGGTGGCCACCGTGGAACATGACAGTCTCTTACTTGTATACTTCTTCCTATTTCTCATATATGCCCTCAAAACTTTCACATAATTATGTTCAAATTATTTTATGTTTAAAGTTACAAAATCTAACTAGAGAATGTATGCCCTATCTTAGCAAAAATGCTATATAAACCCTCATAATAACCATTTATATTTACTATTTGACACAATAGATCTCTTGAAAATACTGTTAGTATTTAATAATTGTATATATCACATCATATTATAAAACTTAATGATTATTACAACGATATCAACATTACATTTTTGTAAGGTTAGCAATGTAATATAATAAGATGCTTGAGGTGGTCAATAGGATGCACTCAGTTATCACTTCTGAAAAGTTTATGGGCATTGAAAAAATGTATGTTAACCCTTAAATATGATAATAACTAAAGGTATTCCCTATTTGATAAGTCTATAATTTATGTCTTGTCTTGTATCAATATATTAATCATATATTAAGGCCTCGTTTGGGAACAGGCTAATTTAGTAACTTTTTGGCTATTTGGCTAAAATATGAGCTAAAAAAAACTAGTATGTTTGGGATGACTTTTTGGCTTTTTACGAAAAGATGTGCAAAAAGTAGAGAGAAAAGAGAATCTTTGACTTTTTGGCATGGGTTGTTGGTTTTTTTAGCTTTTTTAGTAACTTTTTGGCTTTTTGACTAAATGGGTTGGTTCCCAAACGAGGCTTAAATAACATTCAAAATTTTATACTTCAATTTAATCAATATATGACATTATTAAGATGGTTTCATTTAGTTCATTGATCAAATTGATTTTTGTCATGAATAATCTATTTAAAGAATTTTCAAATGACTCTTTCAATGATACATGTTAGCCATTATAGTTAAGAATATCATATTTTAGTCACTCTAACAGACTAATTATTACAATAGCTATTTTAACAAAGAATTTCAAGACTAGTTACATTTAAATAGTCTTGGAAGACTTTTTAAATAATTTATGTATATAAATAACTAAAATAAATAGTAGCATTGGAATATATATATATATATATAATAATAATAAAATAAATTAGACAAAATAAAAAATATATTTTTTTTTATATTTTAACCAAAAGTATAATTATAGTTGCTTTTATAAGTCATTATAACTGAACGATTTGAATTATCATTGTCAACCCACAATATCATAAACTGGAGCATCTAGTACAATTAGTGGACCGGAGTGGAACGGCCTCCAAATTATTGAATGTAGGTATGAGTTTCAATTTAGATCACTAATATACCATCACTAAAAACAGTACTAATTACGTGGCAGTGTAAGAAAGAAAGAAAGAAAAAAAAAGAAGTCAAATTATCACATCAGTATGGGGTTCATATCTCACCACGTTATTAGTGATTTGTTTAGTGGTGTTAAGTGGTATGAAACATTTTTTATGTATGTATTTATGCCAAGGACAAAAAATGTTGAGGTCCTTGTGTTAATGTCTAAACTTATGAGGGTATTCTAGCCACAAAAAAAGAAAAAAGAAAGAAAAAAAAGGAAACTCATGATTTATGAGGGTATCATTGTAAGAGTGTCAACTTCCCAAATCATTAGATTTTTCAGTTAAGAATAGGTTAAAAAAAACTCACCTTGGAAGTTTTCTATCTGGGTAGTTTTCCTGTTTTTCTTTATTTCTACATTAAGCAATTGCAAAGAGATTTCTTTCTTTCTGCTGACAGATTCCCATATAGAATAGAACCCATCAACCATTTTCGACCCCCGCCACTTCCCAAATTCTTCTCTGACACTCTCTTAAAACTGATTTTTTTTTTTTTTTTTTTTTTTTGAAGGGTATCCGAAATTGATTGCTCTTGGGTTCGAATCAAGAACTTGTATCAATCTTCTTGCGTAAAAGATCTGTTGAAATTACTGGTTTCCTTTGATGGATTTCTGGGTTTTTGTTTTTTTGATGTTTTGAGTGGCTTTTAGGTGTGATCTAGTGAGATTTGATCTGGGTTCTTGAAGATTTAGCCTAAAAGATTGATTTGTTATTTGATTGTGAAAGGGTTTCTGGTGATGATAGCAACATAAGGAGTTTATTTGGGATCTTTGTATAGTTTAGACCTGATCTGGGTTAATGATTATGAGAATTTTTTGAGGTGGGTTTTTGGTGGGAGGTTCTTGAATGGCTGGAGAGGATTTGATTGAGCTCAAATTCAGGCTTGCTGATGGGACCGACATCGGGCCGAGCAAGTATAACCCTAGTACCACTGTGGGATCTCTCAAAGAAAAGATAATTGCACAATGGCCTAAAGGTTGTAAATTCTTTTATCCTCATAAGTTCTGAATTTTGAATTTTGATGTGTTTAGAATATTTGATATTGCTATCTTCTGTGTTTGTTTTGTCTGGATAGTCATATGATTCATATAATAGTGTCTTGATATATAATTTACTATTTATGGACCTTTTTCTCTCATGCATATGCTTCCTTATCCTGTAGTCTACCTTGAAGGAATTGAGAGTTGTTCCATGATTTTTCTTTTTAAGTTTGCTCGTCAGTGTGAAGGAATGTAATGGAGTATCTATATATGGTATATATTGCAGTTGATTCATTTTTTTTTTTTCCATAAAAAAAGTTGTTGTTCAGTGTCACTTTTTTCCTAAGCAAAGAAAAAATAAATAAATAAAAGAAGAAGAAGCCATTTATACAATTTAATTTTATGATTCAATGTAATTACCAATCTGAAAAAAATATTATAAAAAAGTTTGGTCCAACTTATTAGAAAGATGGAAGATGTTAATAGAACTGTCAAATTTTCATGTCAAACTAGTAGATAAAAAATAGCATTTGTATTTTTGTTGGTTCTTGCATCTCTTATAAGTTATATCTCATTTAAGAAGGGTCATATTACAGTAATACTCTTTTTGTTTCGAGAGAGGTTCAAGTCCTCCACAATTTTTGGATAAGTAACTAATCACAATCGTCAGAGACTTCTGCTAGGGTTGTTTGGTTCAAATATTTTCATGGCCTTCAATATGGCCTTACGGAGCTCTTAATTCTAATTCTAGATGTGCAGGAAGGAGCTTAAATTCAAGTATATTTAGAGTTTGCACATGCCAAAATTTGTAAATAAAAAAATAGTAGTGCATAGTTATTGAAGGTGCTTTAAGTCTGACAAATAAAACTTGAACATGTGACCTGCATGCGATGAAACTGTGCTGGATTTGATACAGAAATCCAAATATATTTCTTTCAAAGCAGAATGTATTTTTGAGTATCTGACTCAATTTATCTGAAGCTGGTTTGATCATGAATTTTCTGTTGGGGTTTGAACCAGGCAAACTAGTCCTCTAAATATTGGCGACAATTTCTTGATTTTCTTGTGATTTTTTATTCTAAACCATAGTAGCAACTTTACGCAAACTGTTCACTTTTCAATTATCATATCAGACTGCAGCGGTTTCTCGTTATAGTTTTAAGTTGTTACCCTGCAAGTGGATTGCCAACTCTGAAAATCATGTTTGCCTTATAAATCAAGTTTCTATGTTATTCAGGATTGGGAATTTTTTTGAAAAATTTGGTTTTTGAATAATCAAGTTCATTTTCTTTTTCATTGGTAAAGATTACCTTTCTGTATATCTTTGTCAAGATTTTTGAGAGAACATTCGAGTTATCTGGCATATCTGGAGAAGCTCTAAGGTTGGTGGTTCTATTGGTCATCACTGTTACGGTTCTTGTGGATTCGGTTTCTAGTTTCCTTATTTAGATAATAGACAGGAGTAAAAAAAACATGCTTTTCTTTCTTTTATGTTTTATGTTTTTTTTTTTTAAAAAATTTTCTTTCCCTCTTTCTTAAGTGGAGCTGTGGTGGTGAATCAGGGGTTTAAGGATTCTTTTTTCTTTTTTTCTTTTTCCTTCAACATATGGGCTTATATTAGAAGGACAATATTTTAGTGGTTGAAAATGAGATATCATTGTAAGCTGGTAGTGGCACAATCATGCTTCACAATATCATGTGTTACAGACTGCCCAGTCACCAAAAATGGCTGAATAAGTATTATAACAAAAACTATGATCAGTTATAATTGGAAAAGTTTCTGTGAGCCTATATTGCGGCTATATATATGGGGCAAAAATAATATCCATTTATTTCATTCACTTTGTTGGTGACATTGGCATTCATACTTCTTTAAGAAGCTAGAGCTTAAATCAGTTGAAGTTGGATACATTTCTCATAAATCATTGAAATATTGTGGACTTCAATTTTGATTTTTGTTATATCCTCATTGAAGTTATCTCTGTTTGATAGATAAAGATAATGCTCCAAAGACTATAAATGATGTGAAGCTTATTAATGCGGGAAAGATACTGGAAAACAACAAGACACTGGCCGAGTCCAGACTCCCAATTGGGGAACTTCCAGGAGCGGTCATCACTATGCATGTTGTCGTGCGTCCTCCTTTTTCAGACAAAAACAATGGTAATTCCACAAACTAAATTATATTATGCATTTGTGTTCGATGATGAATGGGCACATTCATGAATCCTCATAGAGGTACAGATGTTCCAACCTAAGTACAACATATGATATGCTTGCTTAACATAGTTGGCAATGCTAATCACAATAAAATTGTTTCATTAATTTGTGTTCTTGAACTCTACAATGTTTGCTAGTTCTTTCAAGATTGTGTGGCTTGGGAGTACTTTACTCCATTTTTGTACTTCCTCTGATCTTTTCCCTGTTTTCATTTTTTGTCCTCAAAACCTCATTGACACGCTTCTTAGAGTTGTTTTCATCAGTCACTGTATACCAGCACTGGCCTTTTTTTGTTGAGCCTCCTTTATAAGCTTTATTTTGATTGTACCTACATGGCATCGTCTCTGGCATTTGCCCAAGACCTTCCTTTACTCTGATGACAATTTTGCTGAATTTGTGGGCATGTTACTTTTATGTTTTGTATCTTCTATCCAATGTTGATGTTCTTATCATTGCATTATGTTTCTTCTGATATTTCACACAATTCTCATGAATACATAGAAAAATCAAGTAATTACAGATCAAAACCCAAATACTGATGCTCGACACGTTTATCACAGAAAAACTGCAGGGTGATTTCCCTAAGAAGAACAGGTGCTTTTGTACCATCCTGTAACTCAAAATGCCAAGATCGACAGAGCTTTGTTGGTTGGTTTCTGTATCTCTCCGTATGTGTGTGTCAGATGGTTGCTCAGTTTTGTTTCTAAAAACTCCCCGGATTTCAGGTATTCTTGGCTTCAACTGGCTGCAGAAACAAGAATCTTGGAGGTGTTTTGTTATGACTGTTATTTGTTGCTTTGATGTTGTGGTTTCTCACAGTAAATGTCTCGTAGTACCACCCCAAAAAAAAGAAAAAAAAGAAAATTTGAATGGGAGAGAAGGAATTAGATGCAATGCTTGAAGAGAAGCTTTGTAGATCATGAAACTTTTCTCGGTGTCAGTCAAGAAGGAAAAAAAGGGACAAACAAAAAAAACTATTACAGAAGAAATTCATTATTTGGTTTAATTTGGGTTTTATTGTTGGCCTACAACTTCTCACATGAGTATAGTGCAGAATTCATCTCATGACATGTAAAATGTAACCAGATAGTCGCTACTGTCTTTGTCACAAATTTATTCCCTTCATTAGAATTTTGCTGTCTCAAGTTCTTAAAAACAGACATTGGTTGCTGTTGTATGATATTTCCTGCTTTTGACATTCCAACAGAAAAGGAAACAAATGAATTAATGAGTTTAATGAAATTGGAAAATAATTGTATTTCCATTTTTCTCACTTTTTAGGTGGGTTTATGTACATAACAAAAGCCGCAATGTGTACATGAAGTGCCCGCAAAAATTGAGTCTAACCTCATTGATACTATATATATATGATTATATGGTCAGCTCTAATATGGACAATGATGTTAGCAGGTTCTTCTCTCCCTCACACATGGCTACTAAGTAGGGATTTTAAACCAGTTTGTTCCATACCTCACAACCCAGAACAATTTACTTGAACTTAGCACCGGAGTTACGAAGCAAATTCGAAATTCAACAACTAAAATTCCACCATAAAGGAATTGAAGAAAGGAGGAAAGACATTTCTAATGCTTCAATAAAGAATATAATTTTCTATACAGAGACAAAGAAGAAAACAAATACAAAAAATAAATAGAGATGGGAGAGAAGGTTTGTCCAAATATTACAGACATCTACACTACACCTTGTATTTTTAAGCTGTTGGACATTTATTATTTACAAGGAAACTGTCTTAGCTTCTGACATGGCTCAAGCTAGTTTATGTCATCCTTGAAATTGCCAGATGTCAGTAGCCCATTGGAACCTGATGTCAATGCATAACATCTGATGTGGGTGAACTGTGACTTCTCGGACTTTGTGATCAAGGAATCAGTAGATAACATGCTCTCTGCCTACGAGGGATGGTCCCCAAGAGTATCTGATGAAGAGCGATTCAACTGCATAAACTTCCTGGATGTACGGACATTCTTGAGTGTCATCATAAGTTTCTGTCTCTCTCCTTCAACCTCGGCAAATTGGAGACTCAGTTGAGAGTAACGGCCGTGCATGTCTTTCAGCTCACTCTCAACAGCCACATACCTTCCCTTGAGTTCCAACATCTCTTTGATCAGCTCATTGATATCTCTGAAGCTTTGGAATATTGCTTGCTCATCACTGTGTTGTTTTATGAATGAACTAGACCGTGGAGGAAAAGGATATGTTAATACATTTGAAACGCAGTGAAAAAATATCAACAGACAGAGAGAGAGAGAGAGAGAGAGAGAGAGAGAGAGATTTAAGAACATATTATGGTGTGAGCTATCAGTGCATCTTATGCTGTACCAAACTGATTGGCATACATTTGGTCACCCTTTACTCTGGGGTTACCACCTAGACAGGGTAGACAGAATGGCAGCATGAAATGAAACAAACCTTCAAATCAACCATATGTTCAAGATGACATTGAAAACTAATTGAGATCCAGAAAATATTGATTTGAAATCACAAAATTGTAACTTTTTGTGTGGTACACTAAGATCTCTAACACAAACTAACACATTAATATTTTGATTTTACACACATTACTATCTTGATTTTGTTAAATGATGGCATTGGTAATCATATGTACAAGTTAGCAATATATCGGTAAACATAAGGCATGACATGACATGAATCATAGGACCTCAAGGCAAAAATGGCACAAGGTCCCAAGTTGTAAACGGACTCTTAAAGTAGCACCACTAATTTACAAGGTGAAGCAAAGGTGACTGATGTTTTGTCTCGTGCATGATAAACCACTAGACCATAAAAATTTATCAAATAAATAGAAAATGGGGAAAACAATAGCAAATCAATAGTGTAAGCAAGAACTATGCCAATTTTGCACAGTTCTCACTTGCACCGGGCACATCTCACTTGCACTTCATTGATCTGTAATTATTTTTCCAATTTTCCATTTAGATATTGCTCCCAACAAATTAGTATGACACAATTTCAAGGCTATAAAAATTAATGCAAAGCAAAGAAATCGAGGAAGTGGCAAAACATCTGATAACCAAACACAGCAGAACACAGCGCAAAATATATTGAGACTACAAGGCATGTTCCTGTGTTAAGCGTATGATGATGTGACACAATATGCCATTTCATGTTAAAAGAAAAGGATAACCTACCTCTGGAAAATGATGCTTGATTTCTTCTTTGCCCGCAGTGCTTCAGCAAGCTCAATTTCCAAAGCAAGTACCCTTTCCAATGCATTCCCACTGCCCGATTCATTAAACACGGGGAATATGTTTCTCAACTCTTCATTTACCTTAAAAAGCCCACAAGGCACCCAAAAAAAAAAGAAAAGAGAGGTGAGAGTCTTGAATAAGGGCACTGACAAACTGCAAGGTGTTCAAGGATGTAGCTCACTTTACCTTGTGTAACTGCATAAGTTCTGTTTGTAAACCTTGAAAATTTGGGTCAAAATAATGATCATCCAGTGGAGGAAGAAGAGAGTTATCATTTTTCATTCTCTCCAACTGCAATCAGAAGGCAAGGGATTATATTAGGTTTCCATCATATATAAATTCTTTTGTCAAGAGAGAGTTCATAACTATTGCGTTCCTGCCTTCCACACCAATATATAGTGGGAGACATGATTAACTACTCCCCTTCCAGAACAAAATGAGTACCTCTTTGTGTAGCTGATCCATGCTAGACTTTAAACTCTGGGCTTTAAAATGATCATGGCTAACAGCTAAATGCTTCGAATCATTGTGCAAGAAGGCCCCTTGCTCCAGAAAGGCATGCTTTGAAATTCCATGCATGCTTTCGTGTATAAGAACATCCTGCCCCTAAATGATTGCACATATAAATTTGCTTAGAAACTGCAATTCAATGTGCATTCTGAAAAGTCAAAATATATATAGATGCATAATAAAATAATCAAAACTGATTTTTGGTCAGAAGAAGTCATCTGATGAAGGACAACATCAATAAAATGGTTGTTTTTTTTTTTTTGATGTATAAAATCATTTCCATGGCAAAGCAGGGTACACTAGTAACTTTAAATAATAGTAACTACAGTAATATATGTGATGCTCCTCTTCACGCTAGATAAGCATTGTGATCATTTGTAAATATTCCGGAATCCGGTAATAAAATGGCAATTGCAATTAGGATTAAGTGTAGAGAGGTATAAAAGAAAAGTCAAATATAAAGAACTAAAACCTAGATGTAGAGTTTTGGATTGAAAAAATGTAAAACAATAGGTCATAATGCTCATAGGAATGTGTAGTTGAACAATTAATTTGAAGAAAAATAAACTATATAATATGTTGGATGTCAAATTAAGAAATCTACCTCTATTGTATCATATTTCAGAGCACATGGCGTACCATGTTCTCATTCCTTATACCAGAATGATCTGCGTTCTAGGTAACATAGTGCTAAAGATACTCTGGTGAAGGTAGAAAGGTAATTTCGAGCAAATGCAAGGCTTGAGGACTTACCATATTATACAATTATAGTAGATCTCTTCTCATAAGTACCCTATTACCTAATTGCTTGGATGAGATAAGAATGTGCAAACAATGTGGAAATAGTGGGTATAAGGGCTATTTATAAATTTGGGGCATCAACCAAGCAGTGGATCAACAACAAAATATGAAATATGTATGTAAGCACAATGTTTTTAAACCTTTAACAGAAGCACCCTACCAATCTGATGTTGGTAAGCTATTGCAAGTATGCAATCATAGTTTTGTAAGTTGTCATCTTAACTTCAACAGAACATCAAAACAGAAAAGTAATTCTCAGAGATATCATTAATGTCTAAATCACCATCTTCCTAGATGCACATATTGCGGGCATCAATGGGCCAATAATGGGTTAGCAATGATAATTCAGAGAAATGTATAATACCTGGAAAGGTTGCACATTTGCTGGTATTGCTGAATGTTCACCTTCAACTATTGGAATCAAGCTTGCATCTTCTACTTCTTCACGGTTCATTAAATTATGGTGCTCTGAGCACTTGACGAAAGGCCTCCCAGTTGAGCTTGAGTCATTCCCAGCAGTGTCCATAGTTATATTTTCAGAGCTTGAAGTACCTGAAACTGGATTTTCCTTGTAAGCCTTTCCTAAACCTGTATCACCAGATGTGTTACCCAGTTCATCGAATCCATTACATTCTTCCTTTTGAACATTCATGTTAGATGCAAAACTCTCTAGCTGTCCCTTGGTCAGGATAAGTTCAGTAGCAATTCTATTATTCTCCTCACTGCACTCTTGCAAAGAAGCTTCAAGCCTCTGTTTTTCTTCCTTGCAGCATTCAAGGCTTAATAGTGCACATTCCAATTCAGCATGTATACGGTCATACGCCTTGAATTTTTCACGTTTTTCAGAAACTACGGACTGTAATTCAGCCTCCAGTTCCAAGATCTTCACTGATAAGTCTTCATTTCTCTTCAAGTGAGAAGCTTCAGATTTCTTCCTATTCTCAAGTTCATCAACAGCATCTTGTAATTTCCAAAGCATCTCCTCTCCATGCTTTTTGGAAATAGAAAGTTGGTGCCTCAACTCTTGGATCTTGGTTTCATACTGTTCCTTGAGAAAGGCAATTCTCAGTGAGTCTTGCATAGCAACGGATGGTCCTTCAGGTTCTCTTTTTGCACGAGCCTGGAGACATTCAGCTTCAGCCTTGTCTTTAAGATCCTTAAAATGGATGGACAGGTTCTTGAACTCTTCTGTCTTCAGAATCTGTTTGGACAGCCTGTGCTTAAGCTCATTACACTGGTTCTGCAGTGTCATCAGTTCATCATTATAATCTTGAAGTGAGGTAGTATACATACGCAGTTCATCCAATTTGGCTTTGAGAACTGTCACTGTCGTATCCAATTCTTCCTTGGAGGACAACAAGTTATCAATCTCTTCTTCAGAAAGCACCAGTATTTGCTTCAGCTGTTTTACCTCCAGACTATGCTCATTTTTATCCCTGGAAAACTCAACCTCCAATGATGCCACCCTCTTCTTGTATTCCTCCAGTTGAACCATCATACTGCCGTTTCAATCTGAAAGGGCTTCATGTTGAGCAACAGAGGCTTTCAACTCCAATCTCAGGGACTCGACAGTTGTCGCCAAGTTCAAATTTTCTTTAATGCAATGTGCTTCACCAGCAAGAGACCGATTCAGCATTTCCTCTACATCAAAAAGCTTCTTGCTAAGATCCCCAACATGCCCCTCTGAGGATTGAAGTTTCAGGGAAAGCTCCTCAATTCGGGTCTCATACTGAATCCTAGTGAAGATGACATTAACATCTGCAGCAATTATATATCCACGCATTTCTGATAACTGACTTTCCAGATCAGTAAGATGAGAAGATTCTTCACGAAGCTTTTCTAAACATTCCTCATGCTGCAGCAAAATATGGCAGCCTCTAGATTTTTCTAGTTCTAGATCTGATGCCAGGTGCCTGAAATGTACCAGTTCAGCATCCTGCTGGGAGAATCGAAGCAAGTGGTCATGTTTCTCGTTCAATTGAGAAGTTAGATCTTTAATAATATCCTCTAGGTTATCTCTGATGCTTCTCTCAAGATGAAACTCATCATGCAGAGATCTCAAATTTTCTTTCAAACTGTCAAAGCTCAGATGCCAGCTTGACAGATTCCTCAATTTTACCCTGTAAAGACATCATCAGATCTTGTCTTTCCTGTGTTAACTCGACAATGGTCAACTTACTTCTCTCAAGTTCCTCAGTCACAGTGTCCAAGCCCAAAATCTCTTTAGCAAGATCCATATTCTTAGAAGTAAGTTGTTGCAGCTCAACTTCCAAAAGTGCTAGATCATCCAAAAGCTATTTGCTCTGGTGTGCATAGTTTTCTTCAGCTTCAGAGCTAACATGGAGTTTATTAGCTGGAGTCTCAAGCTCCAACTGAAGTTTCTCCACAAGGGCATTGGATGCTTCCAGTTTAGTACCCATAATCTGTATGTCATGCCCGAACTTCTGCTTAGTGGCCAGCATTTCTGTGCTGGCAGTGCTCGAGGACACTTGAGCAAGGTCTCTTTCACCCTCTAGGTTTTTCTTCTCTTCCAAAAGTTGAAGAATCTTTTCACATGCACTATGTTGGATCTCTTCCAATTGCGAGATGACAACCTCAAAATCCATCGACCCCAAATCCTGACAAACAGAATTTGTTGTGGGAAACAATCCGTTGAATTGCTTGTTGTAAGATGCCAGCACACACCCCAATTTGTCTTCCAGAAAGTAGACAATTTTCTGCAGATATTCCTTCGAATAAGACAACTCACTGTGTTCAGCTATGACAGTTTTTAACTCTTCTTTCAAAGAGGATATCTCATTTTCAAGGTGTTCCTTGTTCAAAGTTTCCTGCTTTAACAAATTTTCCAGATCTGTTTTCTCAGTAGAGCAAGCCTCATATTTGCTTCCATAACTGCTGCATTCAGCTTTGACAGTTCCCAACTCTTCTTTCAAAAAGGATATCTCATTTTGAAGGTTCCCCTTGTCTAGAGTTTCCTGAGTTAACAAAGTTGCCAGCTCTGTTTTCTCAGCAAAGCAAGCCTCATATCTGCTTTCATAACCTCCGCATTCAGCTTTGACAGTTTTCAACACTTCTTTCAAAGAGGATATCTCATTTTGAAGGTTTTCCCTGTTCAGAGTTTCCTGCTTTAACAAATTTGCCAGATCTGTTTTCTCAGTAAAGCAAGCCTCATATTTGCTTTCATAACCGCTGCATTCAGCTTTGACAGTTTCCAACTCTTCATTCGAAGAGGTTATCTCATTTTGAAGGTTCCCCTTGTCTAGAGTTTCCTGCTTTAACAAAGTTGCCAGCTCTGTTTTCTCAGTAAAGCAAGCATCATATTTGCTTTCATAACCGCTGCATTCAGCTTTGACAGTTTCCAACTCTTCTTTCAAAGAGGTTATCTCATTTTGAAGGTTCCCCTTGTCTAGAGTTTCCTGCTTTAACAAATTTGCCAGATCTGTTTTCTCAGTAAAGCAAGCCTCATATTTGCTTTCATAACCTCTGCATTCCCTCACCAACACTTCCCATTCTGTAATCTTTTGAGTAAAGAGACAATTTTCATTGGAAAGACTTTCTAACTTCGCTTTTAAAATTTGATTCTGCAGATCCATATCACAGCACTTGGCGATGCAACTAGCTTTGTATTCATTCAGGGTCTGTACCTCATGCATAGCAGTTTGCAGCTGTAGTGTTAACAACTTCTTGGATTCAGTTGAAAGGTCCAACTGCTGTGCAAATTCATCAATTTTCTTTTTCATAAGTATAACGCCAGCACTTGCTTCAAGCAAAGTTTCTTGTAGAATCTTTGAGAAAACATCCAAGTGCACGTTTGCCACATGCATTTCTGAGAGTTCTTCTTCAACCTTATGGTAAAGCCCTTCCTGCAAGAGGAGAGATTTTTTCATGTCCTCCAAAAGAATATCTCCACCCAAGAGGAGAGATCTGTTTACCCCTGCATTTTGATTCTGGTACTGCAAAAGTTTAGTGGCATGAAATTCTTCTAGACTCCGCACTGCCTCTGGCTGCCCTTCGAAGCACAGTTGTGAAGTTTCTGAAAAAGTTTGTTTGATAAGGTTCTCATTAGTCTCAAACATAGATACAACTTGGAAAGAAAGCAAGTCAAGGTCCTTTTGTAAGTGATCTACTGCAATTGAGTAATTCATGCGAGCCCTCCTCAGAGCTGCTTCCGAAGTAGTAGCCCTCTTTTCAAGATCCTTGTTAATGGAATCCAAGTCACGTCTCTCTTGAGTAAATCTTAAGATCTGCTCATTCATATCTTGGCGCATTGATTCCATCTCCGCACTTGTGGTAGCAATAGTGTAAAGGCAAGTAGAGTGCTCATTTCGAAGATTCTGCAACTCTCCTAGCATTTGCTTATGATTTTCCTCAAGCTCCTGAACAAGGGCCTCATAGTAGCACTCCATCTGGTCCATTTTTCTTGCAAAGCTTTCTCGTTCAGCTTTGGCTTCATCCAACTCCCTTAGAAGTTCAAAGATTTTCTCTTCCATTGCTTTGGTAACACCTATAGAATCAGCTTCTTGAGACACAATGCTGGGGATGCTTAAGCAATTCAGCATATCTGATGGCTGATACAAGTCCACATCTAAACCATTTCCCAATACAAATTGTTCATTTTCATGTGAACTCATTTTTCTGATCTCCTTTACATTTGTGATTTCTGATGGTAAATCTAGCAGAGGAATTGCTTCCCCAGTTCCAAGTTTGAGTTGCTGAAGAACAATAAGCAGTTCCCCCAGGTCTGAGTGAAGGAACCTCAAGTCTCTATCATTGAAGCTGAGGTATACCTTGTTTTGAAGCTCTCTTATCTTATCCTCCATGATCAAAAGCCCCTTTAGCCAACTAAGCTGATTACCTTGAAATAAATGATCCTGGTTGCTGTTGTTACTAGTTTCCCTGCTTGCATATTGAGGAGTTAATTTTAGACTTTTAAGCTGTTCAAGATCACCTTTTAACTTTAAACACTCTGACTGCATGACAGAAATCTCTTTTGCCAGTTCTTCTCCTGCAGAAATCTCAGCAGCAAGTTGCTGAGAAAACTTCTGTGTTTCAATGCCTATTTCATCTGCATGGCTTTGTAAAGAGCTTACCTCCAGCTTAAGCTCATGAACAGAAGACTCAGCCACTTCCAAACTACCCCTAAGTCTACCATTCTCCTCATAAACAATTGCCAAGTCATTATCCATGGAATAGTCTGAACTCCAGCCATGAACCCAATCACTGCTTCCCTGAGGCAAAATTCGATGATCAGATGTATCCCCTTTCTCTTCGCGAGGGCTTTGGGAAAGTCCATTTAGATCACCAGACACTGTACTTTTCAGGCTATCAATCTCATGTGTGCTAGAGGTATCATGCTTTTCAGCATATAAACTTTCTGAAGTATTGGATGACCCATCAAATCCCACAGCTGAGTCTGCATTTTCTTCACTTAACCCCGCCTCTTCTTCAAGTGATGGAAGCTCTTTAGATTCTGGCCTGAATCTAACTCTTGCATTGACCTATATTCAGAGGGGAGGAGGATAAAAAAAGATCATGATCAGAACCAGACAGATGTTTGGTCAACTATATAAAGAGAACCGAAAAATGTTCAAATTTTGTTATTACTTTCTTTCTTATATAAAAAAATATATATCTTGACAATACAACATTTTGAACTCAAGACATGGATTATCAATAGTAATGAAACTGCAATAAGAAAAGCAATAGCAGCATGTTTGTTTCAGCAGACACTTGAAGGCAATAGGTCAATTCTTTACAATTTCTGTTCAAATCACCCATATTGGGTGTGATTAAGACAGACCTTGAAATGAAAGGTCAGTTTCTAGGACCCAAGGCCCTGTGGTGCTGTGGATTTTGTCAAATTGCACTCGCACAAAAAGATGTGGCTGTCCAAGCATTTTATATGTTCTTGGCAAAAAAACAACACACACTATCTATCCATATGCACATACAACAAGAGAATGATCACATGCACATTTGGCACATTCATAGCAAGGTATCTGACCGCACTTCAGAGGGCTCATGAGGGGTTGTGTCCATGGTATAAATACTTACATCACACCCACTCTAAAGGCTTAAACTCTAAAAGAAGTTAATGGCTAACATCAAAATGCCATGAATGTGCTTCTGTTTTGCAAATTTGAAATCAATAATTACAATTTGGATGCTAGAAAGAGAGGCTTTTGCCTTCATCAATGAGAGAACACTAGGCCTATAATTAACATCAGACAACTAATTTCAATTTGGTTTTGAAGTAAATTCTGTATGATGCTTCATGTGTCCTATTTTTTATTTCAGTAATCAACATGGTGAAAGCCTCTTGCATAATCAAGATTCACCATCATTGTCCAATCCTTTTTAAAAAAAAAAATTCAAATGGAAACATACCCAAACAAGCTATTGCTTCACAATCGCAATACATGGACTTCAAGTTCACTTAATAACCAATACGAAATGTCAAGAAAATAAGACACAAGGAAAATTTACGTGAATATACAGACAAAACAAATGATCAACCTTATCAATCTGATCATTAGAAATCTCTCCTGAAGACGATACTTTTCCAGTACCAGATCCATCATGCCTATTTAGCTCAGTGCCTGTCTGCAGCCCCTTCTCTCTCTGCTGCTCAAATTCTCTGTAAGCATATAGACCTCGTTTTCAATTTCTCAATAATAAAAGCATGTACTTTGACTCCTATGAGTAATGATGCAATACCTGAATCCAGTTTTAGAAGTTAGCAGCTGGATTGTGACCTGGCAACAAAAAGCATAAGCAGCTACAACATTATACAGGAATCATGAAAAAGAATTCTCAAGTAATAACAAA
The DNA here is from genome assembly GCA_025200525.1 of Camellia lanceoleosa. Classification (NCBI taxonomy): domain Eukaryota; kingdom Viridiplantae; phylum Streptophyta; class Magnoliopsida; order Ericales; family Theaceae; genus Camellia; species Camellia lanceoleosa. The sequence continues at coordinate 162,330,065 of CM045761.1, read as the reverse complement.
AACGGTTGAACCTAGACAAGAATATGAAATGGTAGGGCTAGGCAAAAATCAACCAAGCAAACTTGTGCAAAATAGGTTGAAAAAGCTAGATGCAAGCCAACAAAGTTTATATAAGTCTATTTTATCACATAAATAGGATGTGGTTGAGTCTTTCTTTGTTAACTTCTCCAATCACCAGATCTCAAGATATGGAGACCAATAAAATGTTTATAGAACACATGCAAGAAAACATAGGTTCCTCTCTTTATGCCCACGGGGGTATACGCGCAGCAGGGCCAGCACTAGGCATGTGGAAGGAGGTAGCTATAAGAAGCTTATAAGACATATAGAGTTCAAAGTGTCTCACATGTAAAATAGTTCCACAGTTACATCCATGAAGAGGCAGATCAATGATAGAAGGCTTCAGTGCATCAGCAAAATCAGCAAGATTGATGCTAGCTTCGCCAAGGATACTAGACCTAGAAGAACCCTGACATCAATAAATTCAGGACAAAGATAAAGTTAATATCACTTAAAAGAGATATTGGGTGTAATAATCCGTTTTGATCATGACAAGGGACTAGGAAAATATGTGGAAATAAGAGCATCAATATATCATGTACAGACATTAGCAATACAGAACAAGACATAAAAGGGTCAGAATTGAAACGAAGAATTAGTGAAGAAACCTACCATGGCCACAACAAATTTGTATAGCTTTACATCATACTGTTTGCTTTTGGAGTCCTGAAGAAGTCTAGTAGTTTCATAAATAGGATCTCCCCATTTGCATGCCCCATTTCTCACATTAGCTTTGGTTGTCTTTGCTGTTGCCTTTCCAGAATCGGCAGGAATGAAAGATATAAATAACTTATCCCACCCAGCTTGTGGAACCTGAAATAATAAAAACAGGAAGGCAAAAAAAAGGGACACATTATGTATTTGTTAAACATTCTATTCTGATTTTTCTAATAAGAAATAAAATAGAACTTCTACTCCAATTTCATATAATGTATGCAGTTTGCCAAGTGCTGCAACAGCCTAAGAAGCATAGCATAGCCAGTCCAGATAGCTATAAAGTAACATGATTTAGTCTTACAGTTTTTATTTTCCTAACAGTCAATGAAACATTTTATATGGTAGGGTTTTTTTTTTTTTTTTTGATTGATATGGTAGGGTTAATGTGTATTTTTCTTGATCATATCAGATTTTTGCCTTGATTTAAATTAGGATTTTCTTTTTGTTCACTTGTCAAATAGATTTGTCGAATCTATTTCTCAGATTTGCATTAAGACTAGTAAACAACCAAGAGAAAACACGTCTTCATCCCTTCTTACACAATAAATTTTTTAATAATCTTACACAATTATTCTGTAATATACAGTATCCAAACTTAAATATAGTCATTGTGGGTGTTCAGATAAACTATACATTTAATTCTAGCTTCTTGTAAAACGGATAATTTACAGCCTCATTACTACTGTAGTAACATGAACCATGCAGGTTGAAATGTTGTTTCATTGAAAAAACAATATGTATTCAGAAAGTTCTTTTCCATTGCTCATTAATAATAAATTTTTCTTATGTTTCCTTGGCTTTATTTCCTAAAGCTTTCATTTTTTTGCACTAACACATTGTCCCCATTCTGGACTATTAAAAAACCACACAAAATTACTGCCACATGGACACTTGATTCCCATGCCATTTACCAGGCCAACTGGGTTTCACTGATGACTACTAGTGGGCCCTCGTATACTAAGGTAACAGGTCCAGCACATACACACCTCAATATTACCTTAATACCAAGCTAAGTCTAAAATCTGCAGTTCACCCGGACAACTGGGCAAAACAGAGTTTAAAGTTCAGACACTTAATATTGATAAGTCCTGATCTTCTTTATCATTAAAACTTACATGAGTCTGTCTACCACATACTTTCCATTTTCAAGTAGCTGCGGATGTAGGCACCATTGGAGACACAGGATGTTAAGTTATATAACATACAGAGAGCTTAGTTGTTGAAAATTTTGTCAACTTATATAATTGCACAATTGAACTCTACAATAATATAGATTCTCATAGAGCCTTCCAGATGATTCCAGAAAGGAGATTCCGTGTAATGTGAAATCAACAAGGAAACTAATAAGGAGCCATGAAGATATCCATACACAAAGGGAAAAAAAACTATACTTGTGAGAATGGCACCAACCATGAGTAACACAATTTAAAATCCTAAAGAGCAAACATACATGTGTAGCATGAAACTGCAGCCGAAAGACCACTTTTACTTTTGTCTTTTCAAGCTTCCACTTTGCAACCCTTGACATTGCTGCACATTCAGTCTACCATCACCTTCAAATCCTTAGGTTTCCACCCCCAGTCATTCAGAATCCATCTGAAAACCCCTGTACCATTTCTACAATTAATTACCAATTATTTTGTTAACAACACAAACTTTATAAAAGAGATGCTGTCTCTAAGATGAGAAATGACAAGCTAGGGAAACAAAGAATAGTTTCTGCAAACATCATAGCTCAGAAATATTTCATAAGCCTCTTTAATGAACATAAATAATGAATGGCTCACATGGATTTGCTGTGCTGAGTGAACTTGTGAAAAAAGTTACTAGTGTTTCATTGTTCCACAACTAGGACCAGCAACAAATCTGGTCCCCAAACACAAGTGAACTTTGCAGTGGATTTAAAAGTATGTGATAACTTCAAAGGAAAGAGTAAGGAGAGTAGATGCTTCAGAAATTATCACTTTTCTTTATAGAACAATATGTGATACTGATATTTTTACGAGGGCAGAAAAGAAATGATTTATATGGCTTCTCACCAATAAGAACATCACTAAGTCTTTACATATAGCCAAATTGGAAGGAATACATAACCAAAAACAATAAAAAAATCTTTTCTTTCAGTAGGCAAAATACTTCATGATTTATCATATATGAGTACACCTTGAGACCTATGTAGTAAATAGTTAAGGCCTCACAGAAAGAGCATATCATCACTGAAGTTGATCAACATTCTAGGGCAGGACCACCACCTAGGATAGAAATAATCATGTGTCACATGTTTCCAAAAAATCACCAAGATGCTCAAGGATGCACAATCAAATAAAATCAACACACTAAAGCAACTTTTGGTTGGGAAGAGGGGGGAAACAGTGACATTAATTGAAATGGTTGTGAAACTCAGCGGTGAAGCAATTTTCAACGACATTAAACTTGGTGCATATAGATTTCCCATGCACTCACATTAAAAATAGAATTGAGAATTTAAATAAATGAATAAAAAGATTTGCTTGTTTTCAAGCACCCTGTTTACTTCGAGGGTTCAGTAGTTAGGAACTGAGAAAGTAATTGAAGGATGGGTAGGAAAGGTAAGGGGAGAAAGGAAGAAGTTAAAGTAAAATAACCACAATCAGATGTTTGAAAATTCACCTTATTGAAGTGAACCACAAACCCAAGTGAACTTTGAAATGGATCTAAACATTCCTAGGGCTGGCAACTTAAGCACATTATGATAGCAGACTGAGAATTTCCTCAAAAGTAAATATAGGAAAAACAATAATGATAAGAACAAACTAGGAATAAGCTGGTTCAAGGTATAAGATACAATGCCACATTTTCAAATTCAAATGCAAAATCACAAACAAAGAAATTCAAAAACTAGCGTCTGACAGAATAGCATCACATAGCAGAGATCAATCTTAAACAACTCAAAAAAAGTGAACACACCCACAAATTTCTAGCAAAACAACTCAGATCTTTGATTTATCCCTAAAAATAATTAAAAACTAAAATTAATCCCTAAACCCCAGCAAATACCTTTTATTCAAATTCCCAAAAAATGGCTAGCATCAGACAAATCCCCTTTGATCCAAACCCTAAACTAACAAACAAAACCCAGAAACAACTCCAAAACTTTGCCACTTTCCAACTACAAACACAGCATCATCAAACCCAAAAACATTTCACCAAATACCTCAAAACCCAAACGAAAACAGACCCAAAAGCCTCTTTGCGCAAAAACGAAAATGCGAATCCGAAATCAATTTTTCTTTTCTTTTTGGACGAAATGTAGCCCCCCAAAGTAGAATACTGAGAAAGCTAAAAACCAAAAACAGAGAGAGAGAGAGTACAGTGTTTTCTTTTTTTGTTCAGTTTTCACAAAACGTCAAAAAGAAGTTCCCAAATAAATTTACCAAGCTTCCACTGCAGAAAAACGCCTTGACGTCACAGACCCATCAAAGAAATCAGTAAAACTATCAATGTTCAAACATCACATTCAAACCATTATTTATTTATATATATATATATATGAAGTGTGAAGCTGTCAGGTACCTAATTCCGGATCTGGGGGGGCTTGAAATTGAAGAAAAAATGGGGGGTCTTTGCGGAGAAGCTTCGTAGAGAGAGTGAGAGTTGCGTAAGAATGCAGTGAAATTAGGGTTTTCGCCATTAAAATTGTTAGATTTTACAGTTAGTGTGAAAAAATTGAGATTTTTAGGGGTTAGGTAATAATAATTAAAGTACATAGAGTATAGACATCCCGCCAAAGCGTGTAATCGTTGTTATAGTTTATTAATTAATTTTAGGTTATTGTTGATTTGAATTTACTGAAAAGCCCCTGGATCAACACTGATTTGAGGTCATGACCATTTGGGATTGATTGGGTTTTGATGAAGACATGTTCTCAGTTGATTTTGACCTTTAAGAGAATTTTGTCTGTACAATCATTCAAATGACAAGTACGTCCTTATTGGGAGAAGTTATTGATTGGTTGGGAAAATCATGATATTTTAATGATATTTTGATTGATAAAAAAAATAAAATTTATAAATTTATGTTAAATAATTTAAAAAAATGATAAAATATGATAAATTATGAATAATGTAAAATATGATCACGTAACATCTAATTAATAATTTTTCCCTTGTTGGGGTTGCTCTGCGGGTATCTCTTGCAGGGTAGTCCTGTAAACTAGAGAGTAACAAATCCAATCATCATTTTCTTGTGACGAGTAAAAACGACTTTTAATATTACAATTTATTGTGTACAAATAATCTTCAAGTTTAATCATTGTTAATGATAATTTATTAATTGGATTTGGGGGAGTGACTTTTTGATAAAGATAGTCAAAAATAAATAAATAAATAAATAAATTTATGACACTACTCTATTTATTTTTTTACAAAAAATTAAAAAATTAATTAAAATGATAAATTTTCAAACAAGCTCTGATCTATTTAAGGGGTTGTTTGAGAACAGAGTATTTTAATAATTTTTTACTTTATATAAAAATATGTGTAATATAATAAAGGAGTTATGTGATCTAAATAAGACACTATAAACTCAATTAAAATAAAAAAAACCAACAAGTATATTTTTTTAAGTTGTTGCCCAACTACTCCTAGCTTTGGTTGGAATGATATGTGTGTCATTAATATATATATATACAATGACATAATAGGTATAAGCCCGTTTTTTAATTTTTTTTGGAAGTAGCTAATTTTTTTGACTACATAGGTTTAGTTTGAAAAGTGGGTTGATTTTTTTGTTTTTAGTTTTTTTGGACTATTTTAGTCTGGGGTTAAAAGGTTTCGTTTGGAATTTTTTTTTGACTTTTTTTACTTTTTATGAGAAATATAATATAATGATTATGAATTGGATGTGATATTTTATCTTATTAAGCTAAAAAACCTATTTTATTTTTTTGAAATTAAAATAGCCCCAAACCCACCTAACCCATTCTTCCCAAACGAAACCATAAAAAGTCATAAAAAATTAGGATGTCATATCATACATCTCAATTAATTATTTTTTCTTTCATAATTATTTATTCAACTAAAAAAATCATTTGAAACATTGACTTTTTTTACCTTATAAAAAAGTTAAAAAATTATTTTAAAAAACTAAATTACTAAGTGGACACTAATTGTAAGAGACTCAAATTAAGTAGGTGTTGGGCATGTACTAATTTTTTTTTTTTTTTTTTTTTTTTTTTTTTTTTTTTACATATATACACTTATTTAGGTCACATCTATCAACATCTCATCTCTACTTTTTTATCTAATTTTTCTATTTTTCTATACATTTTTTTTTTATAAAAATTCAAAAAATACATTTATGTAGAACATTCCAAACCACCCCTAAAGAGTCAAGTGCTTGCTTGGCCTCCTCATTAGTGAAAGTTTAAATCTCGCTAGTCCCCTCATACTCTTCTACTAACATTATTAACTCATCGATATATTTTTTAAAAAAATAATAACACCTTGTGTAAATTGTCAAAACATATTAATGCATCCGTGCCATTCAAATTATTTTTGCACAAGGCAAGGAAAAATTTAACCAAAACAAAAAACACATTAAATTTTATGAGAGTTTCATTTTTATGGTTGACCGTACTTAATTCTATGTCATACACTTCATTCGCTAGATGCAATCACTCAACAAGGAGTTTTAAGCTTTTGATAGTGCATTGCTATAGTTTTCTAAGTCAATGTGTACATGTGCAATCACCCTCACATAAAAGAAAATAAGGGCACACCACCCCCTTCTTTCTCAATATTTAAAATGATAATAATAAATATTTTTCAACTTAGATTCTTCTAATAATCACTCAATAAGGAGTTTTAAACTTTTGATAATGCATTACTATAGTCAATGTGTGCATGTGCAAACACACTCACATAAAAGAAAATAAGGACACACCACCCCCTTCTTTCTCAATATTTAAAATGATAATAATAAATATTTTTCAACTTTGATTCTTCTAATAATCCTTCATCACATTTACAATGAACACATAATAATAATCATAATTAATAAATAAATAAAAACATTGCAACACATCATAAATTTCCCCTAATTATTGATTTATATCTTAAAAATTCATACAAAGTTGAACTTTTCAAGCAAAATACTATTAATAAAGATTAAAGAGTTGGCATTGCAAATAAGAGTGTTCATTTACTAAAATATGTTTTAAGTTTAATTTATTTACTTTTTAAGACAATGTTAAACAAGTTTTAATAAATCCAAATCCAAATATAATATTTAAATTAAGTTTAAGTTAAACTCAAAACACTAATGAGTTACGAAAAAATGTACAAATTTATCTTATTTACAAAATAAATATCTCAATCACAAATTTTTAACAAGTTAAATGTAGATAAAACTTGAATAATTTAGTTTTATTTTTATTTTTACAATAGTACAAAAACATTCCCAACCAAAGATGTTGCACTATTATTCACTCTGTTTGGTTTCAATTTTAGAATTTACTTTTTTAAAAAATTTACTTTTTTGTTTTCACTAATTTTTTTTAATATTTTAAGTAAATTTTTTTTTTTAATTTTTAGACTCGCCTATAATAAATATGCTTAAAAAGTATAATATTTGTGGAAAAAAATCTTTAAAAAATTCACTAGATACTAAATACACAAAAAAAAAAAAAACAAAAACAAAAACTCATATATATTTTTCATATTTTTGTTTATTTATTAAATTTTTAAAATATTTTACTATTTAAATACATTTAAGTAAAGTGCATTTAACAAAGTAAAAAAAAAAATTTATTTGAAATTTTAATAATATTTACTAAAAATAAAAAAATAAAAAACTTAATCTTAAAAAAATTAAATTTAAAAAATTATTATTATTTTTTGAACAAAAGATGTTTCAACATTAGAAAAAGTGAATAGTTGACATTGTAGCCAAGATATGCAGCACCTAGGCGTGATTTTATGATTGATCCTCAGAAAGAATTTTCATGGAATTGGAATTTTGGAATTGTGTGGGGTCGCCTTCAGTTTCAGTACTCTGCATCCCACCCAGCCAGCCTTCAGCGGGCACAACAACTCACATGGGTTTGTTGTGGTGTGATGGAGCCACCTTATTTGTCATGACTCAACTCCAAAAATGCCCATCTGATCATTTTTTATGAAGGAAAATGGGGAGACGGCCACGGGGGGAGATCCCCAGCAACCCCAGTCCCAGTAGGTGCTGATTGGTCTCAATTTTTTTATTTTATTTTTTTTTTTTTCTCCTCTCATTGATCTCCACGTATATGTGGGATGGTGGGGTCTGGATCAGTGTTGTGTTTTAAAATGAAAATAACATCTGATTTAAAAAAAAAAAAAAAAAAAAAATTGTTTCATGTGTTAAATTAATTTTATAATTTTAGTTAGATCAATTTTGTTTATTAATTTCTTACAAACAAAAGTAAAAAAGCATCAAAATCTTGCTTCGAAGAACCAAAAACATAGAGCAAGACCAACAAGGGTTGGTTCAATTGGTAAGGCTCGTTCCCTTCATCCATTTGGCTTAGGTTCAAGCCCTGCTGCAAGCAGTCCTTTGTTGATAGGTAATATTACGTAGCACTTTTCCTGACTCTAGAATGGGGGTAGCCTCCCTCCTCCTAAACCTTTTTTCGTATCTAATGAAAAAAAAAAAGAAAAAAAAAAAGCAAAGTTCTTTCCTGTTCAAATAAAACAAACCAATTAGAAAGAAAAAAATAAATAACAAAGCAAGTCACGTTTACATCTACATTATTTCAATTTGAACGTAAATCTTGCAATCACTTTGAAAAATATAAATGAATTATCTAATTTTTTAATTTTAGTTTAATTTATAAACAAATATTATCAATTAAAATAAATTGATATGGTATAAAAATAAATAAATAAAATTGATAAAATTATAATTATAATAACCAAATTAAAATTGAAAAGAAATTACATAGTTATAATTTGCCTTTTTATTTAAATCCTACTTTATCACGTGATGTGCTTCCCCAATCACGGCATGTGACACGTGATGCCATTCATTGGTCACTGGCACAGTTGCCCTTTAGTTTATTTTTGAGACTAGCATATTATTTGCGCTATACCGATATAAATAAATAATTAAAAATTAATTTTAAAATTAAAATATTAATATAAAATTTATTTAAATAATATAATAAAAATAATTTATAATAAATTTAATTTAATTTATTTTTATCTAAATTACGCATGAGAGAATATTTTTAAACGATAAAAGACTAGCATATTACTTGCGCTATATATAGATATAAATAAATAATTAAAAATTAATTTTAAAATTAAAATATTAATATAAAATTTATTTAAATTATATAATAAAAATGATTTATAATAAATTTAATTTAATTTATTTTTATCTAAGTTACGCATGAGAGAATATTTTTAAACGATAATAAGATTTTTATCAAAGGTATTTTAAATGATTCAATAAAAGTTAGCAAATTTTAAAATATTTTTTTTTTAAAAACTGATTAGTTAATTTTCTTTTTCAAATTTCTAAATTTAAATTTGCAAATGGATTAATCAACTTTTTTTTTTTTAAAATGTGTAAATCAAAACATAATAAAACCTTTTAAAATTTAAATTGATTAGTTAACTTTGCTTTTCAAAATTTTAAATTTAAATTTATAAATGGATTAATTAACTTTTCTTTTGAAATGTGTAAATCAAGGCATAATAAGTTTTTTTTTTAAAAGATACAATAAAAGTTAGAAGGTTTTTGTTTTTTAATTTTAAAACTGATTAGTTAATTTTCCTTTTCAAATTTCTAAATTTAAATTTATAAATGGATTAATTAACTCACTTTTGAAATGTGTAAATTAATGTATAATAAGATTTTTTTTTTAAATGATTCAAAAAGAGTTAGAATTTTTTTTTTTAAATTTAAAACTGTTTAGTTAACTTTTCTTTTCTAATTTCTAATTTCTAAATTTAAATTTATAAATAGATTAATTAACTTTCCTTTTGCAATGTGCAAATCAAAGTGTAATAAGATTTTTTATTTTTATTTTAAATCTGATTAATTAACTTTCCTTTTTAAATTTCCAAATTTAAATTTATAAATGGATTAATTAATTATTTTTTTTTGAAATGTGTAAATCGAGGCGTAATAAGATTTGTTTTTTAAATTTTAAAACTGAATAGTTAACTTCTTTTTTAAAATTTATAAATAGATTAATTAACTTTCCTTTTGAAATGTGTAAATCAAGGCATAATAAGATTTTTTTTTTTAAAAAAAAAAAAATTAAACTGATTAATTAACCTTCTTTTTCAAATTTCTAAATGGACTACTTAACTTTTCCTTTTGAAATGTGTAAATTAAGACATAATAAGATTTTTTTTTTAATTTTAAAACTAATTAGTTAACCTTCCTTTTCAAATTTATAAATGGACTAATTAACTTTCCTTTTGAAATGTGTAAATCAAGGCATAATAAGATTTTTTTTACATGATTCAGTAAAAGTTAGATTTTTTAAAAAAAATTTAAAACTGATTAGTTAACTTTCCATTCCAAATTTGTAAATTTAAAATTATAAATAGATTAATTAATTTTCCTTCTGAAATGAGTAAATCAAGGCATAATAAGATTTTTTAAAATTTTAAAACTGATTAGTTAAGCTTCCTTTACAAATTTCCAAATGGATTAATTAACTTTCCTTTTCAAATGTGTAAATGAAGGCATGATAATTTTTTTTAAATGATTCAATAAAAGTTGAATTTTTTTTTAAAATTTTAAAATTGATTAGTTAATTTTCGTTTTCAAATTTCTAAATTTAAATTTATAAGTGGATTAATTAACTTTCTTTTTGAAATATGTAAATCAAGACAAAATAAGATTTTTTAAAAAAAAATTTAAAACTGATTGGTTAACTTTTCCTTTCAAAATTTTAAATTGATTAATTAACTTTCCTTTTGAAATGTGTAAATTAACTCATAATAAGATTTTTTTTAAATGATTCAATAAAATTTAGATTTTTTTAATTTTTTTTTTAAAACTAATTAGTTGACTTTCTTTTTGAAATGTTTAAATCAAGGCATAATAAGATTTTTTTTTTTTAAATTTTAAAACTGATTAGTTAACTTTTATTTTCAAATTTCTAAATTTAAATTTATAAATAGATCAATTAACTTTTCTTTTGAAATGTACAAATCAAGTCATAATAAGATTTTTTTTTTAAATGATTCTATAAAGCTAGAATTTTTTTTAATTTAAAACTAATTAGTTAACTTTTCTTTTCATATTTCTAAATTTAAATTTATAATTGGATTAATTGACTTTACTTTTAAAATGTTTAAATCAAGGAGTAATAATATATTTTTTAAAATTTTAAAACTGATTAGTTAAATTTCCTTTTCAAATTTTTAAATTTGAATTTATAATGGATTAATTAACTTTATTTTTGAAATATGTAGATCAAGACATAATAAGATTTTTTTTCTTTTAATTTAAAATTGATTAGTTAACCTTCTTTTTCAAATTTTCAAATGAATTAATTAACTTCCCTTTTGAAATGTGTAAATTAAGGTATAATAAGATTTTTTTTTATTATAAATGATTCAATAAAAGCTAGAAGTTTTGTTTTTTTAATTATAAAATTGATTAATTAACTTTTATTTTCAAATTTCTAAATTTAAATTTATAAATAGATTAATTAACTTTCCTTTTGAAATGTGTAAATTAAGGTATAATAAGATTTTTTTTAAATAATTCAATAAAAACTAGATTTTTTTTAAAAAAAAATTTAAAACTGTTTAGCTAATTTTCTTTTTCAAGTTTCTAAATTTAAATTTATAAATGGGATTAATTAACTTTCCTTTTGAAATATGTAAATCAAGGTATAATAACATTTTTAAATTTTTTTTTTTTAAAACTGATTAGTTAACTTTCATTTTCAAATTTCTAAATTTAAATTTATAAATGAATTAATTAATGTGAGAGCCAAATTGGAGTTATATCTCTTACGACATCGGGTAGCCCAGTCCATCCAATATGGACCGAATAAGGCCCAAGCCTGGGTGAAAAATCATATAAGGCCCAAGCTCGTTGGGCCGTGTAATCATCGAATGCCGAGTGAGCATAGTGGGCAGGAACATATACGTTTGGCATGCAATGATATCACGACCCAAACCCGCCTCTAAGGGTTTAGCATCGTAACAGGCCAATAATCCGTAATTACCAAAGGCCTGCTTAACAGTAATAACAATTATACAATAGGAGGGGCCAGCGGAAGCTTGTAAATATTAAAACATAATGTCCAAAGAGCTGTGAGGACTTAAATGCACAAACAACTTATATATATATATATACCAATACAGACATAAGTCCAAGTCCATATTCAATATATATGTAAAAACTAAAGTCCAAAATACAACTAAGTGCAAAATAAAAGACATGTTGGGGAGTTAACTCCCAAAGCCAAAACAACTTATGAAATTTACTTGAGGTGGATTTAGACCACCCAAAACAAAGCCTTGACAATAACGGTTTGGAACCTCGTGGTGAGGTACAGTAGATTGGCTTGACAAAACGAAATTAGGCTAACGCCGCTAACTTTGCTCCGGTGCCTGACCGCCTACGTATATACAATAAACTGTGAGTTAAAGCCTAGTGAATAACATTAACGTAAAGGGTTTAGTGAACGAATTCCAAATACAATATCCGTAAAACAAATCATATCACAATCAATCGTATCAGTCTCATATTAGAACATACTGTAATGGTACATCTCACAGAACATATCACATATCATCTTTCGACTAGAGTAATCGATTCCGGATACCGATTAAACACATATCACCACAATGAAGTGGTTAACGAGATCTCGAAAACAATCATATGTCATGGACCCGCATTTACATGCCATCCCCCATGACTTGGGACTATCTGTGGATGCCATAATATATTTGCAAATAGAACATTCGTTCACATGATCAAAATAGCATTTAAGAACTTATCACTTAACGGTAACAGTTAAAACACAATTCATATCAACATATCTCTACAAAAATGTTACTCACAATGGGTTAAGTCAATATAAAGCCTCGGATGCCCACCTATATAAATCACATAACAGAAACACAATAGAAATACCATTTAATATTCATTTCATTTTAATTCAACTTTCTTTATGTGTTTCTAGTTTATTTCATGACTATGAGAGTCCAATTAGTGCCTAAGAATACTTAAAATGTCATGAGGATGTAATTATGCATTTAAAAGAGTTAGTCAAAAATTGCTGAAAATATGATCCTCGCTCGAGCGCCACTTTGGTCGCTCAAGCGAACTGTAAAATTTTGAAACACTTCTGGGAGCTCGATTTTCACGCTCGAGCGAGACTTTCCTCGCTTGAGCGGATAGTGTGAATTCTGGAATTTCCAAAATTGTAATTGAAGTACAAATTTGATATTCAAAGTATCACAACTTGTATTTTTAGTACAAAAATATGGAGAATCATTGTATAATTTAGTATACACTCTCAATTGGAAATCATTTATTCAAAATCATACTCCAATTGTCCAAATTTAAATTTAATTTATTTTCTCCATATCAAATCCAATTTCAAACCCACAAATTTTAAAACATAAATTGATTTTCCAAAACTCTTACAAATTCATGATGCATGAACAATTGAACTTAATTTCATGTTAAGACAACTAAATTCAAATCTAAAGCAATTAATTTCTAAATTAATTTCTATAAGTTTGAACATAGCTCCAATTTCTCCTTTTCTTGTCAATTTCCTAACAAACTTTGAACATATGTACTTCGGATAAAACTAACTAATTTAATATATTCTAAAATTGTTTAAATTAAATAAAATTCTTAAATCACATTGCTTGCATGCATGGGATAATAATCAAAATCAAAACTCACATTTTATGAACTCATGGCTTTCACATCTTTCTTCCAAAATCAAATGTATAATAAACTTGAATGGTTCAAATCCTTCCTTCAAGACATGACATTAAAATTATAAACATCTTAGATAATTATTTGCATGTATGGAATTAAAATCAAAATTAACTATTTTGTATTTTCAAATCATAATTTTACTTCTTGAATTATTCTAATTTAGGTTTTCATTATTCTAATTTAGGTTTTCATTACTTTTCTTCATATCAAACCTAATTTAGGCTCATAAACCTTTAACTCATGAATTAAGGTCTAGAATCTTAAAAACCCACAATGCGTGTAAGGTTAGACTTCAAATTTATGAAGGATGACAAAGATCAAACTTAAATATTAAATTTATAACATCAATCTCTTAATTATCAAACTCTACTCAAATTTTCTTCATCTTCTTGCCAATTTCTTTTTAATTATATGTAATTGAACCTAATTATCTCTCAATTTCAGCTTTTAAATGATTTATCTACAAAACTTGAATTTTAATTTCTTACCTAAAACCTTCAATTTGTTGAGTCTCTTGATCAAGTTGTGAGTTGCTTCCGTTGTCTTCAATTTCTTGCTTGTACTCTCCCCCCCCTCTCTCTCTCTCTCTCTCTCTCTCTACTCACGGTTTCTCTCCCTCTCACTCGACTGTTTTGCCCAGCTGAAAGCATAAACATTGCTGATATAGTTCTAAGGCTCAAATACATAGCTCACCTTCTTTGATTTAGGATTAGTTAAGCACACTAACACATTAGTTTAATTAAACATCACTTAGTTTTGATTAATCATAATTAGCACATAACTTAATTAATCATACTAATTACAATTCTCAAATGATTTAATTAGTCTAATTTGACTTCCATAAGGCTCAATTAATTATATTTAAATTTATCATTCTAAATCAGATTTTTAATCAAACTCCCAAAAGGTTCCAAATATTAAATTAAATTTATTCACATCCTCAATTTTGGGTTTCTTAAATCATTTAAGCCTTCAATTTCTGATCAGACTCAAAATTTCGTCAATAAATTACATAATCAATTTAGACACAACATAAATGAATTTAATTCATAATAATCACAATTCTCAATCTTCATGACTTAATTAGCTCCAATTCAGACCAATTAATAAAATATCAATTTTATAGATCTGAATCGAATATTTAATTAAGCTCCCGTACGATCCGATACTCGAAATTAAACTAATTCAATTCACCAATTATACTCTCTTGAGCCGTGTTGGCTTTCAATTTGTAATTTCAAAATAAATCCTCAATAGAATCATATACAAATCAAACTAAATAATTCTTATGACCCCAAATTAAATTAGAACAATGGGCAATTAAAATCCAAATTTCCTTTGATTAATTAAGTGCTAATTATTATATGCGGTGGGATCGTTACAAGTGAAATTTGAATAGCACAGATCAACAGGGCCTACTCAGTGGGATGAAGATTTCCATTGAAAAGTATAGTACGAAAATAGGCCCTAGAGGGTAATGATGAGGGGCTAGGTTGTGTGGAACGAGGGTCAAGAAGGATAACACTATAAAAGGTGAAGAAGAGCTCATCGAGTGGGGGTAAAAAAAAAAAAAAAGCTAACTTAAGTCTTTAAGAAACAATTACGCGAGTTTTTTTCAGAAAACTAACTTGTTCGTCATAGTGCTAATTCCAGCACCATCGACTGGAGCGTTCATTTTTGTTTCAGATGACAACATAAGGATCTTGCGGGTTTGATTGGATTGAAGAAGTATTTCTAAATCCACTTCACCATAATTAACTTTTCCTTTCGAAATGTATAAATTAAGACATAATAAGATTTTTTTTTTTTTTTAAATTTTAAAGTTGATTAGTTAATCTTGCTTTCAAATTTCTAAATTTAAATTTGTAAATGGATTAATTAACTTTCCTTTTGAAATGTGTAAATTAATGTAACGCCCCAAAAATAACGACGACAATACATCTCATAATATTAAATGGAAAAGCAAAAATTCATATGATATTAATTTTTCTTTGATTTTATTTCAGTGTTCAAAAGATGACATACTATATATATATACATTCATAGATCTTGGACCCTGAATCTATAACATATGGCATCCGCTAATGAATGGGAATAAAATGAAATACAAGTAAATTTGTGTTGTAATGGTTACATCTTTTCAAGTCGTTACTTAGGTACAACAAAATTGAGTTAAACTCAATACATAGAAAGTCCAAGGTTTGCACAAAATAATTACACAAAAAGAAACTCTTGGCTCTAAGCCCTCCCAAGTTATGTCCTTGGTGGAGGCATATCATCAATACTTGAAAGTTGTTTTCCACATAAGGTAAGCTAAAGCCCATTACAAATACTTGAACAAAATGTATGAAATTTTACAAAGTCATAAGGTGAATGCATATGCATACTATTTGTCAATCATTATACTTTTTCTTTTAAAACAATGTAATGTCTCAGTTATATGCGTATCAATTCTTAAAACAATACTTTTTTAAATCAAAAAACATGACAGTGGATACAAAACAATAGGAATCTCTAAATTAGAAAGAGTGCGAGAGAGAGAGGTGAAAAAGTAAATGAAAAAGGTTTTCTCCCGATCTGATATACGCACAGACTGTTCGAACGATCAAAGCACCGCTCGAGGCGTAAGACACAATAAGTGACATTGTTCGAGTGCACAATGACTCATTCCTAGAAATTTAGACATGCAAAAGATAGCTCGAGTTAAAAAAAGACTACTCGAGCGAAGATCACTGTAGATACCCATTTTTGACCATCCTCGACACTTGGACATCGTCGTTTGAACACTCGATGATTTTGTATGATTGTGTTCGTTTTGAGTGCCCGAAGATCTTGGTTGAGCGCCTTGTCTTTGAGCCTTCGAACCTTGTTTGTTTTGTGCTTGGTTGTGAACCAAGAGCTTGTTGTTTCAAGTTTGGAAGAGAGGGTGACCTGTCGGCTAGCCCCATAGCCTATCGCCCATGACTTGTGCCTATTGGCCATCAAGTTATGTTGGTGGCGATCGGCCACTCAATGGTGGCCGACTACCATTTCTCTTATTTTTTAGATATTTATTTGCCAGCTGTGCCAGCTGTTGTTCATTGAAGTGCATCTCCATATACATGTATGGTAGGATGATTTTAAGCTTCAACCTTGATTTTCTATATATAGGGGGTGCTCTCCCCCATTTGGAGGGGTTAGAAAATTTGGATCAAATTTCTCTCTCTCTCTCTCTCTCTCTCTCTCTCTCTCTCTCTCTCTCCTTATTTTGTGCTTTAAAGTCTTGTTTCTCTATACCTTTGCACATCAAGCCTTAACCAAACACTCTCACCTGTGAGTTAAGATTCTTTGGAGTCTAGTTTGAGCTCTTGAAGGAGGTTTGAGTTGGAATTTGGGACTGTTTTGTGCTTGAGCTTCAAGAGGTAGTTCACCTGCTTAGTGTACTTACTTTGACTGCTCATTTTGCCATCCTTTTGTATTGTTTTTGAGCTGGTTTTCAACTACAAAAAAACTCTGTTTTTTTAGGCTTAACATGATGATTTAAGGCTATTTTGTGCTGAGGGGTGATCTACTCTTCTTGTTGCTTAATTGTGTAGACTTTTACACCATCTTTTAGCATATTCAAATCAAACTTTTTGGGACTTTAAACCACTGAAATTCAGAGTTATTTCAGTGGCAAAAACCTTGTGTTGAAGTCCAAAATTGGAGGGGGTAGCTTCCCCTCCTTGTGTCTTGTTTGTATGCCTAGATAGCTTAACATGTGAGCATGTTTTTCTAACATTTTGTACCTTAATCTCAGCATGTTTTTGCTTTTCAGCTCTTTTTTGAGCTGGTTTGGTCTTTTGAGGCTTATATTGTGTGGTTGTAGTGTAAAGAGGCTTCGCTAGCTTAATGTTTTAGGCTTTTTAGCATGAATTGCATGAGTTGCTTGCATGCTTTAGTGTCATTTTGCACTCTATTTTAGCACTGAAATCTCTGCAATCTCCCTCTATTCTTCACTCTTTCATTTATTTTGACAGTGGCTTTGAACCCCTTGTTGGCTTGAGTGCGAAATGAAGACATTCATTCTTAATGGTTTAATTCCTTCAGGAGTTCATTACCAACGGCATAAGGTCTCTTTCATGCTCAAGACACTTGTGGTTTAAGCCTACTTTCAATTAGAGGACACTCACCTTTTAGACTAATCAATTAAAGAATGGATCGGTAATCTAAAATGAGTAAACAAAAATGAACAGGTAAAAGAGGCAAGATAAAACATCTTTTGTGTTGCATAGCATGTGTTCAGATCGGACGTTAATTCGAACACGAGGAAAATGAGACGTTTCATACTCAAAGTGATGAAACGTACCACTTTCCTTAGTCACCATCACCCTTGATCATGCATGATAGGGTAGTGGTTTTGTTGAGTCTTGTTTTGCACTCATTAAGCTTGTACAACCTTAGTTTCTTAGCCATCATGCATAGAAAATGCTTGGTTGGTGGTTTGAGGGCCAAGAGTTACACTCCTTTGAGCTTGTGTGATGATAAGGAGAGTAACAGTACACACACTCCTTGAGAATACACTACTTTGCCTTTATTTGCTCTCTGTTGCAGCAAAAAAAGGAAGTTTAGGGAAGGGGTAGCCGACTGGCCACCAGTAGTTGCTGACAGGCCACCAGTAACAGCCGACTGGCCACCAATGGTAGCCGACAGCCACCATTGGTAGCCGACCGGCCAGAAATGAAATTTTGCACAAATGTGTTCTTGAGTTGGAGCAGAGTTGTTTTGGAAGTTGGCAGCACTGTTGGTGTTCAAAAGTGCAAACAGAGGCTGCAAAGGCAAGCTGGTGGCATTTTCGGGAAGAGAAATCGAGCATGCATGACCTTTTAATTGCTTTATTAGTTAGTTGTAGCTAATTCATTCATGCAAGTGTTGTAATTATTTAATTAATTAATTTATATTATAATTAATTAGTTTAATTCAGTTTGTAATAATTATTTAACTAGAGTAGTTAATTAGTTCTCGTTTGTAATAGTTAGCTTAATTAGCGTAGCTAGTTAGCTCATTCATTCGGACCCTCCTTCGCGAGGGTGTAATATTGTAATAAGTGTGCGTGCATTTGTGTATGTCTTCCAATCCCACATCTTTTTCCCTTTTACTTAATCGCTTTTGATGATTACATTATGGACATATTTTTAATTATTATACTTTATACTTGTATGTTTGCATCCATTCATTTGTTTTGCATACACCGAGGCTTGGCGCATCATTCAAACTGCATTGTCAATTTCAATACTTCTTTTAATACGTGTTTCAAAGCATGCTATCAAAGTGTTGCAAAATACCATGATTAAGTAGCCGAGGCTATTTAGTTGCATTATTGCATGTGTTGCATTAGGCATCTTGTATAGTTAGGATCATGCATTTTTCTAACTATTTTTTGTTTTAGCTTGGAGTACTTGGTGAGTCTTTTATGCTTTAATAAACTTGCATGAGTGTGATTGCCATATTGCCATGTTTTTATTATTCCTATGAGGCTATGTACTTAAATGCTAAACTGCATGAATGCCTATTAATGAAGGCCTTATTGTTTGAATTGGAACAATTCAATGAATGTAAGTTTTAAGCTCACTTTGTTGTGGCAAAATCATATTTTAAACCCACTTGAGGTGGCAAATCCACATTTTTAAGCCCACTTGAGGGTGGCAAATTCAAACCATTTTCGAACAAACATGAGTTGAATTGTTCCAATTCTTGCGACTAGTCTATACTTGCTTGTGTGCGTCACATAGTAAAGCTAGTTTAATAACCGAAATAGAACACATAATGTTTATAAAAGAACATATCATGATTAGAAGAGGCCGATCTTTGATCGGGCGAGCGGGGGTGCTGATTTTAGGACCTTCCCCTCTCGTACCTAAGTTCCCGAGTCGAGGCAACTTTGGTGATAACGGACACGTGGCCTTTGGTATGAGTCAGGGTTTCCTAAATTTCCCCAAAATAAAACATTTAGGTGGCGACTCTGTATCTGGCAAAGCAATCCAATTTTGGCACTTTTGATTCAACATCAATTTTTTAAAATAATTTGCCGGATTTGGACTCTTTGGTATTTATCAGTTTCACATTACACTTGTGAGACTAGATTCAGAACTGTGAGAGTCCGAACTGTGAGGCCTTCTTTTTAAAAAAAATTTAAAACTGATTAGTTAACCTTCATTTTCAAATTTCTAAATGGATTAATTAACTTTCCTTTTGAAATGTGTAAATCAAGGCATAATATATATTTTTTTAAATGATTCAATAAAAGGTAGAATCTTTTTTTTTTTTTTTTAATTTTAAAATTGATTAGTTAACTTTCCTTTTCAAATTTCTAAATTTAAATTTATAAATGGATTAATTAACTTTCTTTTTGAAATGTGTAAATCAAGGCATACTAAGATTTTTTTTATTTTTTTTTTAAATTTTAAAACTGATTAGTTAACCTTCTTTTTCAAATTTCTAAATAGATTAATTAAATTTTCTTTTGAAATGTGTAAATCAAGGCATAATAAAAAATTTCTTATATAATTTAATAAAAGTTAGCCAATAATTTTTTTTTAATTATTTTAAAAAAAATAGAAAAAATAGTTTGAGAGTAAGTTTCACAAGGCTCTTTTCATTAGAAATCTCTTTTCCTTAATATATAGTATAGATAGATTATTTATTTTAATTTTTTTTTAACAATTGATTTATGCATTAGTGATTTCCATCCAAGGTGAATTCTGCTTTTGATTTGCTTTTTGCAATTAGTTTTTTTGTTAACTATTCTCCAAATTACTAAAAATATCATAAAATAAAAATATTATAATTAAATAATATACATGAAAGATTTTACAAAAATAAATAATTTGAATTAATGAAAAGGAAATGGTGAAAATAAATTAAAAATCTTAAATTTGCGGCCATGGATAAAACTGAGCACAAATGGATCAGCCCAACAAGGCCATGGGCTCAAAAGGGTAGTTATCCTTATTGAAGGCCACCTGAGCCAGATTATTTGGGCTTCTCAAGGGAGGTGAATTTGGGGTGCCCACTGTGCTCCTTGATGGGTCCACTTTAGGCGATCAAATCAAACAGGTTAACACTGTGTTTGATTGGGGAATTTGAAAAGGGATTTAGAAAAAGAAATGAAAAAAGGTGTGTGAAACTAGATGAAATATAAGTATGTTTTATTCACATTTTACCTATCTTTTTCATTTTCCTTCCAAATTCTTCCTCAAATCCCTCAACCAAACAAGGTATAAATAAATTATTTATGTAAAAAATTAAATTGCTTAAATATAAGCAATTACATGACTGATAAGATGAAATTGATAGAATTTGTTTTAAGTGATTTTTTCTTTTGAACAATAATTTTTTTACCCAACTGTCATATGTGTGACAGTTTGTGAATTTTTATATATTATCTTTCAAAATACAAACACAAAAATAATGAATCATATTCCAACTATAAATCAATCACACATACCATATCTCAAAAATTCCATTATCATCAAATAGCTTTTCAACAAGACAAAGGTTGCTGATGAGGCGATTTCCACCATTTCCTTGTCAAAGTTTACTGAATTATAAGGCTTGGTTTGAGAACAGACTATTTTAGTAACTTTTTGGCTTTTTACGAAAAGGTGTGCAGAAAAGTAGAGAGGTGATGTGATGTGTTTTAGTTGGCTTTTTGACTTTTTGGCTATTTTAGCCACTTCTCAAACATAGCTTAAATAGAAAAAACTAGAAAATTGATTAAATAAATGAAAAATAAAAGTACCACATTAGCTTAGAATTTACAAATTTCACAATAAACTTTCTCATCTTTAAGACAAACAAATTCCAATAATAATAAGTAGTAGTACTACGGTTGTGGCTCGTCCAAGATGACGGCAGGAGCAGATCCATTTCTAGGAATTCATGGCCGGGACACGGGTAGAAGCAGGGTGGATCTTCTTCTTGAGCATCCCAAATAAGCAACCATTATTTGAACTATTTTTATTCCTTCGGTTTTGATGATTAGGAATAACCACCACCTTGGTCTCATCATCTCTTGCCTCTTCAACAACCAAGCTCTCCTTCATCATCTTCTCCTTGAGGACCTTTCTCATCACGTAAGCTTCAACAAAGCCACTATTAGCTAATGACATGG
The DNA here is from genome assembly GCA_025200525.1 of Camellia lanceoleosa. Taxonomy (NCBI): domain Eukaryota; kingdom Viridiplantae; phylum Streptophyta; class Magnoliopsida; order Ericales; family Theaceae; genus Camellia; species Camellia lanceoleosa. The sequence continues at coordinate 162,308,209 of CM045761.1, read as the reverse complement.
TTATAGAGATTCACAACAAAAAACTTACAAATGGGTAGTTGTTGTTTGTTGTTAATTGGATATTGTTATTGGGTTGAGAAACTTGTTTATATAGAGGTTCAAACTTGAACAAGCTTGGGGAAGAAGCAAAGCCGTAGTTGTGCTTTTCATATATCGTCATTCATTACGTCTATGTGGGTATATGTATACGTATGCGTTTTGTGAGATTTGTGGCTCTTTTGATAAGACGATTAAAAGTTGGTTTTTTTCACTTTTTTTTTTTTTTTTTAAATGTATAAAAATGTAAGGGCAAATTACATATACTCTCTCGAGATTTAGCTAAATTACAAATACCTCCCTGAGGTTTGAGAAATTACAAATTTCTCCCTGAATGCTATATTTGCATAACAAATTAAGAGGTAATTTGTTATGAAATTTAAACCTCAGGAGGCAAATTATTATGAAAATACAAATCTTAGGGGACGTGATGTAATTTTCAAAACCACAGGAGATATCTGTAATTTAGCTAAAACTCAAGGGAAGTATATGTAATTTGCCCAAAATGTAAGAGATGGTGTGATTTAAAATATGTTAAAAGTTAGAAAATAGTTTTTAACCATCTTAAAACCATCTTCCCAAAATACTTTTCAGGATAAAAGGCTATTTTAGGAAGATGATTAAAAGTCATCTTCTAATTTTTAATTTATTTTAAGTCATATTATATCTCTATTTTTTTAATACATTTTTTAAAAAATGCAAAAAAAAAAGAAAAAGAAAAAAAAGAAAAAAAAAATTTCAGTTTTGGTCAAACGCTACTAACGTCTCCCTTTGGAACATGTTTGATAAGGTCACGCAATTTTTTGTTTTATCTTGGGAATGGAATGGAGGAAGCGTGCCCTCAAGCCTTTGCTTTTGGGAAAAATTGCAAATTAGTCAATTTATTTGAATACTTCTGTTTATTTTTTATTATTATTTTTTTTTAATTAAGTTTTTTATTTTTTATTTTTATATTTTTAGTAATTTTTTAATATATATATATATATATATATTTTAGATACATATAATTTAGGTACATTTAAAAAATATAATATTTGTAAAAATCATCAAATACAAAAAAATATGAAAATTCAATATATTTTCATATTTTGTTATATTCAATGAATTTTTTTAAAAAATTTATATAAATTTTATATCTTTTAAGTATATTAAGATTAAGTGGATTTAAAAAATAAAAAAAAATGATTAAATAATTTAAAAAATTATTAAAAATATAAAAATACAAATTAAAAATTCAAAAAAATGTTTTTAAAAACTCCAAATTAAACAGAGTGAGTGATATTTTTATAAAATATTTATATGCATAAATTTATTTATTCTAATTTATAATTATTTTTTAAAATTAATTTTCCTTTATTTTGAACCAACCAACTACCATTCTTCAAAGTCGTGATGATGCCAGGGAATTGCAAGGGCAGAGGGCTCAGATTTTTTGGTATATACGGAATTTTCTATTGGTTGACCAGAAATCAAGAGGGGTTGAGCTGGGACTTCTATTTACATACACAATATTGGAAGAAAAATGCTTGGGTGCATTAAAAAGGGAACACTAGAAAGAGCATTAATGATGTGACAGTAGGTCTCGCTTACTTTTTATGCCTTGTTCTTTTTTTTTTTTTTTTTTATTTATTTTTTCATCATTTCTAATGCATTAGTGCTATTAGTGATATATTTTTTAGTGGTCTAAATCATTGTTGATATTGGAATTGGGGTCACTGCTGTGCCTTTGGGACAACAGTGAATGTTGTGCCTCATTTTGAGGTGCATTATGGATTTATTTTTATAATCTGAACCGTTCATGTTGTAAAGTTTGTTGAGTACTTCATGCTTATCAAAAATCATATTAATTGAATATCAATAACTATATGATTGATAACCAAAAAAATAAATAAGAAGTTTTTCTTTTGAAAAATAGTATAAAAATATGCAATTCGATCATATAGTTATTGATATCCAATTAATATGATTTTTGGTAGACATGAAGTACTCAACAAATCCTACAAAATAAACGGTTCAGATTATAAAAATAAGCCCATAATGCATCTCAAAATGAGGCACAACAGTGACTGCTGTGCTAAAGGCACAACAGTGACCCCAATTCTCACAATATTCACTCTTTACACATTCTTTTCATTACACACATCAAAAAAATTAATTCTTAATTATTTTACTCACTGCACACACGTTTCATTCCACATCTACCCTCACACACACACACACACACACACACACACACACACATACACACACACCCAGACCCTCGAACCCAGCTTTCCCAACGGTGCAAATACACACCCATTGAAGCTGTATCTCTCACACACGTCTCTCACACAAGTCCTCTCTCATAGCTTTCATCCCTAAAGCTGCATCCATCAAGACATCTCATTGAAGCATTGAATCCTCATTTTCGATCCTCATTCCTATTTAGGTTAGTTTACTTTTCAATCCTCATTCCTATTTAAGTTGTAATGTAGAGTTTTGTTTTTACTATTTTCGAAACGAACGAACGGCCACCGAAATGAACAATCTGTTCATCATTCGGACCTGGTTTTCTAAAAGTAAACAAGTTGTTTGGAAGTAGAAATCCAAAAATAATCATTTATTTCAACAGTAGATTTCTGAAATTTTTTCATTATTTCGACAGTCAACTTTCGAACAGTTTTTTTCCCCCCCCATTTTTTGTACATTCTTTTTACAATTGTATAGTCATTAATTTTTGTAAATAATATGGATTCTGAATGTCAACAACGTGTCTTACCTAAAAGTCAAATAGACGATGTCGTGAATTGGATGTTAACCATGAACGGGGACGAGGGCGTCGGCGAGAACGAGGTCGGGGTCGTGGTCGATGTCGTGATCTAGTTTCAGTAGAATATGATATCCCCAATGCCAGTAAAAGTCAGAGCCGAGGCCAAAGACGAGTTGAAGGATATGATATGCCTGACATTGCCGTGGAAGATGCCTCTTTACCCGATTCTCCTACTGTCCAGGAAGAGGACCTTACTCATGCGTTTCTAGGTAGACCAATTGATCCATCAATACTGCGGAGTTTCAATAGTCATGTTGTTGCAGCTATTTGGCATGAAAAGGTAAACATTCCTGTGTAGAAGTGAAATTCAATTTATTTTTTAGTTTTTGTGTTGTATGGTAGTTTCCAATGAGATATCATTTGTGTTATAGGAACGAGGGCTCCTAAAATGTTATAATTACTCTTCCAAAATCCTTGCATGGCCATGGTGGTGAGTAGACAACAACACCAGATTCAAAACCATTTTTGAGCAGTCTAGGCTGCTACAGTTAGCTCATTGCACTTATCGGTTCGTCAACAAGCTTCTAATCTCCAATTTTGTTAAGAGATGGCAACTTGAGACGAACACATTTCATATGATAGTTGGTGAGATGACCTTGACCTTAGATGATGTTGGCATTATTCTTAGCCTTCCCATTGTAGGCAGATCAGTTAACATACCAGATGTGATAGATCATCATGGAGTTACACCACTGGTTTATGGCTTGGGGATTACTGAACGTATAGCACATGACGAGGTTTCTACTACTGGTGGGAATTCAGTCAGGCTTGAGTGGTTGCGAAGTCAGTTTGCTGGTGTCACAGATTCAAACCCAGATAAGGCTATACAGTGCGCTGCTAAAGCTTATTTGTTATTTCTGTTAGGATGTACGCTCTTCCGTGACAAGAGTGGCAACAGGGTTCCTATTGTTTACCTTGGCTTATTGATGGATTTGGGATCCATTCATACTTACGCCTAGGGTGCTGTTGTATTAGCATTTTTATATCTTACTAGTCAATACATTCTTACTGATATGCCAACGACATAATAAATGTCTGCCACTCGCGAATTTCTTCTGTATGGAATTCATCAAGGTAGCTCTCTGTTAGTAACAATAATCGCTAGCAAAACCAAACCATCCATGACATCACGCAATGTAGCTAACACCCACGCATAGTTATCGGCCCTCTCATACTGTAAGTATGCGAAAGCTACAAAGAAAGTCATTTCAGTTGATGTCACTCCCACGATTTCAAGAAGAGGAAGACGATATTTGTTGGTTTTATATGTGCAATCCATAATTAATGTACGTGGGAAAGACCGAAATAAGTCCAAGCTGGTAGGATGTGCCCAAAACAAGTCTGTCACAGTCATTATGGACTTTTCACATCGATAGCGCTTAATGTAATTATACTTGGCCAATTCACCCAATAAGTGTTGCATCTGTGATCTTCCAGCTCTTTGTACCACCCTGTTTCAATGGCGTACATTGTAAATGGTTTTAAGTGTGCTTACATTGAGGGCATCTCGCTATTTCAAGGTTACTAGGATTTCTTTTAGCCTAACCATGCTCTTTGACATATCCATTAACAATGCTTTCTCATCCTTTGATAGCATCTCTGCATATAAATGCCCTTCAAGGTGCTCCATAGATAGATGGTTATGCAATCTGCATACTACGGTCAATGTCCATTCATCATGTGTGGTAAACATGTGAGCCCTCATATCAAAAGGACAACCACAGTTCTTCGTACCAGTTATTCTTGATGTATTGTTGCCATCATGTTTTAACTTCTTTGTCGCTCTATATTGGCCACTCATCTCACAAGCAAGATATATCCTGGGTCTTTTTTTCCCTCCACCATAGTTTGATGTTTTGATTACAATGACCAAACCATTTCTCTTTCCAACTTCACGTACCTAGTTGAGCAATTCATCCTTACTTTTGAATACCTACAAAGTCAAATAAATATTATCAAACATTTACATTTGTTGAGCAATTCAAAACATAATCATTATAATTTCGTAGAATGAACCTGTTCAGTTGTGAATTGAGTAGTGTAATCCAACACACTATCTGTGCAAACCTGACTTTCTTGAGTTGACACATATTCCTATATGTTTTGTATAACATTACAAATTTGAAATGGCATTATAAAAATTAATTTGCAATTTGAAACTGTAAATTTAGTATGCAGTTTACAAATTTAGAATATAAAATGGGGAAAATTTTTTTACTTCATTCAAAAGTACAATGTCAAACAAAATGCTAATTTTCGAATGTAGTTGTTCGAATTAATTTTAAGATTTCGGAAGTTGAATGTTGTAAAATTTAAATTATTTCGGACAACAACTTCCGAAATTAAATAATTATTTCGGTAGTAGAATTCCGACCAAAATGATATATTTCGACTTTGGTTATCCGAAAGACGCTGGAAAAAAAAAAAAAAAAAAACAAGACTTTTACATTGCAAAACTCACATTTCCTTGGCTATCTTTCTCATAAACATTTATTTGTTTCTGAAAATCTGAATTTTCAGAAGAGAAATTCTCCATAATAACAATGAATGAGGATGAGGTTAGTGTGTAAACTAATGAAAATAGAAAGTTACGAATAGACTTGGAGCTTCAATAGCTTCAACAGCTTCAATGGACTTGGAGCTTCAATAGCTTTAATGGAAGAAGTAGTAGCTAGAATGAACTTGGAGCTTCAACAGCTTCAACAAATGGATGTGAAGTCTGGATATGCATTGAGACGTTTGTTTATTTGAATTGGGTATGTTATCCAAAATAGTAATTTCACTTAAGAATAAAATTGTAATAAAAATAAATATCATTAAGTGTGTGTATAGAGTGGATTGGGTGTGTGTAAATAGAAGCTCCCGGTTGAGTTGAGAGAGAGAACGAGAAATAAAAGTAGAATTATAGGACAAATCAAAATTAATTTTTAAAATATGGAAAGAAATTTGTATACTCTCAGTTAATGGCTCAATTTAAAAAATAATAATAATACTTAGAAATTATAAGTAAAATGAACCCTCTTAATGAACTCTCTAAAAATTGAAGACTAAAAATTAAATACTAAAAATTAAATGTTAAATTTTTTTAAATTAAAAAGTTATTTGATAAAAATATAAATGCTGAACTAAAAATAAATTATTCGATATATATAAGATCCAATTTAAAATTTATTATTTCTAAATTGTATATTTCAATTTTTATATTATGATGGTGGTAGTAATGGTGGTGGTGATGTTATGATGGTGATGGTGATAGTAGGATAGTGGTGATGGTGGCATGGCGATAGTGTTGGTGGTGATGGTGGTAGCGGTAGCGGTAGCGATGGTAATAGTAATAAAATAATAGTGGTGTTTATGGCAACAATAACAATGGTGATGAAGGTGGTGGCCATCTTTACATGAGATCCTTCACTGGACTCTTTTTGAGATGTGTACATCCTTTTCAAGTTGAGGACTTTCTGTATGAGATTTATGAAGGAGTCTGTGGAAGCCATGTTGAGGCGGATCACTTGCTTATAGGACCATCACCGTGGGAAGTCTGTGGCCTTACATGCGAAGGATCTTTGAAGCTTACGTTAGAAGATGCGAGAAATGTCAAAGGTTTGCACCTTTGATACATCAACCAAAGAGATATTTGAACCCGATTCAAATTTCTTGGCCATTTGCCCAAGGGGGTATGGATCTTGTTGGGCAGTTACCCCAAGCAACGGGACAACTAAGTTTCTGCCAGTAGCAACTGACTACTTCACTAAGTGGATAGAGGCTGAACCTCTTGCAAAAATTCAAGATATTGATGTGAAGAATTTTATCTGGAAGAACATAATCACTAGGTTTGGGATTCCAAGAAACATTATAGCAGACAATGGCACCCAGTTTGATAGTAAGTTGATCAAAAGCTTTTGTGCCAAATACAAAATTAAGAACTATTACTTTACTCCTATTTTCTCCCAAAGTAATGGCCAAATAGAAGCATCCAACAAAACCATATTGGATGGGATCAATAAAAGGTTAGAAGCAGCCAAAGGAAAGTAGGTGGAAGAGTTGCCCAATGTGCTTTGGGCATATCGGACTACGTCGAAAAGATCAACATGGGAGTCTCTATTTGCCATGGCTTATGGCACTAAAGCAGTTATCCACTGAAAGTCGGTATCCCTGGAATCAGAGCTAAGGGAGTAGAGAATGGGACTGATGAGACATTCTTGGCCTGAGATCTAGACCTACTGGAGGAGAGAAGAGAAAGAGCAGCAATTTGGCTGGGGGCATACCAGCAGCAGCTTACTAGGGCTTACAACAAGAAGGTTAACCTAAGAGAGTTCAAAGTTGGGGACCTCGTCTTGAGGAAAGTTGTCGGCAATAAGAAGGATCCTAGAGAGGGCAAGTTTGGCCCAAACTGAGAGGGGCCTTATAGAATCATCTCGGTTGCTGGTAATGGGGCATATCGGCTTGAAGACACTAATGGCAAGGAGTTGCCAAGACCCTGGAACACTTGCAATTTGATCTTTTTTTCAATCATTAGTCTTTTGTTTTTTAAAGTTTATGTCATGATTTTATTAGCAGAAGCAGTAATAAAGTGCTAGTTTGATTTTTGTGAATTTGAAATTTGTGCGATGGGAATGATCAGTCCTATGACGATGTTTCTGATTAAAACATGACGAATAACTTAGACTTATTATATGACAGAGTTGAATTATACTTGCATATAATAGAGTTGAACTAAGTTGGCGATGTTTCTGAATGAAACATGACGAGTAACTTAGATTTATTATATAGCAGAGTTGAATTATACTTGCATATAATAGAATTGAACTAAGTTGGCGATGTTTCTGAATGAAATATGATGAGTAACTTAGACTTATTATATGGCAGAATTGAATTATACTTGCATATAATAGAGTTGAACTAACTTGAAATAACCCAGACTTGCCATATTAGCAGAGTTAAACTCAGAATGGAACTAAGTCCGCTTTAGTTAGATTAATAGAGAAAATAAGGTCAAACTCTTCGGCTAGTCTTTGTTTGAACCTGATTTCGGCGAAAGGCCATAAATGCATAATGTGAGCTTAAGTGGAACTTAGATTCACATTAGGGGGTAGGGAGCAAGAATGATAAATAAGCTTGAGCACTTGGGCACTTGTTGAATTTTTTAGAAAAAATTTACAAGTTAGAATGGGCTTGACACTTGCTGAAATTTTAGAACAATTTATAAGTTGAAGTTAGCCGAGGTAATGAGGAAAGAAGTATTCGAGGTATATATTACCCGAAATGACCAACTAGGTTGTCAAGCTTGGAAAGGTTGGAAATGTGAACTATTGATGGAAGTAAAGAAGCAATACTTGACTGAATAAGTTTAAGAAACAACACTTGTAAAAATATTTCGAAATATTTTTAAGTGGTGGCCGAGGTATTCCAATTGTTGGTCGAGACAAACAGTCAAGATTTATATCCGAAGTACTCTAACCCGAAGTGATTACACAGTAAGGTGTACTAGGAAGAAAATGGTGGAAGTGCAAAAATATTCTAAGTATGGAAACATACATTCAACACTTAGAGAAAAAGAAGCATGCATTCATAGAAGCAACTTGTTCAAAATTGTAGACAAAAAGGACGCGTCGGCCTGGCATAGAAGACTACTTGTTCAGAGGTGGTATTTCGGCCTAATTAAAATGGAAAATATTACAACTTGTTCAAATAACAAAACAAAAAGTACAATAGAAAGCAAAATTCTTAAGTACTAGGATCTTATGCATTGAGCTCAGACTGTTCTGCTTTGGTTGTTGACGGTGTTTCGGCCTCAGCAGACAACTGGAAAAGCTTCTCAGCAGTCTTCTCGGCCTCGATCTCAATATCGATCTCAAGAAAAGTCTGGTCAAGGCTCTTCTCGGCGGTTTGGACTTTGGCTTCGGAAGTGGAGTTCTTCTTGGGAGAGACACTCTTGGAGACCTTGTCCTCATCATCCTGAGTCAAGTCCAAGACTTGCTTGTTCAGAGTAGAGGACTTGGTCCCAACAGCGGTCTCCTCTTCATCGACACTATTAGCCTCGGCGTCATCATCCTTGGCTTCGTCTTCTAAGCCCTTGGGAGTTGGAGGAAAAGGTACTTGGAGTTGGTTGATGTCTCGCAAGTAGGAGTCTATTGGGACAAAGAGTTTATTTAGAGCTGCCGTTCAGCCGAGGTAAAAGCCTCGGTTGTAGACTTGGTTGACCTGGGCTTTGTATGCATCACGGACGGTAGCCTGCCTGTCTGAGAATGCCTTCTCGTCGGCGGCTTTGATTTTGGCCTCTTTTGGTGGCCAAGGCTTCTTGGAGCTTTTCTTAGGCTTCGGTGATTTTGGTTTTAACCTCCTCAGCTTCGGCTTTGAGAACCTCGGCAACAACCTCCGCTGATTCGGCCCTCTCCTCAGCCTGATCTTGCGCACTTTTTGCAGCCTTGGCTTGACCTAGTAGAACTTTTATTTTAGCCTTGACATTGTTCAAGGAGGCAAGAAATCCAGTAGCGTCTTGGGTTTTCTTTGTTAACTCCTTCTTCATCTCCTCGGCCTTCATCGCAAAGGAGTGGGCATGCTGGATGGCCTAGAAAGAAAAAAACAAACAAGTTAGTAAAATTTCTAAGTATGAAGAATTTAAACTAAAAGCCAAAAAGTACCAAGTGTTGGAAACTTACCAAGACGGAATGCTGCATCATCAAAGCAAAATTTTCATATTCATTGATCTCAGCCATACAATTGAGATCAGTTGGAAGAAGCACAACTGTGGAGAGAGCGACGCCAACCTCAAAACTGTCATTGGCATTGTCACAAGCTGTCATCAGTCTATCGCCAAACGAAATGACTAGAGCCCAAGACTCATCGACTTTGAAGATGCCTGGGCCCGCTGCAGCTTCAGATCTTGGCTTCTTCGACTGCGAGGTATTAGATGGCTCGGCCTCAGCAGGTCTTTTCTCGGTAGTAGTGAAGCTCTTTTCGATCTTGGACAATTTGGAAATCGACACTATGTCCGTTGACTCTACTTGGGTCATAGTGGTTTTTTTCTTGGCACGCTTTACCCTTTTGGCCTTAGGCTTGGGCTGGGACTCTAAGGGAGAAGAGGTGACAGTAACCACTCCTGGCAAGTCAGTTAGGAGGTTTTCCACAACAGCTTTTCGGTCCATATCGATGGCGGTTGCAACGAGGGTAACTTTGGTGCCAAAATGAATTATTGGAAGTGCAATTGGTGGGTTTCTGTGGGTCAGACGTCTGTTGATGTGTCAGAATCTCGGCGTTTACAATTACGAGTTCGGACAACAGAAGCGTTTACTAGGGCACGACGTCGGCATCGGTGTTGGGATGTCTGGATAAGTTAGGGAACAGAGGTTGATGGCAGCTCAACTGGATGTGAGAAAGAGGCCTGGTTTGGCCTTGGTGATGAAGTGACTAGTGGAGTAGAAGTAGACGGAAGAGTCTTGATGTGCTTAGGAACGTCGGACAAGGCAAACTTGTATGTTGGGATATAATTAAGTAGCAGAGGGGCTTTGCGTTGGTCGACTGGCAGGCCCAACAGCATTTTCAGGTCTTTTCTGGAGAAAAAGGACTGGCGGAAGTCTTTTGATGGTTGAGGGAGAGCTGCAAAGAGCAAAAAACAAATATTAGAACAGATAAGAGAAATAAAGTGATAAAGTCTTAACAGAAAAGTTACACTTAGTTCTTACCATCATCCTCTCTAAAAACTCCTCGGCGCAGAGGGAAGAGATGAAGATCATCATCAGGTACGAATTCTCGGTTGCCTGAGACGATCAAGTTGTTATCTCCAGCGCCCTTGTTGGAGTCTGGGAGGTCGGCTATGATTTTGTAGGTAGTGGATCTAGGCTTGAGGTAATAAATGTAGTCTTTTTCGGACTTTAGGCCACACATGGTATAACAAAATTGGATGTCAGCTAATGTTATATTGGCTTTTTCTCAACGGGCTAGGGCAATTATACCATTGATAACCTTATAGGAATTGATGGCTAGCTGCATAGGGTTGAGTTTGTAATAGTGGAGGACTTCCCTAAAAAGAATGTCTAAAGGAAACCGAAGTACATACTCAATGAATACAACAACGGAGAAGGGCATGGAGTCTCCGTCAGGCATGATAGAGTCCTCCTCCCCACCTAACCTGATCTGAACATCGGCTGGGATAGAGAACTCTCTCCTAAAGCACTTAAGTTTTTTTGGGATGTCCACCTTCCACCTAAACATACCCATGGTGTCGACTTAAATGAAGACTGGTGCAAGATTTTAGAAAAGAATGATTGGCATAGGTTTGAAGACCTCGGCTAAATCCTAAATAGGCATTGGTGCAAGGGTTTTTGAAGATTTAAGAGGAATTTGTTTCAATTTTCCTAAAGAACAAGGTTCTAAAGCAAATCCCAAACCTAGAAACTACAGAAATGAGAATTGAAGGCAAAAATCTGGAAATACAAGAAGAAAAGAAGAAAAAAAGAGCATGATTTAGATTCAAGAAACAAGAAATGATGACCAAAGCATGAAGATAGAAGCAGAGTGCAACTACAAATACAGATGTAGATTCCACAAAAACGAGTATAGAGTGAAACATATAACGAAATTCAAAAGAAAGTTGTATTGAAAAACATGGCCAAGAATAGTAAAAAATAGAAGTTAAAGGAAGAAAATCGAAGACTCACTAAATGAAGCTGACAAAATGAACGCTGGAACAAGACTTCTTAGCAATAGACGATGGAAGCAGACGACGGGAAGCTCGCTGGAGAAGACGATTGCAATTTGCAGCGATTGCAAAGAACTCGAAAGCACGAAAATAAAGGATTTGGGAAATTTAGAGAGAGAAAGTGTGAGCACAGGGAGAGAAATTGTAATTGCAAATGTGAAAAGACGGAGAGAGAAGAGAAGGAGTTTTGTTAAAAACACGAAAAATGCGGCAAAACATAATGAATTTGCCTTGGACAATGTGGTTATCAGGCGATGTGGGCAGAAGCGATGCGACCTGATTGCGCGTGTCAGGTACGAACCAATGAGGAAGGGACGCGTGGACGAAACGGTTGGAAAGACTGTGCATGACAACTTATGCGCAGTTAGAACTCTTGAAATTCTTGAAGTAATGAAGCGAGGACCTCGATTACGGGAGCTGTCATGACCCAAACCCGTCCCTAAGGGTTTAGCATCGAATCGCCAAGAATCCGTGATTACCAAAGGCACGCTAACAAGAATAACAATAGCACAGTAAGAATTGGCGAAAAGCCAAACAAGAAATAAAATATGTCCAATGAAAGTGAGAATCTGAATGGAAAAAGACTTTTATGGACTAGTCCACATCATAACCATAAACATATATACATATTAGATACGCGTAACATACAGGTTAGGGATCCAATCCTTTCACCATAATTGTACAGTCAAAAGTCTTAAGCATTCGTTACAAAACAGAGACAAAAGGGTGAATCTGAGACATCCCAAATAGCCTTGGCTTGAACAGACTTAGAACCTCAAAGTGAGGCATAATGGTTGGCTTGACAAAACGAGAGCTTAACTTGACGCTCCTAGCTTCGGTCCGGTGCCTGGCCACCTATATATATATATATATAAACAGTGAGCTAAAGCCTAGTAAATAACAACTGTGTAAAAGGGTTAAGAATGAATGTCCTTTCAGTAATCAAAACAGTCGTTAGCATCTGTAGATTAGTTATTCCATCGAGGTTTCATATTTCACGTCATATCAGTCAATTAGAAATTATAGCAGTCATACGTGGTGCATCCAATAGCGAAACGATCTGATGAGGGTCTTAACAGATCGAATGATGATGATGGCCATCAAAACAATAAACAGTAGTAGTTCCAAACATTGAAACTGACAGAGATCTCTGTAAAGATGGCGATAAAGAATATGATAACGATGAAGTTGCTATGGATGCCACGAGTATAGTTTACAAATATGACAAACATTTATTCAGTAAACAATATCATTTCAGAAAGTAGTACAGTCAATTGTTTAGAAATAATTATAATTAAATGTATCTTTACAACATTGTTACTCACAGATTACTGGGCTATAGACAAAGAAGTTAAGGCCCCGGTGCCAACCTACATTCTTGAGAATGAACACACACTAAGTTACACACTTGAATTAACAACTTAGCCCCTATATGGCTTGGTGTGGTTCTATAACTTTATCCTCATTAAGATACCTTAAACATGGCCTAGGAATGCCTAGGATGTAATGAGGATGCAAAAATGTACTTTAAAATACTTTTTAAAATTTGCTGAAAATAGGGGTCGCACTCGAGCGTGGCTTTCTCCACTTCAGTGAGCTTATCAAAACAAAGGGGTCACTCGAGCGTAGACTCTCTCGCTCGAGCGGTCTGTAAAAATGCAAAAAGTACTAGTTATTGAAATTCTCCGCTCGATGCTCGCTCGAGCTTGAGACACAGTTCCTCACTTGAGCGTAGGTCTCGTCGCTCGAGCGTGCGTCTGCACACACAGAGAACCTGTGAGCTTGCAGTCTACGCTCGAGCTAGCATTCCGTCGCTCGAGCAGAGCTCTGAACGCAAAGGTGGTCGCTCGAGCGTGGAATCCTTCGCTCGAGCGTGGAAACCAAAATCTGAGTTTTTCAGATTTGCTTTCAAAGCTCAAACCAAGAATCAAACATATCAAAACTCAACCTTTTGGGCCAATTTTCTGGAAAACACTTAGAAACCCATAACACAACATGTTTCAAAGATCATTTTATAAAATCAAGCCCAAAGGTGTGACAATTGAACACAATTTTGAATGAAACTTGAAGAACAATGTAAGAACATAACATGCATGAGTTCTCATGAACTCTAATGCTCTAAAACATGATCAAATGCAAGATTGAACTCTAAAACATAGTGAATTCTTGGACCACAACTAAGATATGAACATGCATGTAAGAATTTCATGAAAAATAACTTCAAACTCTATGATATGGACATGCATGCATGAATTCACTCTCAAATCAACACTTTAAGCTAATTCTTGACTCTATTTACCAATTGAACATAAATTTCAATGAAATCTTCATGAACAATGCATGTAACAACTTCAATTCATGGTTAAGGGGATGGATTTCCTACCTTAAGTCTTGGATTCCAAGTATGGCAGCCTAATTTTGCAAGTCCTCTTCAATTCCTCTAAATTCAAGCAAAATTTCTAGATGAATTCAATTTTCTCCCACTCTCTCTCTTACTCACGGTTTGGTCTAGAAAATGGATGAAGAATGGTGTGAATTAAGTTCCAAACAAGGTTTGTAAAGGTGGCCCACTCAATGGCAATTGTGTAATAACTCAAGCTAATGCAAATTAACATTATTTAGTCTAATTTAATAATTCCAAATTGAATTTTAATTAAACCTACCATAAAATCCTACAATTCCTAATTAGCATAAAACACCAATCAATTTCTGAATCGGTCACCGATAAGGCTTTCAATTCGCAATTCGAAATTAAAACATGAACAGATCATTCAATAACAAATAGATAGAGATAAAATTAAAGCAATACACTCATGCAATCAATTCAGGATTTCATCTTAATCAATTACTTATCATGCTTAATCACAATTTAACGCTAATCAGAGGTGAAGGTTGTCACATGAACAATCCTGACTGAGATGCTTAATGAACAGGGTTCTTCGTTTTTGATCCTTGATGGAAATGGACAGTTGAGTCCTGGGCACTTGAAGCCGACAAGTAGGAATCTCGGTTGGGGAGAAGGAATGAAATTTTAGCCGACGTTCTACAGGAAGAAAAGATGTAGGTTCCATCACCTCAGGTTGCTGAGGCAATAGAACCTAGGAGGCAGTTATGGGGACATATGTTATGAATGACAGCACGTGGCTAAGGTGGCACTGAAGTGTCAGTCGAGGTGCCACGTGGCTTGGTCATGCGCCGCGATAATCTTGGCTAGGTCAAGGTTATGTGCGGGGATATCGGAATCTGAAATGAGTGGATAATGGACAAGAGTCCTAGAAAGGGGAATGATTTCAATCTGGATAAAGATAAAGCTCTTAGGGAGTTTATCCTTATCTAGTTGAAAGTCCAGGATGAACATTGAGCCTGAGTCCACTGAAGTGAGGCTTCTACAGGGATCAGGTCAGTGTTGGCTATAAAAGCAGGGCACCTCCATGGGTCTCAAGTATGTGTGATATACTGTGAGCAGTAAATTCTTTTTAGTGAGTTTAAGCACTATTTGCTATTTGTGAGAGATATAGACTTGATTGTCGGAGTGCCTATAAGTGGACGAACCACCGCCGAATTCTCATCTTTTTGTGCAGATTGTTGGGCTTAATCTATTCTGTCGGTGCTCTCCAGCTAAGTTCCCTGTTTGGTTGTATGGTCAAAAATCAACGCCCACACAAACAAACACTTAATTACAAGAATCAAATTGCAAGTTCAAATAGCATTACAATCGACAGGGCCAAACTAGGTTATAAACATTGAATTACAAGTAAATTACTTATAATTATAAGAACTATTCCTAGATAAGTTACACTACCCCTAAATTTTACATGAGTTGCAAATTTCATTGAAGGTCTTTTTCTTGTTTCCTCCTCTACCTATTTATAGGCTTACAACCATGCATACAATTCCTTCCAAAATAACTACTCAAGACAGTTCCATAAGGCAGTTCTTCAATGATAAAGTAATCCATAATTCTAGCATCAACTCATGCGTGTCAACTCCAACTGCCTCCACTACTCCATTATGTATTCAACTACAATAATAATAATAATAATAATAATAATAATAATAATAATAATATGAAATATAAATGTTTGTGGCCATAATGTTATGTTAAAATAATTTATGATATGAATCAACAAACTATTGATAGACCAAAATCGACTGCTCACAACTAATGAGATTAAATTTGGACATAATTAACAAGTCATAATCAACAAATATTTATTTTTTTGGTGTCAACAACACCCCTATTTTAATAATAATCATCATCATCATCATCATCATCGGTGTGTTTGATTTCAGTTTTTTGAAAATTGAGTTTTTTATTTTTCATAATATTTTTAAAATTGTAAGCAATTTTTTTTACTTTTTTAGATGCACCTTACTTAGATGTTTCTATATAGTAAAATATTTGTGAAAAAAATATTTAAAAAAATTAACAAATACACAAAAATACAAAAAAATGTACTCAATTTTTGAATTTTTTTTTAATTATATTTTTGTTATTTTGTGAATTTTTTAAAGTTTGTTTGACAAATATTATACTTTTTAAGTGTATTTATGTTAGGTGTGTCTAGAAATTAAAAAAATAACTTAAAATATTAAAAAATTTCATTAAAAATAAAAAATACAGAAAATAAAAAAGTAAAATTTTCTGAAAACAAAAACCAAAACAAGCTGAATGGATTTTATAACATCATAGTCTGGGGCAGTGTTTGGGTATGCAATCCCAGGATTATCAACTTTTAGAAAGGTATATTACTTCTATAATCAGATTAGAATGGGGTGAGGTGATTTCTGGTCTACTAGTTTATAACAAAGAGAAGACAAAAATAAGAAGCGATGAGACAATGAACTTTAACTGAAAAACACCTACCAATTAGCAAATTGTTATTGAAGCAGAAAGAGTCTTTATATAGGCCCTATTTGACTCTCTCTCTAAAAACCTCTCTCTCTTTCAAAAACCTCCTCCCCGGGCCTTTCTTTTGGGCCGGCCGGCCGCCGCCTTTGGCTATGGCGGTCGGCTGGGCTAGCATCTGCCGTTAATAAACTTGAGTCTCCCGATATCTTTCCACCCGGGGTGTTTGGTGTGTTTGCATGTGTGTCTCGGTGGTGATTCCTGAGCAATGGTGTGTTTTAGCTATTTTGTTGGGGTTTTGGTTGTGTTGCTACCAAGAGGGTCGCCCAGATCTACACTCGGCGCTATATGCGGCGAGGAGCTTGAGGGTGAACTTGGTTCGACTTCTTTGGAGAAGGAGTGATGCTTGGTTTGGGCGGAAACTTGGGTGTCGAGTCTTCTCGCTATGCAGGTTTCATTAAATGCGCTCCTTATTCGTGTGAGAGTTGGAGGGTGTTAGAAGACGATCTGGAGGAGGAAGAAGACCTCTTGGTGGGTCGGGTTTTAGATCTGCAGTGGTGCTATAGTGGTGCTCAATTTGGGTTTCGGTGGGTGGTGGTGAGGTGGGTGTTGGCGGTGAGGTGCGGTGTGGGCGGGTGGGGTATTTTCATGTGCGGTGGGTGTTTGGATCGGAAGTGAACAAGTAGTCTTGTCGGGAGATGTTCAATGGGTGGCATGGGTGTTGTTCTCAGTTGGTGCTATAGTGGTGCTCAATGGGTTTGGTGGTGGTACAATTTGTGAGAGGTGGGTGTTGGTGGTCAATTAGCGGTGTGGGCATGGGTAGGTGTTTTCATCGGCGATGGGTGTTTCTATGGGTGGTGTTCCCGGTGGGTGTTGAGCGGTGTTTTCAAAGATGGTGATGTTCGGCGGTGGCTATGGAGTTTCCTCAGAGGCGTGCCTAGAGGTGGCGCGTGGGCAGATTAGAGTGGGAGAATGGCGAGCGTGGGTAGCAGATTCGAGTGGGTGGCTGGAGTAGCAGAGGCGTGGGTGTTGGAAGTAGGCCTGTAAATGGATCGGATTCGGATCGGATCTGTCAAAATCCGAATCCGATCCGATTAAGACAAACCCGAATCCGATCCGAATCCGTTTAAGTCTATATCCGATTATAGATATCCGAATCCGAATCCGATGATTTCGGATATCCGATCCGATAATCCGATCCGATCCATTTATTTATTTATTGAGCTACAATTTTATATAATTTGATTATTTTTATTTATTTTTTTTCATTTTGTGTTTTTTTATTCAAATTGAGAATAATCGGATCGGATTATCGGATTACCGGATCGGGTCGGATTTTTACATATTCAATCCGTTTAATAAACGAATTAAACGGATTCGGATTATCGGATTATCGGATCGGATTTTTTTATAAACGGATTCGGATTATCGGATCGGATTCGGGTCGGATTCGGATTAAATCCGATCCATTGACAGCCCTAGTTGGAAGTTGTAGCTGCAGAGAAGTGGTTCAATGTTTTTTTTTTTTTTTTTTTTGGGTGCTGGGTTAGTTTATTTTATTAGTTTTGGGTGTTTTG
Source organism: Camellia lanceoleosa (assembly GCA_025200525.1). Taxonomy (NCBI): domain Eukaryota; kingdom Viridiplantae; phylum Streptophyta; class Magnoliopsida; order Ericales; family Theaceae; genus Camellia; species Camellia lanceoleosa. The sequence continues at coordinate 162,290,240 of CM045761.1, read as the reverse complement.
GTGGGTTGAATATGTGGGACTCTTGTATTTTAAATTATCTAGTTAAGTTCTTCTTAGCTGTTTTGGTTAAAAAAAAAAAATTTTGAGAGGCTTAGGGGTTGGTTGTCTGGATGCGAGTAGCAGTAGTAGGGGTATTTTCATACTTCCGAATCTCTCTCGATGCATGTCGTCTTCCTGTACCTTTAATTTCATATTATTTAAATGAAATTTTTCTTTGCTGATAAAAAAAAAAATTAGCAAATTGTTAATTGTCATCTCTAATTATTACAGTAAATTAATTTGCCCAACTTTTATTGAATACAATATCAGATGGAAGAAAATGGTATCAATATCTAACTCTTGGCTTTGGTGTTTTCTTATTTTCTTTTCAACATCATATGCAAGAACTCCAACATTCAAACAAATAAACAATCAAATTCTGGAAAACTCAAAAAAATTACAACAAAGTGCTCCTCAAGAGTGGTGAATACATGTCTGCTATAAACTACTGTATCTCTTATAAAAGCTGAAGTTCTATATGTATATATATATATATACTTCAACTTGGGCTTAATTGGTAGCTTTATGACAAACCAACACATCAGTTGTTGTGTCCTAATCTTATAGCTTCATTAATTCCAACCAACTGAATCAAGCAATGACACATCAGTTGGGTGGATCTTCTTGAACACACTATAGAAGCAACCATTTGATATTTTCCTTTGATGAGTAGTACTAGTAGTCACTTGGGGTTGGGGCTTATGTTTTGAGCCTTCCAAGCTCTTCTTCTTCATCTTGTCTGCAATGAGTCTTCGCAACATGTAAGCTTCAGCAATTCCAGTATTGTCCATGGACACAGAGTACAAAATCAATTGTCAGAAATGGATTTGTTGTTGGATGGTGTTATGGTGACAATGAGTTAGGGGAGGCCTATTTATAGTTTTTTTTTTTTTTTTTTTGGATAGCATAGGCTTGACTGGGGATGCTTAGAAAATTGAGAAGGTTCACCACGTGAAGTGTGTTTTATATAAACTAACATCATTGATTACGTAAGATGCTATGTGGCATTATTATTATTGTATTTGGCTTTGTCAATTATAGTTTTAGCCAAGTAAGTGGCTCCGTTTGACGAGAAGGTTTGGGCCTCTCTAGTTATAAAAGATAAAATATCACATTTAATTTATAATTATTACATTCTTTTTTTATAAAAAAAGTCAAAAAATCCTTCTCAAATTAAGTTTTTTAGCTCAGGCTAAAATAGTTAAAAAAAAGTTAAAAAGTTAAAAAATTAACCCACTTTCCAAACGGAGGCACTATGTGGTGGTTTAGAAAGTTGGTAAAAAATTAATTTTTTAATTTTTTTAACTTATTTTGTATTTTTGTGAATAAAAAATATGAAAAATAATGTGAACAAAAATAAATAAAAAAATTAAAAGTTAGCTTCTTTTTTTTTTTGTAATTTTTTTTTTTCGCTTCTCAAAAGACCCCTATGCTCGCTTTTGTACCAGCTGAATGATTTGGTCCTTGAAACATATTGGATAATGTTTCATTGATGTAATATTTCAAGGAAGGCGATGAGGGGATGCAGCGAAAGGTACAGAATATTTTTTTGCCTATGTACCGGTTACTTACTTTGCAAGTTGAAGCCTTGACCCTATCGACCAATGATTTTATCTATCAACATTCTATATTTCAAAATAGAAGCGATTGGGACCTCGAATCGGGCTATCCCGAATCCCCCGAAACCACAAAACGACGTCGTTTCGTGGTTGTAATTTTTTTTTTTTTTTTTTTCAGCAGAAGCAGAGCAGGAAGAAGAAGACGGAGGGGGAAGAGGGAAAGGGGAGGGAGGGGGAGGGGGAGGGGGAGGAGGAGGGACTGGAGGGGGCCTAAAAAATGGAGGAGGGAGGCGAGGCAGAGGCATGGCGACGCGATCGGCGGAGCTGGGCGACGATCGGGCGGCGGGCGAGGCGAGGCGACGAGCTGCGGGAGGTCCCCGATCCTCTTCCCCGATCTTCTCTCTCTCTCTCTCTCTCTCTCTCTCTCTCTCTCTCTCTCTCTCTCTCTCTTCCTCCCCTCTGGTTCAGACTGAAATCGAAGAAGAAGAAGGAAAAAAAAAAAAAAAATGCCTAAGCCCAAAACGACGTCGTTTTGGGCTTAGGGGGATTTGGGGCATCCCAGATTCGAGGTCCAAAACATTTTTCATTTCAAAAAATGGTCACATCCTCTCGATCAAGTGATATAAAAGATTATAAAAAAGTAACGTGTGTTTGGTTTTTAAAAATTAAATTTTTTATTTTTTGTATTTTTTTTAATTTTTAGTGAATATTTTTTAAATTTTAAGTATTTTTTTTTTACTTTTTTAGATGCACCTTACTCAGATGTATCTAAAAAGTAAAAAAAAAAATTGTGAAAAAATATTTTAAAAAATTAATAAATACATAAAAATATTAAAAATATATTGAATTCTTGGATTTTTTTTGTATTTTTGGTATTTAGTGAATTTTTAAAAGATTTTTTTTATAAAAATTATACTTTTTATGTGTATTTATGTTAGCCGTGTTTAAAAATTTTAAAAATTACTTAAAATATTAAAAAAAATTCAATAAAAATAAAAAAATACGAAAAACAATAAAATACAATTTTTTTAAAAAATCAAAAACAAGCAAAGTGATTGGTACCTAACATAGCACTCATCCGGGAAAGAGGTATTCCAAGATCCACTAATTGACAAACCACAAAACAGGGAAAAGAAGAGGATGGAATGTCACAAAGAACATTATAAAAAAAAAAATAATAATAATAATTTCATATTGGACCTATTAATCATTTGTTTAATTGACAAGTGTTATCTGCCTTTTCCTTGGGAAGAAAGGAAGAAGATATTTGATGGTGGGGTGAGGTCAGCAAAGGCAAGAATTATGTGGTCTTGTTTTGAAGCCTGTTTGGGGGATCATGGTTTCAAGGGGGGTCAATGAAAAATTGGTTGTGAACATGTGATAGAATTGGGTTGTTGCTATAATTTGATTTGAGCTCAAATTGAAGAATTTGAAAGGAAAATGAAGTGGAGGCCCCACATACACATAGTTTCTCATCCAAATGCTACTTTGTCTGCAACATTTCCCTTGGAAAATGCTTACAAATAGTATGCACTTTTCTGGGAAGGAATGAAGAGCTTTTTTTTAATTTTTTTTTATATTATAAATAAATTATAGAATGTTTCACAGAATAGAAATAATGAATGAGGTTCATACCTTTATTTTGTAAACTAAACTTTCTACCAATGGGTTGTTGGCCGAGTGGTGATTGGAGCTCGGCTTGGAAGGACGGACCACGGTTCGATTCCCCGCAACACCCATTGGGAGGGGACTTGAGCCTTAAATCCAGAACTGCTCCCCGAATCCGGATTAGTCGGCCAGTGGGTCGGATACCGGGTGGTTGAACCGAAAAAAAAAAAAAAAAAAAAGTAAACTAAACTTTCTGTAATTAGCTTGGGGCAAGGGTTGGATTGTTGAAGAGAATCATTTCCATTGCCCTGTTGCCTTTGCATTTGCACCAGCTAACCATTCTTCATAATCTTGATTGATGATCACATATGGTGTTTGGTTTGCTGAAACAAAGGTGGATTAGAATGGAGTGTTTAGACTTGCTTAAAAAATATGTGACACATATCAATCCTATTGTTCTTATTTGACACAATTTAAAACATTGAAGATCAGATGTAGTTAATGATTTTGTTATTAACAAGTGTTGTAAAGATATTGATAACAAAATTTAAAATAATTATACAATTTTTATCACACACAATTTTATAAAAAATGTACAAACATTACAAATTTCTTAATAAATGATTTTAAGGCATTCCTTGACAAAATCGTGCTAATTGGTGCTATCATTTATTAATTATGACGGTGAACGAATTGAAAACCACTTTAGAATTCTAGAGTGGTCTCTCAACATATTCCTTTGGGATAAGCCTGAATTTTTAGTTTTTTGGCTAAATTAGCTCCGTTTGAGAAGAAAGTTGACTTTTTTGCTTTTTTGTGAGAAAAAAAGTAAAATAATTATGATTTAAATATGACATTTTGTCTTAGTAACTTATTTAGTATTTTTTTTTTTTTAAACTTTTTTTAGTCCTAATCAACTTCCAACCAACTTCTAGTTCAAAAAAAAAAAAAACTTCCAACCAACTTCCCACATAATATTTTCCTTTCATTTTAAGGTAAATATCTTTCACTTAAAATTGCAAAAATAACACCATCTCATCATTTAATGAATTTTACATATAAAAATTTAGTTTGTAATTTATTTTCTATTTGAAATAGCTAAAGATAAATTCATTTTATTTTGTGTCTGTAGACTTAAAGGGTACGTTAGATGCCTTGCCACAGTTGAAAAGATTGTCCCCTATAATCTAATCATCCACAATGCAATCCATCCCCACAAATTATGACAATGATAAAACAAAGTTGATAATTAATAGGGAAAATTTTACTTTACCCCTTTGTAATTTAGGGTTAGAATATTTTACCTCTTATGATTTAAAAAAATTTAGGGTTGGAATATTTTACCCCTTATGATTGGAACATTTTACCTTTTATAATTTAAAAATATACAGAAAATTCTCATGTGATTTTGCAATTCGCACTCTCACTACAAGAAATGTCACTTTTGGCTACTAAAATTTTGGTCGCCAAAAGTCCAATATTTAGTCGCCAAAACCATTTAGCGACTAAAATATTTTGTCGCCAAACTTGTCGCCTATAACCTGTCGGCGATAGTATTGGCGACTAAATTATTTTTGGTCGCTGAAAGTGAACATTTTGGCTACTAAATACACGTTAGTTGGCAAAAGTTATGTTTTGGCGACCAAAATATTAGTAGCCAAAAGTAAGCATTTGGCTACTAAATTTTCGTTAGTCGGCAAAGGTTATGTTTTGGCGACCAAAATATTAGTAGCCAAAAGTAATCATTTGGCTACTAAATTTTCGTTAGTCGGCAAAGGGGATGTTTTGGCGACTAAATATTTAGTCGCCAAAAGTGTTCAAATAAAATTAATTAAATTTTCAACGACTAAAGAATTTAGTCGCCAAAAAATGAATTTATAATTTTATTAAACTTTTGGCTACCAACTATTTGGTAGCCGAAAGTCTTCATTATATTTTTAGCTACTAAATTTTTATTCACCAAAAATCTTTGGGTTCTTTATGGCTACCAAATATTTAGTCACTAAAAATGTTGATTTCCTTTTTGGCTCCCAATTGGTTAGTCACTAACAAATTCACTTCTTTTTTTTTTTTCGCTACTAAACATTTAATTGTCAAAAATTTTATTTTGTGTTTTTTTTTATTATAATTAATTTCTTCCCAACCTATATTTATTTCGTGCAACCTACACCCTGTATTTAAACAAAATAATACATATATCTATTTCTATTTCGTTTCAACAATACAAAAATTTAATCTTTTAACATCAAATTCTATACAAATCAAATACAATCCAACCCAAAATAATAATTCCATACAAGCACAAAATCATACAAAAAAGATGTCCTCTGTACAAAAAATTCTACATCAAATGTCATTTACAGAATATTTTGAAGGTGTAAACATGATGGGAAAATTAAATTTATTTACTAAACACTTGCTTAATTTTAACAATGAAGCCATTGATCTAAACGCTTCTCATCCTTCAAGCTTCCTTCATATAGTTTGGTACCTTTCTTTCTAAAGACACCAACTGCAAAATAATGCAAATGTAGTAATGCAATCAGAAAATCGAGAAATGGAATGGAAAGATGCCAGAACATTTTCCAATACACCCATTGCCCACGTCTCATAAAACATTGTAATAATCGCACCTTCAAATATAGTAGGAGGCTAAAATAATTCCAAAATAATTCCACATAGGAATGATCTAAAAAATGATTAAGATCCATAGGAAGAAATTCAAATAAAATGAGACCCTAGCATGAATGCTCACTGATTCATATGCACAGCGGGGAATGGTGATAATGTGTTCTCTTATAAATTATGATCAAAGGTAACTGCCAGAGTAGATTAACATCACCTGACAGTGACTATAGATTTTAACATAATTGTAAAAATGTTAGCATTCACAGTACCGTAATACTAGGTTCTTTGTCCATGAATTGTTCAATGGTGAAATAGAACAGAACTCCCAGGATCAATCTTTACCAACTTTGTTTCCTAAATTCCTACTAAAACATTGTTTTGAAACTAAGAGAGTGGCATAGCAGATCAATTTTAAAAGAAAATTCCTATAACAAGCAAAATATTCAAATAGAGTTTCTATTAAGAATGAAACCTATGACACTTTCAAATTAGGCTGCAATAGACTATCATTTCTTCTGAAGTAAAAGGTAACCATAGAAACTTAGAGAGAGAGGTCACCATGATTCATTAATATGTAAAGAGAGAGCAAGAGAGACAGAGACACAGAAATTATTCAAATAATATATGAATCATTAATATCTAAAGAAAGAAGAAGAAGAAGAAGAAGAAGAAGAAGAAGAAGAAGGTTTTAATCTCCCCCTTCAGATGGAAGGGAAAAACATAATTTGAAACATGTTTTTGTAATTAACTTCTAATTTTCCATCCATGTTACAATTATTATTGATACTCCACATTTTCTAATAATTTATATTTTTTTCCCTACCATTCTTCTATTTTTAAACTATTCTTCTATTTTTTAAACTTTTAATAAACAAAGAAAGAAGAAGAAGAATGGTCATTATCCCACATAATACAAGAATTATTCAAGAATCTCAAATATCATAAGTGATTACCTATGTAATTCTTCACATCAATCATGTAAAAAAGAAGTTCACTACATACACACGTTGATTCTTTATTTCTACATTTCAGCAATGCTATGTATTCATAAAATTGTTCAGATAAAACAGAATCAATGATTTATAGTGATTGTGGATATAGCCCACATCTTATCAATTTTAAGTTTACACTACATACACACATTTATAGTAATTTTTGATAAAAATTTTCATTATCTATAATATTTCTTTCTATATAGTGACGGCGTAGTGATTCTTATAGCTCTCTCTCTACAATTCTCAATTTAAAAATATAAGTTTTAGTCAAAAAGTCATTATAAGTTTTTTTTTTCCTTTTTAACTAAAAAGTCACTATAAGTTGTAATATCACTTTTTTTTATTTTTCTACAAATCTTTTTATAAAAAAAAATTAAAATCTTAAATAATTCTGAAATAATATCAATAAGTTTGTAATCACATGAAGTGTTTGTAATCACAGCACTGGGCATTGTGAAGCCATTTGAATTATTTGTTTAACATTTGAATTAACCATCAAATTCATCGCATAAGAAAAACATTATTTGTTTAACAAATAAAGTTACCAATGTACAAAATCACATCTTATTAAGAAAAAAAAGATACCTCAATAGTCGGGTAAAAAACAGGAGCTTCATCAATGATAGGACTGCACGCTCCAACAGGATTCCATCTAGCCAATATCTACATTTACAAATGGAGAAGATCTCAATTAGATAGCTATCATGAGATGAAGCAGTTAAACAAAATTTCAATGTCCCCATGGATATGAAGCAGAAAGCATGTAGGAAGCACAGAAAAAGCCAAAAGCAAGCACAATCAGGAAGGTTTTAGAAAATATAAAACTTCAAGAAGGTTTTAAAAATAAAAAATATATAAAAAGGAAATCAAGAACAAAGTGCTAGCTTGGTGAACTTAAAAGAATAAATTACTTCAACTGGTTCAACCTCAAACTTTCTTTCGCAGTACACTGAAAACATAGTTACCTTGAAAAATAAAAGAAAAATTATATCACCCAGCTGTTGACACCAAGTAAAAATGACAAACAAATGTAATTGAAACTTTTAAGTCTTACCATTGTATTTAAAACAATCTTAGCCTTTGTCAAATCAGTGGCTGTGCATTCAATGAAAACATTCTTTGTCTTCAAAGTAATGGCAGAATGAGCACCATTGATGATTGGAGGCAATGACAGAACAGTTCTGCAGAGAAGAAGAGATCTTTTCAAGAATAGGAACCAAAAACATAATAAAATGAATTATGAAATAGAACTTAATAAACGTCAACAAATCAGTCCAACAGCATTCCAACTATATATATATATATATATGTATAATACGACTTAAATTGACCCTAAACAAGTTAATCATACATCCAAATTGTTCTCCATGAAAAATTTCATATTTGTCCCCCTTTTCCTTTGCTAGCTCCGCATCATGACAGTGCTCATGCTATATTGGAAGATGAGCTTCATTTCAAATATTTGTATACCAAACAGCAAGATTAAAAAATAGAACTGCTTACCTGTTTCAGTGGCACAAAGTTTATGTCTGATGGTGGCAGAGCCTGGGAACAAGAAGCAGCATGTAAGTAATAATGTGCATCTTATTAAATCTTGCTTAAATTTCAATCATTGGAAAGAAGCTAGTATAAGCATAAAAATCATTTTTGATAAAGAATAATATGAATGAATTCTAACAGGGTACGCAAGAATTTCTTATGAATTCATAATCAAGCCCAAATGAAAATTGCATGTCTCGGAATAATTGTAGAGCCACTACCCATCTCTCACTCCTCAAATTCACTAAAACTGCCTCATTCCAAAATAGAACTTCTTCATCAGGCATTTCATCAAACATCTGATCTGCATAATCTATGCCCCAACACCTCCCATAGAAATTCATCAATGCACACTTTGAATAGACATCCATTTCAAAACCTTTCTTAATCAAACATCCATGAACTTCCATAACCATATACCAACAATGCGCACTTTCGTTATGCAACTCAACAAAAACCTCAAGAATTTCAAACGGATACCCCCCAAAACTCAAATGCCAATTACCACAAAACTAACCTTGATAAAATTCAGAATATTGCAATGGATCTAAATTCTATAGAATAATAATATTAGAGGTGTTAAACTGGTCTTCAAAACGAAACCAAGACTGGGTCAATAGAACTGACCACCAAAAATAACTGACCACCAAAAAGGCAAAAAACCCCAAAATAACTTTTTTTATGGCTCAGAAACAACTAACACAAGCATTACAATAATAGAGGCAGGCACCAAAACTAGAAATAGCATACCTGGAGAGGGAGACGGCTCCGTTTGCTACGTTTGAGGGTCTTCGTCGAGCGGAGGGAGAAGCCAAGACGAACTGGGCTGCGAAGGAGATAACTCTGAAGGACTGCTCTTCGCTCTCTCTCTCCAGCCGTGTTGTAGTTTTTGCTCTGTTTTTCCCTCTTTGCTTTAGGCAAAATTTAAGGAGGAATTTTAATTTAGCCAAAATTTTGGACGGTTTGTTTTAAATATTGTGAATAAATTTCAATTTAGGACAAAATTTTGTAGTAAAATTTGATTTGGCCTTAATTTATACATTTTTTAATTTTTATTATTTATGTTCATAATTTTATCTTTATTAAAGTTTAATTAATATATATAATAAAAAAATAAATTAAGAGAATTTTTTGATTTTAACCAATAATCCGGTATAAGATATAATGATGATGGTAGTCATGTATTCTTTATCTTTCAATCGCCACCATACATCGTTGTCAATGGCCCTGTTTGACAAGTTTTAGTTAGAATATCTAATAAAGACAAGCAAAATGTCACATTTAATTCATAATTATAAATATTTTTCCCTCATAGCCATCAAATTAATTATAAAAAAAAAAACCATCTTCTCAAAAACAACTATTTTAGCCTGACTAAAATAGCCAAAAAACCAAATAGTGGTGAAGGTGGTAGAGGAGATGGGTGGTGAGAGAGAGTAATAGACAGAAAAGAGACATACAGAGAAGGGAGTTGGATGAGAGAGACAGAGAGAGATAGAGAGAAGAGAGATGAGCAAGAGAGACATAAAGAGAAGAGAGATGAGTGAAAGAGAGAAAGAGAAGAGTGGTGGTAGTTGAATGGCATTTGCAGTAGTGGTAAATGTGGTAGAGAAGATGGGTGGTGAGAGAGACAGATGAGTGAGAGACGAATAGGGAAAAGAGATAGAGAGACAGAGAAAGAGAGCAGTGATGGCGAGAAAGAGACAAAGTGGTTGCTAAAAGTGCATTTTTTTGTAGTGGATCGATAAATCGAAAGGGAGCTCAATAAATAAAGAAGACAGATAATTCAAAACTCTTTTCAAAACTTAATTCAAATCAATTTTAAAAATTTTTTAAACAGAAAAAGAAATAGAGAGAGAAGGAGAGAGAGATAGATGGAGAGATAGAAAAAGAGAGAGAAACAAGAGATGAGCGAGAGATAGACAAAAAGAGAGAGAAATAGAGCGAAAAGAGATGAGCGAGAGAGAAACACAGAAAAAGAGAGAGACAGAAAGAGAAGAGAAATGAGCAAGAGAGATAGAGAGAGATAGAAAGATAAGAGAGAGAAGAGAGAAGAGAGATAGGCGAGATTCGTATTAAAATCTGAAACAATATCAATAAGTCTTACAAATCAGATTTATTTACTTATAAGTCATGAGAGAAGAGATATGAGCGAGAGAGACAGAGAGAAGAGAGATGAGCAAGAGAGACATAAAGAGAAGAGAGATGAACGAGAGAGTGAGCAAATTATCAAATATTAAATTATCTTAAATATTTATCCTAATATTTTTTTTACTGAAAAATATAATCACAAATTGAGCTTTTAATTTTATATTCTTATATTTTATATATAAGAATATATATATATATATATAAAATAAGAAAGAAAAAAAAGAAAGAAAATTTAAAAAAAGAAGGATACAGTTGAACTATCAATTGTTATAATACATTTTAATTTCTTTTTATAATACAATTATTACATTTTAAAAATTACCTTTTCATAGTATATTTTTTTAGAAATATCAATTGTCATAATTGTAAATTTTTTATTATTAATGGATTTAAAAAAAGGACAAAATAAGAAATTCATATTATTTTAATAATTAAATTTTTTTTAAAATTAATATTTTTGGATGGTGGGTGTACAACCTCTTAATAAAAAAAAATATAAATATAAAGGGTAAATTACATTTACCTCCCTTGAGGTTTCTGACAAATATAGGTACCTCCCCTGTGGTTTGAATAATTACAGTAACCTCCCTTACTTTACCTGACAATATCAAGAAATGGTTGATATCAACAGAAATGGTTTGTGTCTTTTGAGAGATACCCAGATGGTGTTCTAGACTGAGAGATGCATTGTTTCAAACTGCTTCTGAGCAGTCGCAGTTACGAAGAAAAGTATAAATTCAACAATGAATCAAAATACAAAGAAGAAAACATTCACTTGAAAATCTGGGGTGACGAAAAAATGAGATTGCTCGAATAATCTTCCAATGGATTCACGTTGTATATATATATAGAGAGAAGACTGATGTTCGAAGATTGTTAGGATTGAAGAAGAGAAGCAATGGTATTGAGGTGTGTTAGAGAGAGAAAGAGAGGAGGCTGTGACGATAGAACAGGAGATTGTAACAGTTACATTAATCCAAAATCATATGAGGATTGTTTGCTTATTTTTAAATTATAGGGTAAAGTGCTCCGAGTTTAAATGACAAATAATTAAAGTGAATTTTACCCTAATTAATAAAGCGTATGTATTTACACAACTATATATCATTCAACTTTGTCAAACTTTTATTGAAAAATAATCATCACATAAAATAGTATTACTTGTAAACTGTTGGCTTTGATCTTTTTTTGCCCCAACATCTTAATGCAAGAACTCCAATTCAAACAAACAAACAAACATGTTACCATATTATATGATGTGTGCATTTAATATTATATTAAATAATTATGTAACAATATATATACGACTTTTATATAAGAGGATATAAATCTACATATGGTAATCTTAAGTATGGTAATGAAAATAATATGATATGTATGATAGACAAAATACATAGTTACTATATTTAACACTCCCTCAAACTCAAGTAGGGATATCAAATCGAGTTTGGAGAGAGGAACTAAAACATAAAATAAAGCTAAAAATAAAATAAAATATGAATAGATGCGAGGTAAATAGATTGCAACGCCCGGATGGGGAGCACATGGGCACTTGAGATAAATCGATGCGAAGCTAATGTCGTGAGACAATTTATAATCGTGTCGGAATTGTAAAAATAGTACCAGAGCTAATAGAGCTAATGTCGGAGACAATTTATCGCCGTATCAGACCATTGTAGAAGAAGAACAGGTGTTCAATCAACAAGCGCAGCACACACGTAACTTATGATGTGGTACTGACCGATGATGGCAATATATGGACCGGCTTGAAAATGAATGAAATGCACCAAGGGAGCGGCTTAGGGTGTGAGCCAAGAGGACGACTTAAAGAGCGCTCCAAGGGAGTTGACTTAGGGAATAAGCCAAGAGAGCAGCTTAGAGAGTGTGCCAATGGAGGTGATTTGGATTGTGAGCTAGAGGGAATGACTTGGGTTGTACACCATAGGGACAATTTAGGTGGCACGCCAAGAGGTGGCTTAGATGGTGCGCCAGAGGAAACGGCTTGAGTTGTGCGCCAGAGAGGTCGACTTAGATATGTACCAGAAGAGGACTTGGGTTATACGTCAGAGGGGGTGGCTTAGATGATTCACATAGTATATCACCATGCTCACTATGATATAGGTATAATACTCCCCTTAAACTCAAATAGGTTTGAAGATAGAAAACTATTTGAGATTGAAACAGAGGGAAAGACAAAGTGGAGCAGAAACACACACAAAAATAGATTATATATGATAGAGATATTCGGGATATGACTAAACTAGTGGACAGAGGAATAGATGACCACGAAACGACACTGAATGAAAATATGACAGTAGAATGGGTTGAGGTTCGACGGGCGACCAAAGCAATGCTGCTGCCCGCTGGTGAAGCAAAATTATTAGATACTTAACCTAGCTCTGATACCATATTACAATATCTAATAGAGAGAGAGAAAGAAAATATTATATGATGTGTGTATTCAATATTAAAATATGGCAGTGGAATGGGTTGAGATCTGGCGAGCGGCAAAGGCAATGCTGCCGCCCGCCGATGAAGCAAAATTATCAAGTATTTAATCTAACTTTGGTACCATATTACAATATCTAAGAGAGAGAGAGAGAAAGAAAATATTATAGACTACGCCAAAATTGGGCTTTAGCAGTGGTTTTTTACCGCCGTTAAAGGCGGTAAAATCGCCGTTAAAGCCTTTAACGGCGGTTTCGTTACCGTCGTTTATGCCCGTGTCGGAAAAAGTACAACCGTCATAAAAAGGTAAATTACCATCATTAAAAGTCGACCAAAAACGGCGGTCATATCGAACCAAAAATGGCGGTTCTTTACCGCCGTAAATAGGTTCGAATTTTTTAAAAAATGATTCTTTCTTCTTCCACTCTTCAAGTCTTGAACCCTCAACCTCTCATCCACCCACACCAACCACTCCACCATAACCACTCTTCATGAAATATATTTCCTAAATAAATATTTAAACATTACTTTTACTTTATTGTAGATGGTCATGTTCAACCCTAGCCGCGCGTGGTCACCACTCACCGGAGCTCCCCCGACAAAGACCACCGTCATTAACGGCGGTAATGAGAGGGCTTGAGCGGCGGTTTCATTACCGCCGTTTAAAAGTGGCTTTAGCGGCGGTTTTTTAACGGCAGTTTCATTACCGCCGTTAAAGGGTCATGCCAACGGTTTTGTTATTCGTTACCGCCGTTAATGTATCTTTAACAGCGGTTTTCGTTACCGCCGTTAACAAAACCGCCGTTAATGCCCTGTTTTGACGTAGTGATATGATGTGTATATTCAATATTACGTTGAATAATTATGTAACAATATATACAAGACTCTTTTATATAGGAGGAGAGAAATTTAAGTATAGTAATCCTAAGTATGGTAATAAACATAATATAATATGTATGATAGACTAAATATATAATTACTATATTTAACAAAACAAATTCTGGAAAAACTCGATTAAAGCTGTTCCTCAAGACAAATAGTGAAGGATGTCTACTACAAGCTAACTTATGGCAAACTAAGACATTTACAAATTGCATAGGTATTGATCATGAGAAAATTTCAAGACATACAGCTCAACGGTTGCAAGTGTAAAAAACAGAAAAGTTTCGACCCGTTTACATGCAACTAAAAAAGGAATTGATTGCATGTTAATTTGGCGGTTTGACTAATTAATCCTTGTGGGCTAATGTCACAGCTTGTTTCCTAGCAGCCGAATCCAGCAATAACACATGAGTTGGGTGGATCTTCTTGAACACCCCAAAGAAGCAATCATTTGATCTTTTCTTTTGATGATGAGCTTGAGCAGCACTCACTTGGGGTTGGGGCTTATCTTTTGACCCTTCAAAGCTCTTCTTCTTCTTCTTCATCGTCATCTTATCCTCGAGGGCTCTTCGCATCATGTAAGCTTCAGCAAGGCCAGTGTTAGCCATTGACACAGAGTGCAAAATTAATCAAATTTATGGGTATGTTGTTGTTGTTGTTGGATTGGATGATCTTGTAGGGTGTCAAGGTTGGGGAGGCCTATTTATAGTTGTTCTGCATATAGTACAGGCTTGACTGGGGATGATTACAAAATTGAAAAGGTTTAACAAGTGGTGTTTTATATAAACTAACATCATCGGTTACGTAAGAACATGTCATACATAGAGATTATTAAAGTATATGCTTTTTGTAGTAGAATTGGTGTCCTTGAATTGAAACATTGGAGATCTCAAGTTTCACATATGCATTTTTCTTGAAAAGGCAGAAATTTGATGATGGCAAGGAAGGGGGTCTGCGAAAAGCGACAGAATATTTGTCGTGTCTATGGGCTTTGGCTGTACCAGTTACCTACTTTCCAGTTGAAGCCTTGACTGATCCTTTCATCAATAACCTCATCAAAATAGATTCTCTATTTGAAATGTTCAAATCCTTTCTCCTCAAAAAATTTCAGTCCACTAATTGACAAAAAAAAAATCTAGTTGTATGGAGTGAAATAAAAGATGACAAAATATAGAACTCATCTGGGGAAGATGTATTCCAAGAACCACTAAATTGACAACCAAAAACAGTGGAAAATAAAATATGAAATTTGACAAAGAATTGAAAAGGAATCTTCCTTTTCTTCCTTTTCCTTGGGAAGAAAGGAAAGAAGTTTGATGGTGGTGTGTGGGGTCAACAAAGGCCAAGAATTTTGTGGTCTTGTTTTGAAGCCTTTGTTTGGGTTCTTGGAAGGTTCAGGGGGGGTGTCAAGGAAAAAGAGTATCGTGAATATGTGATATAATTGAATTGGGTTGGTGTAGAAACAGACAATTTGATCAAATTGTCCCACATATGAATCGTCATCCATCACGCAGGACATGTATCGTTTTGTTTCGGCTTGGGGCGGCCTAAGTTAGAGAAACTTAAATGTTTTTCTTGGCAAAGAAATGAAGGAATAGAGTTGATTTTGTGCTTTGAAAAATGCATTTTGTTATAGTCTAGCTCAACAATCAGCCTTATGAGTTTGTCATTTTGAACTTCAATCAAAAAGCACCACCAGTGTCATGCCGCTGTCTTATTAGTTAATTTTAAATGCTATTCGTAACTGATGCCGGATTTGAAAAGTTTCGAGACATGTAATTCTTGAAATTTGATTCAATTATTAAGAATGTATTAAAATAAAAAAATAAAAATATTTAAAATAGAGAGGATTATGGTTAATTTCAAATTATTAAAAAAGAAATGTCAACAATGTGCACCTATAAAAAGGAAAGATGATGTGCACTCAATTGTGCAGTCCACAGCATGTGCACTTATTGAAGGGTGCACTTATCAACAGCTCCCTATTAAAAATACAATTCGGAGTACCTGTTTGGCAAAAGCTTAAAAATTTGTTTTTCACAATTTGAAAAAATTAAGACTGTTTGGCATGAACTGAAAATTAGATAAAAAGGCTTAGAAATGTATTCTTTTTAATCACAATCCAGTCTAATTTTTTTTTTTAAAAGAAAAATTCAATTCAGTGGTAAACCTGATACACCTTAATAATTAAATTTATAAATATTTTCATTAATCTGTAATTTTTAAACAAATCACTGAAGTGTATTTCACCCTTCTTTTTACCAAGCTTGCCCATTTTTTTAATTAAAAAAAAAAAAACTTTTTTACTCAGTTTTCTAATGTTGCAGCTCTTTGTGCAAAACCAAGGGAATTTAACTTTTGAGTGGTGAGATGTCATGTGCCCACCCACTTCATGGGGCACCTCAATTAATCCAAAACGCTGAAGTTAACAAGTAAGGTCAAGTTTAGCGTAGGGTCAAAAGGTCAAAAAAATTAAAAAATTATTTAAAAAGTTAAAAAGTTATTATTATTTATTAAAAGTCAAAAATTACGATTGCATAATTTTTCATCTTAATTTTTCCTTACATATTAATTTATACAATTTTTTTATATATATTTTTTCATAAAAAGTCAAAAAGTTAACCCAAATAATTATATTTTTTTCTTCAACTTTTTAGTTCAAAAAGTTAAAAAGTACACTTATTTAGGACATCTAGAAACCCCATGACTTGAACTGTTCATATTCAGTCAATTTTCAAGTTCAACAAAAGTAAGGTTCACTAAAAATAGTGGTGTATACTTCCACCACGCCTAAATCCCAGATTATCCACCCCGCAAAAAAAAAATAAATAAATAAATACCACAAGTCAAACAGACAAGGGTTACAAGGCACTTCAATCTCCACAAATCATATATATATATATATATATTATTAAAAGTAATATTTTTTTCATATTTAAGTACCATATTATAAGGATTTAATTTTTTTAAAAAAGAGTCATGTTAGCATATATTTTTTTAATTGCATATAAAATTCTACACAAATTTAAATCTAATTTACATTATAAATATGTAATATACAAACCCAAACTTAATATAAATTATACTAAGTTTACCTATTTTATATAAATTGTATTTGACAAATATTTCTTTTTCATATATTGTTCATCGTAAATTGAAATTCTTTACAAATCTAATACCAATTTTACATTTCATGTTTTTCTTCTTAATTCTTGCTAGGGTATTAAGATTTTTTTTAATGCTAAATTACTTTTTCCATTTTCTTTTTTTTCTTATTTTCCTGTGCATATATTATTAAGATTAGTGTTTACTCTCAATTTTTCTCTCTCTTTTTTTTGTTTATTAAAAGGCCACATCAATATATCCTTTTTATCAAAATTTAATATTTAAATGATTTCTACTTAATCTAAATTACCCATAAACAAAACCTAATAGAATTATACATACTAAAAATACTTTACCAATTAATTTTATTATACTTTTTTCTTCATTTTTTTAAAATAAAATATTAAAATTGTTTTTTATTTTTATGTGTATCTTATTTATAAAATTAATTATATTGAATTTCTAAAAAAATTACAATCACTTTTAATTTTATAACAATTATTTCTAATATCAAGTTATATTTAATATCATATAAATTTATTATATATGTTTATTTAATTTATATTTTTGTAGCACGAGAGGTTAAAATTATCAAATGAATATTTTTTTTATTGCGTTATAATTTAAAATTATTATATATATTTATTTAATTTATATTTTTATAGTACAATAGAGTTAAAATTATTAAAATATACACAAATAATTTATTTAAAATTATTATGTGTTGATTTAAATAACACTTTTACAAAAGGATAGGTTTAAGATTATCAAAATAAATAAAAATTACAGTTTACCTTTAACTTTTTTATCTCTCCAATGTAGCGCATCTCCCTTTTTTCTTTTCTTTTTTTCTTTTCTTTTTTATATTAAAATTTCAGATCAATATACCCTTATCAATTTTTTTTTTTAAATTTAATATTTAAAAGACTTCTACTTAATCTAAATTATCCATAAACAAAACTTCATAGAATTATACATACTAAAAATATTTTACCAATTAATTTTATTCTACTTTGTTCACTTTTTTTTAAAAATTAAATATTAAAAATATTTATTTTTATGAAATTATATATATATATATTATGTAAGTTACATTTTATATATGTGTTAAAATTAGTATATGTGTTGATTAACGCTTTTATGGAACGATATAACTAAAATTATTAAAATAAATAATTAGAATCATTATTTAAATTTTAAATTATTGCTTTTTTCCCCCCTCTAATTTAACGATTATTTTAAATATTTTATACATTCAAAAATATAAATAATTGGACTAAATTTTATAAAAAATGAATATTTTAAAATAAATATGTTCATCCCGTGCATTACACAAGTTAGCTACTAATTATAATAATGATAAACGAAATCTAATGAAGCATTAAATATGTTCAGCCCGTGCATTGCACGGGTTAGCTACTAATTATAATAATGATAAACGAAATCTAATGAAGCATGTGTATTTACACAGCTATACCACTCAATTTTGCCAAAATTTTATTGAAAAATAATCATCACATGGAAGACAATGGTATCAATTGTTAACTGTTGCCTTTGATTTTTTTCTTTCTTTCTTTCCCTCCCCAATAATGTATGCAAGAACTCCAATATTGAAAAAATTATACAATCAATGGAAAAGTCAATTAAAAATTACATCAAATGAAGTATTCCTTCTACTCGGGCTTATAATTACTACCGTATGACAAACCAACAGAGACATGCTTGCGATTTGGGTTTCACTAATTAACCCTCATGGCCTAGTGTTACTAGCTTTTTTCCTATCAGCTGAATCCAACAATGACACATCAGTTGGGTGAATCTTCTTGAAAACCCCATGGAAGCAGCCATTTGATACTTTCTTTTGATGAACATTCACTTGGGCCTTGTCTTTTGAGCCTTCCAAGCCCTTCATCATCTTCTCCTTGAGCACTCTTCTCATCAAGTAAGCTTCAGCAAGACCAGTGCTAGCCATGGACAGAGTGGTTGATACAAGGATATGACAACCTACAAACTTGATTATTACAAATGGGGGGTTTTGGTATTGTTGTTGTAGTTGGATGATCTTATGGGGTGATGACAAAGTTGGGGAGGCCTATTTATAGTTGTTTTTGCAGAAAATTGGAAAGGTTAAACTAAAATATGATTGATTAGGTAATAAGATGTCATATATAGATATTATATTATTTTGGTCCTTGAAACATTGGATCATGTTTTACACATGTGTAATTTGGTGACGGCAACAAAAGTGGGAGTTAGCAAAGAAGAGAGAACCAATTAGTTATACTAATTGAAACCCTTGATTTTTTGACCAATAACTGACTTCATGTCAAAGATTATGTGGCCTCCGTTGTTGTTTTTTTAATAAAAATATTTGTAACATTGGATTAAATGTTCGGAGAAAATTATCAACTTTGTGAACATATATATATATATATATATTTTTAAATGTCACATGTCCCATGTTTGTGATTGATATTGGATTCGAAAGAAATATATTACACGGAAAAAAATCAAGCTGTATATATTGAAATAAAAGATAACGAAAAAGTAATGATATATAGGACTCATCTGGCGAAGAGGAATTTCGAATCCACTAATTGACAAAGCAAAAATAAGGAAAACTGAAAAACATGACTAGTATTCAAATTCAAAACCAATAACGATATATAAATAAAAAAATCTATATATAATATTTTGTGTTAGTGTGAAGTTTTTATTTTTAAACAAAATAATTGTAAAAATAAATTTATTTACAAAAATAATTTTATCACATTATTTTTGTAAATATATATATATATATATTATATATGAATAGATTTTTCTATTTTAAACTAAACTCGTGTTTTTTCCAAACCAATTTAAAGCAATTGCTTAATTGACTCCCTTCTAATATAAATTTGGCTTACCAAATTCGACCCAATCCACCTAATATTTGGAGATGTTTGGTATGTTAGAATTTTAGGTAAAAAGTTGTTAAAAAATTATATTAAAAAAATTATCTTGTTTCTACTTTTTATAATAAAAAAAAATCAAAAAATTTATTTTTAGATATTTTAATTTTTTTTGATCTCATATTTTAATTAAAAATAAATTATAAATACACTTCTGATATTTGCTTAAAATATGAATTGTCTATTATAGTTTTAGAAATTACATTTTATCCTTCAAGTTTTTAATTGTATAATAAATTATTCATTTTATTAATAAATTATCAAGTCAATTAATAATTTTTAATGATATCAAAAATATATTTTAATTAATAATTCATGCAACTTTATTGTTGTATAGAAGAGTAGTTAGAAATTTTATTTTTTCTATTAATTTTGTTAAATAAAAAATTATAACAAGAGAGTATTTATAATTCCAAAATCATAGGGAGCGATCCATATTTTAAGTAAATCTTAAAAAGTATTATCCTCTAATTAAAAAATCTTAAAAGGTATTACCTTCGTATTTTAAGTAAATCTTATAAAAGGTTTACACTCTTATTTAAAATTTACCCTCTGATTAAAAAATCAAACAATTATTAAAAAAATTACTTCTCAAACACATGTGGGTTTATTATAAATAAAATATGATTTTGTTAGGAATTTCAAATAAAAAAATTGGGTCCCGTCACTTAAAAAATTGGGTTCATATTTCAACTGGGTCCTGCCACTTAAAAATGAAAAAAAAAAAAATTGTCAGGGTAATGTTAGGAATTTTAAATAATCTATTAAATTTTTTACTAAATTTCTGACATATGTGTGAGACTCGTACACATATAAATTTATATGGATCTCATTTTGTCATGACTTTCTCATGTCATAGTCATGATCATGGATTTCTCATTTGTCCACTGATTTTCTGTCATTTTCCCCTTTTTATTCAATAAACTCATGCTATCTTCACACACAAATTTCTAACCTTCTAGGTTCAAGCACCACTGCAAAGTTGTATTTTCTTCTTCACCAAACACATGCGAGACATAATAATTCAATCACTTTTTCTTTCATGCTCATTCACACAATTACAAAAAAAATATCAAATCATCTCAAATTCTAAAACTCCAAAATTATTTTTAAAATATACCACTAGAGAGATTTGGTAAAAAATTTAGTAAATTATTTAGGGTACATAACATTTTCCAAATTTTAATTCAGTGTAATATTTAAAAAAAATATATAAATAAATAATAATTTTATACACATTAATAATTAAAAAAATAATTTTTTTAATAATATTCTAACAGAGCCACTAATAAGTAATTTTTCCAAAAAAATCCCAATTCTCATCTTCGTGAGTCGTGACAAGGCACGGAACAGTTGTAGGGTTCCCCTCAACATCTCTGAAATCCTTCAATTTTCGTGGAAGATCACAATATTGAACATGAAGAACAAGGAACTAACCAATCTCATGATTGAACAAACAAAAAAAATAGCAACTGAAGTTTTCAAGTAGCAGCACAATGTACATGTTTTAGTTAGATTTCCTTGAAAGTTCTCCGCATCCCTAATCTTTCTCGGCAAACAAACAGAGCTTTGACACAACGCCAAAAGAAGACAAAACACAAGAAGATAGATAAAGCGAGAATGAGTTCCAATCTTCCAAGTATTACTCTCTCCATCAATTGATGAGTGAGAGAATCAATTAAAGTAGTACACACAAATCAAAATATAGATTAATCTCTTACTAATCACAACAAATTAAAATTAAAACAAAATTACAGAATTGCATATACAAATTCCTAACAACAATCACGGCCGACAACTAATCATACGAAAGCTGATTTTGTAACAGAGTCCGGTGGAGCTCCTGCCGGGTGAATTTTCTTAAACATGTTGGGAAGACAACCACTAGAATTTTTTTCATCATCATCACTAGCAGCAATTTTATTAATAAAATTCACTTGTTTTTCTTCTTTTTCTTTTTCCATTCTCTTGATCATCTTGTCCTTGTAGAGCTTTCGCATGACGTAAACTTCAACCAGACCTGTTGATCCTGCCAATGACATGGTTAACAAAACCAATATGTTGTGATGAAATTTAAGGTTGGGTGTTCTTAAAACAAGGTTGTATGAGCTTTCTGCAATTGACTTGGAAAAAAAAAAATTTTTTTGAAGGTTGGGTGTTCTTAAAACAAGGTTGTATGAGAATTTCTATATTTATAGAGGGAAAGAGGGGTTTGTGTTTGTGTGTAAGAATGAATGGGCTTGGAGAGCAAGTAAAGTTGAAGGAGACTAGAGAAGTTTCTGGGCTGTTACATGGATGCCAACTACAAGTTTCAAGTTTAGGAAAATTTTGACCAAAGTCTTTCTTACACGTTTTTTTTTTTTTGAACTCCAAGTCTTTCTTACACGTTGATGACTCATTCTAGTCCATCTACAACGTTTGGTTTTATTTGGGAAGAAAGGAAGATGTTTAATGGTTGATAAATGTACATGGTGGACCATCCACACATAACAAGTGAGGAAAAAATATAATCATATGGAGTATTAAGAAGTCTAAAAATTCAGATAATGAGTCTTACTAATAAGTGTTTTAAGGGCACAACAAAACACAAATTAGTAAAAACTCACTATTTTTTGATTAATTTTATTACATCTTTCACTCATTTTAAAACCATTTTAAACTTTTTCAGCATTATGAAAACACTTTTTGCACTAATCCCGACATTAAATAATATATAGAAACACTTGTTGGCATTTGTCATTTTTAATTACAAATTCAAAATACTTTTTTGATTTAATTACTAATGTTATGTTTGGTTAAAAAATTTGAGAAGGATTTGAAAAGAAAAAAGGAAAGAAAAAAATGCATCAAATTAAGTGAAATATAAATATATTTTATTCATATTTCATTTACCTTTTTCCTTTTCTTTTTCAAATTCTTTTCTAAATTCTCCAATCGGCGTAAAACTGCTGTATGTGGTATTTTCCTTGATGGGTTCAATAAAGGCAAGATTTTTTTTTTTCTTTTTTGCCCTCACGGTTCCAAATAGTCAACAAAAAATTGGTTGGGAACATCTGATAGAATTGGGTTGTTATAGAAACTGCTAATTTGAGCTCAAACTCCGCCCTCAAGCGAGGTCAATTTTCTCCAATGAGAAATTTTCATTTTATCCCAAATTAATTATATTAATTTTACACTAAAATTATTTGAATTGTGATCAATTTAATTTATGTCATATTTAAAATAGTAAGCATGACTTAACCCTAAGTGTTTTCCGTGTATACACAATCACCCTATATGTGAGAGGCAACTAAGAGTGATTGTCATCTTCCTTAAAAATAAAAAATAAAAAAGAAAAGGGTTTGGGTTCAATTTAAAAAAATGTGTTCCTTTAAAAAACATTTTCGCCTAGACAAAAGAAGCATTAGCGGAAAATTACCACTCCATATAACATTCAATCAATTTTACACCCTTAAAAATGACAATCTTTTATGATTTTTTCCGTCAGAATTATGTAACCATATAACTAAAAAACAATCTTAATAAGTTATTTGTTTTAAAACAATAAGTTCACACAACTCAATCATATTATTTTGTATATATTTTCTTCCCTGTTGTTTATATAGCTATCATTATTCTTCTTCTTTTTCCATCTGAACAAACCAAATTTAATTCTGCTTAGTCCAAATCCCAGTATTACCAGAGAAATCAAAACTGAAATTACAAAAATTGACATATAGAAGAAGAAATTTATCTTGAAAATATAAATTTTATTTATTCGAAAAGATTTCTCAGACTCCTTGAAGCTTCAAGTGCACCATTTTAATCTCCAAATGCACTAATTCTGATAAACTCTTCACCACCAGGACCAAAACCTCTGCCTGGAACAGTGATTACATGTGCTTTCTCAAGAATCTCAGCAAATACATCCCAAGATCTCAATCCTGGAAATTGTACCCAAATGTATGGTTGCATTTTTGCCACCATACACCTTGAACCCGAGTGAAGTGAACGTGTCAAAAATTATTCTTGCATTTTCTCTGTAGGTGTCAATTACACCATTCAAGGCCTGCAAAACAACAACCGAAAAATAATAAAGATTTTGTAATCAATTTGATTTATTTTTATTTATTTATCATTTGAAGTCAATTTAATCTATTTTTTCACAACTTAGGAGTCGATATAAGAAACAAACAAAATGACAAATTACGGTTTAGTTTTGTGAAATTGGAATTAAGTTGAAATTAAACACTTTCATCATGAGCTGGGTATAGAGTTATCCGAACCGGCCAACCTGCCCAACCTGAACCGATTCGCATACAAATAGGTGGTTTCGTAGACACAATGCGGGCGGATGCGGTTTGGAATATGACATAATTGTAAGTTGCAGGTTTAACCCGCGTCTGCAAGAATCCGCCATCACTTAGATTTATTATTATTATTTTTATTATAAGAAAAACCTAGACCGTTGATTTCATTCATCATATTCTAAATATTTTTGGACAACACACCAAACCCTAACTTCATTCAGCCTCTCTTCTCATTTCACACACTCTCTCGTCCTTCCATCTCTCTCTCTCTCTCTCTGTGTGGCGACCACAACGACTAATCAACCTTCGAGGATCGGTGACCTTCTCCTACAAGATCAACCTTCGCAAGATCGGTGACCTTCGCAAGATCAACCTTCGACGATCGGGGACTTTCGATTCGACGATCGGTGACGTTTTCCGGCAAGATCGACCTTCGACCATCTCTTTCTCTCTCTCCCGATGACCTTCGACGATCGACATTAGCAGCCGTGTAAGTTTGAATCAATCTTTAGCTCCTCTTTTGGGTTAAGACATGCTCTTGGGTATTCTGGTATATGAAATGTTGTCCTGATTAAATTCAGAACTCATTAGTGTATTTTTGCCCTCATCAAATTCAATAAGAGTTTTACTATTATGAGTTGTAATAACCTTCGAAACTGTTGCATCAACTGTAGAATCTGATGCATCATTGGTGGCATGATTCTGATACAATATTGTTTCATGATACAAAAAGAAATGTTATAGAGAACATTGTTTAAAAACATTATTTTTGAATGTTTTTGTTTTTGTTTGCTTTGTGAACTTTATAGAAAATTGAATCTACTTCTTTATGGAGGGGAATTGAATCTGTTAATTACTTTTAAAATTGAAATCAATCAAAGTAAAATTTTACTGTCACTATCAAAGTAAAATTTTACTATCACCACAAGTCCAAAAGTCAATTTGTGTTGATAAAATTTTACTGTGGTTTAGTGTAACATTGTACTACATTTTAGAGTTAATTTTTACTATTAGGTTTGCCAAAGAGTGACAACTCATACAGTGTGTCACCAACACAACTTGAGACATGAATGTAAAAGTAAAATTTTACTCTGACATAAGAATAAAATGTTACACTCTAAATCTAAGAGTAAAATGTTACACCCTGAATTTAAAAGTAAAATTTTACACTGTATAAAAGTAAAATTTTACTCTAAATAAGAGTAAAATGTTATACTCTGAAACTAAAAGTAAAATTTTACTCTGTATAAAAGTAAAATTTTACTCTGAAAAACTAGTAAAATGTTAGACTCTGCACAAAAGTAAAATTTTACTATGAAAAATGAGTAAAATATTAGACTCTGAATCTAAAAGTAAAATGTTACTCTGCACAAAAATAAAAAAGTGGAGGCAGTGTTTGTGGCGGCTAAAGTGTTTAGCAATGACCACCTCTTGACAGTAAAATTTTACTGTTATTCTAACAGCAGAGTAAAATTTTACTCTAATTCTCTCAAACAAAAACAGAGCAATAGAACCAAAGTAAAATTTTACTCTCATTATCTGAAACAAAAAACAGAGTAATAGAACCAGAGTAAAATTTTACTCTGGTTCTGTCAAATGAAATCAAATCAAAAACAACAAAAATAAATCCAAAAAACAAAACAAATTAATCAACATATCTAATTGAGAAGAAAAACTTCTAAAACTCAATCAACAATCATAAATCTTAATGAAACTCTCGTTTAATTGAGAGTGTTGATCGTCGGCGGCAAGATCGTCTATTGTTGACCAAATGAGAGATCTTTGGCTGCGAGATCTTTAGATTTGGAGATCGTCTTCATTGATTTCATTCTTGATTTCGTTCCTGTGAGATCTTCAGCTCAGATTTCAAATATTTCAAATATATGATACGTATATATAGAAGGATAATATTGTGATAAAAAAAAAATAGAAATTATAAAATATCCTTATTAAGATAGGCATTTCCTACACAGGGGCTTTTTGAAATAAAATTGATTGAGTTATCCTTTACCCTAATAAAAAGGCCCAAAATGGGGGTTTCACCAAAAATCTCAAAAAAATAATTAAGAAGCAAAGAAGGTCCTTGAAGGATGGAAAGAAAGAATGAGGAATTAATCTTAAGGTGAGTTATATTATACCTTGAGTTATCCTAACATATTTTACGTATATTTTGAATTACCATAATTTATTTTATGTAATTTGTGTTTTATAAATTATATTAATATTTCAATTACGTTGATTATTTTCTGAACTCTATTTGCTTAAATTGAAACCCATGGATATAATTGTTTAAATGCTAGAAATTATTTGACTATGATTTTAGAAACAATTATGTTTTGTAAATACCACCATGGGACCTCCATGTTTGGGGGACCTAAATAACCATTGGCCTATGTTTGGTCACTTTGTATCCCTCTGTTTGTCATGGATCCATTGACCTCTGTTTTAATTGTCACTCCAGTAACCTCTGTTTTGTTCTATTCTATATCGTGGTTATAATTATTTGCTTATATAATTTCCGTATTCTGCTTCTGTTATTTAAAATTAGTCATGTATTTCAGTTACGAAACTAATCTCTGTTTAGCCAAATAATTATCTATGGTAATTTTTGTACTCTTATACTTACTGTATAATAATTCTCACTCTACCATGTGATTATAACTGTTAACCATTTTCAGGTGACGTGTCAAGACTAGTGCATAGGGTAAGCACAAGACACTTTGTAGTCATAATACAACTCTGGTATTGCAATCGAATAGAAGTTCCAATATATACGTTTTGGTTATACTTAAATAAAGATTTGGGTACTCTTTTATTTTAATGCGCTACTCTATTAATTTGTTATGATTTCAATTATTATCTTGTCGCGACGCCGAACCTCTAGATATTGGGTTTGGGTCGTGACACACACAGATTTCGATTTGCTTCTTTTATTATTTTATTTCAATGTTTGATTTTATTAAATATTTCTGTTCATCAAAATGTAATCTCTAGCATGAGTTAGATTTATAATTTCTTATTCTGTAATATCAATTTAATTAATTATGAATCTGTTTATTTTATTTAATTATCAAGTCAATTAATAATTTTTAATGATATCAAAAATATATTTCAATTAATAATTCATATAACTTTATTAATATATAGGAAAGTAGTTAGAAATTTCATTTTTTATTATAAATTTTGTAAAATAAAAAAGGGTAAATTGCACTTTGCTCCCCTAATGTTTCAACTATTTCCCACTTTGGCCCATTAAGTTTAATTTTTCTCACTTTGACCCTTCATGTTTGCAATCCTTCCCACTTTAGGCCTTTAAGTTTAATTTTTTTCACTTTAGCCCTTCATGTTTACAATACATCCCACTTTGGCCCTTCATATTTGCAATCATTTCCATTTTATTCTTAAACTAACTTTCATCCAAAAAACTAACAAAATCTGTCACATCACTAACACATCAAGTCCATATGTGATGTAAAAAATTCACCGAAGATGTAAAAAATAAAAAATAGAAAACAAAAAATTAGACTTTTTTTTTAATCTTTAGTGAACTTTTTTTTTTTCAAATTTATTCTTAAATATTATTACATTATAAATGCATCTAGATTAGATACAATTAAAAAAATAAAAACAAATTTAACTAAATTTTTTTTTTTCTAAAGACGAAAAAAATGAAAATATACTAACTCAAACACTTGTATTGTCAATTCTGAAATGAAAAATACTATCGTTTTTTTTTTCGTCTTTAGTAAACTTTTTTCTTTTTTTAATTAAATTTGTTTTCGTTTTTTTAGCTGCATCTAATCTAGATGCATCTATAATATAATAATGTTTATGAATAAATTTGAAAAAAAAAAATTCACTAAAGACTAAAAAAAATTCCAATTTTTTTGTTTTTTATTTTTTAGTTTTTACCTTTTACATCTTTAGTGAATTTTTTACATCACATATGGAGTTGATGTGTTAGTGATATGTCAAATTCTATTACTTTTTTGGATGGAAGTTAGTTTAGGAATAAAATGGAAAGGATTACAAACATGAAAGGCCAAAGTGAGAAAAATCAAGCTTAAAAGGCCAAAGTGGGAAGAATTGTAAATATAAATGGCCAAGGTAGAAAAAATCAAATTTAAAGGGCCAAAGTAAGAAATAGGTGAAACTTTAGGGGGGCACTATGTTATTTACCCAATAAAAAATTACAAAAAGAGAGTTTATAATTTCAAAATCACATAAAACAATTCATATTTTAAGTAAATCTTAAAAGGTATATCATCTAATTAAAAAATCTTAAAAGGAATCCCTAGTATTTTTAAGTAAATCTCACCCTCTAATTTATAATTTACCCTCTAATTAAAAAATCAAACAATTATTAAAAAAGTCACTTCTCAAACCATTCTTGCCTTAGTTTGGGGAGTAATTTTTTTGAAGTTAGAAGCTAAATAGTTAATAAAAGAAAATATTATATTTAAATTATAATTATTTTATATTTTCTCTCATAAAATTCAAAAAAGTCAAAAAAAACCAACCCAAACAAAATTTTTAATTCCAAACTAAAATAATTAAAAAAATAAAAAAACAACCCACCTCCCCAACCAACCCTTAATAGTTAATATTCACAAATGACTTCTGGTAATACACTAACCTATATATACACCGAATGAATATGTGACAGTGCCACATAAGACAACTGGATCCCGCCACATAAAAAAAATAAATGAATGAATATGTGACAAGTGCCGCATAAGACAACTGGATCCCGGCATATAAAAAAATAAATAAATAAATAAACATTAAGGATTAAGTTAGGTACTTTAAATAATTTATTAAATTTTTTATCAAATCTCTAACACATATGAGAGATTTAATAAAAAATTAATAAATTATTTGCGATGTAATATTTAAAAAAATTATAAATAAATAATAATTTTATACACATTAATAATTAAAAATATAATTTTCTTAATAATATTCTAACAGAGCCACTACTAAGTAGTTTTTCCAAAACAAATCCCAAATCTCATCTTCGGGAGTCGTGACAAGGCACGGGACAGTTCTAGGGTTCCCTCAACATCTCTGAAATCTTTCAATTTTTGTGGAAGATCACAATATTGAACATGAAGAACAAGGAACTAACCAATCTCAACCAAAAAAAAAAAAAAAAATGCAACTGAAGTTTCTCAAGTAGCAGCACAATTAATGTACATGTTTTAGTTAGATTTCCAGGAAAGTTCTCCGAATCCCTAATCTTTCTCGGCAAACAAACAGAGCTTTGACACAATGCCAAAAGAAGACAACACACAAGAAGATAGATAAAGCGAGAATGAATTCCAATCTTCCAAATATTACTGGCTCCATCAATTGATGAGTGAGAGAATCAATTAAATTGTACACACAAATCAAAATATAGATTAATCTCTTACTAATCACAACAAATTAAAATTGACAAAAAAATTGCAGAATTGCAGATACAAATTCCTAACAACAATCACCGCCGACAACAGATTAATCATACGAAAGCTGATTTTGTAACAGAGTCCGGTGGAGCTCCTGTCGGGTGAATTTTCTTAAATATGTTGGGAAGACAACCACTAGAATTTTTTTCATCATGATCAGCAGCAGCAATTTTATTATTAATATTCACTTGTTTTTCTTCTTTTTCTTTTTCCATTCTCTTGATCATCTTGTCCTTGTAGAGCTTTCGCATCACGTAAACTTCGACCAGACCAGTTGATCCTGCCAATGACATGGCTAACCAATATGTTGAGATGAAATTTAAGGTTGGGTGTTCTTAAAACAAGGTTGTATGAGCTTTCTTCAATTGAATTGGAAAAAAATCTTTGAAGGTTGGGTGTTCTTAAAACAAGGTTGTATGAGAATTTCTATATTTATAGAGGCAGAGAGGGGTTTGTGTTTGGGTTTGGGTTTGTGTGTATGAATGAATGGGCTTGGAGAGCAAGTAAAGTTGAAAGAGACTAGAGAAGTTTCTGGGCTGTTACATGGATGCTAACTGCAAGTTTCAAGATTAGGAAAAACACATAGAGTTGTCTTTTTGTTCCAACAGCAAATTTTGACCAAAGTCTTTCTTACACGTCGATGACTCATTCTAGTCCATCTACAACGTTTGGTTTTACTTGGGTAGAAAGGAAGATGTTGAATGGTTGATAAATGTACATGGTGGACCGTCCACACATAACACGTGAGGAAAGAATATAACTATATGAAGTATTAAGACGGCTAAAAATTCAGATAATGAGTCTTACTAACAAGTGTTTAAGGACACAACAAAAATACAAAATTAGTATAAAACTCACTACATTTTTGATTAATTTTATTACACTTTTCACTCATTTTAAACCTTTTTTTAACTTTTTCACCATTTTGAAAACACTTTTTGCACTAATCCCAACATTAAATAATATATAGAGACACTTGTTAGCATTTGTTATTTTTAATTACAAGTTCAAAACACTTTTTTGATTTAATTACTAACGTTATGTTTGGTTGAAGAATTTAGAAAACAATTTGAAAAGAAAAAAAAAATCAAATTAAGTAAAATATAAATATATTTTATCCATATTTTACTTTTTCTTTACTTTCCTTTTTTAAATACTTTTCTAAATTCTCCGATCAGCGTAAACCTAATGTATGTGGTTTTTTTTTTTTTTTTTTTTTTTTTTTTTTTTTTTTTTTTTTGGGTCCTCACGGTTTCGACCAATCAATAAAAAATTGGTTGGGAACATGTGATGGAATTGGGTTGTCATAGAAACAGCTAATTTGAGCTCAAATTCTGCCCTCAAGCGAGGTCACACTACTAAAAAAAATACTTTTTGCGACCGCTATAAACCGTCGCAAATAATAAAAAAACAATAAAAGACTTTTATGACGGCCCATCTTGACGGCAAATGGGGGTCGCGAATATAAGGGTGGCAAATACTTTTTGCGACGGCAAAGTAGCAGTCGCAAATTATTTGCGACCACCTAAACTACTTATGGCGACCGCTATTTTGCCGTCGCAAAAAATAAAGAAAAACACTAACATAATTTTTTTGGCGACCACCTTGTTACCGTCGCAAAAAATAAATAACTAAATAAATAAAAAAGCATAAAAGTGTAGCGTTAAGCACTCTAAGAATAGCAATGACAAGAATTCAGACAGTATAACATTATAATTTAATTGAACATTCCATTTGAGTCTCAAAATTTGAGTCATATGTGAAAGTTATTACAACTAAAAACTTGGAAAAAATTCTTTTATGAAAAAAAATACAATTTAGAACTGGCTAATCTTCTCATCAATTTTCTTGCTCGGGTGTTCTCCACTCTATCAATGAACTGGCCAATCTTCTCATCAATTTCCTTTTCAAGTTCCACATCACCACATTGCACCTATGCAACAACAATTTCAGGCATTAATGACAAAATTATATACTGCCAAAATAAAAATTATCAAACTCAGAATTAATTATTCAGACCAGAAGCAAGAGAATTTCCCTAGAGACATCCTTGAAGAGATAGACCTTCTCGGCTGTTGGGAAAAACAAATGTTGGCGGATGCTTTTGCAGATAATTTTGGGAAGCTGCTCAATGAGTTGCTGCTGGTTCAAGCTCTCAGCCTTGAACCTCAAACACATGTATCCCAATATCTGCTCCTTCAGCCGAGGTGGCAGTCTATTCCGACACACAAAGTTTGATGCTGCCTCAATACTATTTCTCTGCCAACATTTCAAAAACAAACAAAAAAACATTAAAATTGTTTCACTACCGTGGTAACTACATCTTATTCCAAAGGCACACTACTAAAAAAGTGACCTTTTGCTACTATATAATTGCGACCATTTGATTACCCGTCGCAAATAACCAATTCATTCTTTTTTATTTTTTTATTTTTTTTATTTTTTTTACCCTTTTACCCGTTTTCCTTATATTTGCCCTAGTTCTAGAAAAATTCAAACACTGATCGTTCTCTCTCTCTCTCTCTCTCTCTCTCTCTCTCTCTCTCGCCTTGTCTTTCACTTTCGCCATTGTCGTCTGAGATATCCGACAGTATGAATCTCTCTCTCTTCTTCTCTCCCAATTTCTATCTCTCTCAATCTCTCTCTTTGCGCCTATACATACATATTTACATGTATCTATGAAGTATGACTCAAATTGTGTAGTGTGAATCTCTCTCTCTCTTCTTCTCTCCCAATTTCATATATCTTGTGTGAATGAAGTCTATTAATTGAAAACATAGCTCTAGGAATATTCCAAATGTTTGCATTTGTCTTGTGGGTTAAAAATTGGCTTCCCTGGATCCACGCCATGTGCATTCATTACTTTCTTGTATTTCTTGACATTTTATTTGAGGAATTAGAGTTTCTTATATGGAATTTTGACTCTCTCAACAATATATTACAAAACTATTGAATGAATATTGAATGATTGTTCTAGTACGCTATTGCTGTTCTGCTAACCATTGGAACGATAGTTGGCTTGAATGATTGCTCTAGTATGTTATTGTTGTTCTGCTAACCATTAAATTTTGGCATTTTGGAACTAGCTTGTTGGACAACTGATCCAGCTGGAATGATGCAATTAAACAATTAATAGTGGAATAAATATAATTTTTGTTTGGAAATGTTTAATTTTTTCCTCAGTTCTCAGTTTTTCCCTTCCTTTCTCCTTTTGCCAGCAGCATAACATGTTAGTGTCCTTGGATGTTTCCTTAAATGTAGGCCTCCAAAAATGAATAGAAAAACTAATTCATGTCAAAGATAATATTTCACATAACACTTTTTTTTCCTCTCTTTTTTTTTTTAATATAATATTTATGATCTTTATTTAATGTGGAGTACTCCATTTTTTCATATTCAACTAAGTACAGCACTGTCTTCTAATATTAAATCAACATGCATGATAATCAGCTACCCCCATCAGACCATGATTCAAGGTGATTGGTGAACCACCTTACTTTTTTTATTCCACATAGTAAACAATATGCATTCTCTGCCACGTTAGCCAGGGCTTCTTTATTTACTGCCTAATCTTTGTAATTTGGTTCTCTTGGGATTGTGAGTATCACTTCCATTGGTAAATAACATGCAGTTATGTGGGGTCCTATTTTCAAATGAAGACTTTTATGAGAGATTGAATTAAACATTTTGCTTTCTTTTTCATATTTTAAGTGTACCCCAGATGTTGGAAGGGTAAATTTTTTGGATATCTTAATATACATTCTCCAGATGGAATGTTGCTAATATATTGCTTAGTGTTGGTACTGTGAACGCCTATTTCTGAAATGTTTACCAGTTCTGAGCATTACTAAATAAAGACCTTTTTTTAAAAAAAAGGACCCCTAGACCATGATTTAAGAGACTGCAGTATATTGTTTTTGGTTGCGTCTTGGAGGGTCTTGGCCAATTGTGGCGGATAAACCGAAGATTTCTTTATCTTCACGGAGTGCTCATCATCAGAAGAGGCCGAGTTTTGATTCTACAACCCCATGGTGCAGGCTTTTGTCGCAGTATGCACAGGTTTAAAGTTTTCCCCTGATGAGATTTAAAAAATTGTGTTCTTTTGGTGACCACAATTAGATTTTGTACACTAGATGAAGCCACATTGTTTGAGTTCTCGTTGTTTTATGTACACATAAACGGGTTTATATTGTTTACTGCAGAATTTGACTGTTCCAATTTGCACATCAAAATTTTCAATCGGTTCAAGCAGATTCAATGATCTTGTATTGAAGGACCAGACTGTTAGTGCAAATTTGTGTGTGATCAAGCAGGCAAAGGTATTTCTTTAATTAAACTCATATCCATGAGGATTAATTCAATATTTATTTTGCAAATACGTGGCATGTTACTTGGCTATGATGGGGTCTATGTGATCTCCATTGTTTTTTTTGGTTTTCCATTTATGTATTTGAACTCCATAGCGTGTACATGCACAATATGTACTCATTGTTTTTGGAAAT
This sequence comes from Camellia lanceoleosa, assembly GCA_025200525.1. Taxonomy (NCBI): domain Eukaryota; kingdom Viridiplantae; phylum Streptophyta; class Magnoliopsida; order Ericales; family Theaceae; genus Camellia; species Camellia lanceoleosa. The sequence goes on along the minus strand of CM045761.1, from coordinate 162,256,097 downwards.
GGAAATGAGCAGCACGAAGACACTTTTGTTGCTATGCTCGAAAGCAGGGGGATGAAAGGATCTGTGCAAGTAAATGGGAAGATTATTAAGAGGGGTAACTTCTGTGTCCTCAATTCTGGTGATGAGGTGGTTTTTGGTTGTTTGGCGAACCATGCTTATGTATCCATCTATTTCATTTCAGTGCTGCTCTTTGATCAATATTTAAAGTTTTGCTCATGGGTTCTCAATATTCTTTAATACCCTTTTCTTGTTGGATTGTGTAGTGTGTGTGTGTGTGTGTGTGTGTGTGTGTGTGTGTGTGTGAATTCATCTATGTGACAATGTTCCTTAATTTTGCTCCATATAGATTTTTCAGCTACTAGTGACTGATATTGTTATCAAGACCCCCTCATCAGCTGGTGGTGCAGAGGTTCAGAATACTGTAAGTAGATTATTACATATCGAAAGGAGGGTCGGGGATCCTTCAATTATGACGGGGGCTTCAATTTTGGCATCTCTTTCAAGCCTGCGGCAAGACTTGTCGCGTTTGAAGCCTCTCGCTTTGCCGGTGGTAAAACACATCAAGGGACTAAGATGCCCCTCATCATATTGTTCACAACAAGATGGAGATTGATCTTGATGGTCGGATGCCAATTTGGAAACAAATATTGGGAGTGATAAAGCTGATGACATTGGAGAGACTAGCAAGATCCTTTCTCTTGATGCCAACCTGCACTCTAGTATAGCGGTGGAAATGTAAAATTTTTTTTTTTTTTTATGTGATGAATTTTTTCTAAGGCCTTTATGTTTGGTATTAGCTCAAGATCAACTAGTTATGACCGTAATTGAGCAAAAGTATCTCAGATACGTATTTGAAGAAAGACGTGAGTGGGCAGGATTCATCGACAAGATCGTGTATATCTCCGAGGCGGCAAGATTGAAAGAAGACATTTATATCGGGATTCTTGATGGAAAAAACATGGAAGTTTCATTTGACAGTTTCCCATATTATCTAAGGTATGGACGTTTTGTTATATGTTGTGCTATTTATCATGTTCCTGGTGAGGGGTGACTATCCAGCCAGTGTTCCTTTTTTTTTTTGTTGGGTTAATTACTATCACTTAGTCACTTCACCCACCTCAACTATAAAATCGTATATTTGAATCCCTCAACTATTTAAAAAAATCAGATAAATGTCCCCTTTCGGAGGGGTGAAGCTGATACAATGTTTCAACTATAAAAAAAAGGGTCCAAATAACCCCCTTTGGAGGGTGGAATTGATATAATGTTGCAGTTGAGGAGGTCCAAATGCATGGGCTGGGTTAGTTAGTTTCTTGCATCCTGTACATAGGCTGGGTTTCTTGCATCCTTACAACTTTTGCAAGTAAATAAGCTTACTCTGCTGCATTTAAATTGCTGCATTTAAATTATTTTCTTTTGTCCGTACATTGATCATTGACATGGAGAACTGCAGGGACTATTTTTCTGGGCGGATTGCAGCTGGTCTCAGGTGCTGAATGCCTTGATAGCAGTCTATAAATATTCTGTTTCTTATGGTGTCCACTAGGGAGCCAGTTTTTTTGAGCCTACCCTTGCAGGTTGTGCTAGGGAATACATATATTTTTGCTACGGCTCTGTCGCTGCCGTTGACTGTGTTCATGGTCTGCATAATCTAAGTATGAGGCCCCTAAACAGGTTCTGGTTTAGTGAGCTGCCCCAAATCCTTGATTACATATGGTCTTATTGAGGGAAGAAATGGAAAATAATGTGTTTGTGCCTCTTCTTTTAGGGATATTTGTTTACCTCTTTGGACATATCTGTATGATTTGTGGATAGGTTTTTTTTTTTTTTAAAGAGAATTTTATTGAGGGAAGAAATGAAAAATAATGCATGAATGTTGAGATTTTTGCAAATATGTCTTTACGTTTATTGTATATAATATTTGAATATATATATGTTTTTTTTTTTTTTTTTTTTTTGCGACGGTAAGAAGATGGTCGCTAATACATTGTAGGCCTTTTTTAATCTCTTTTGCGACAGCAAAATATCAGTCGCTATAAGTAGGTTAGACGGTCGCAAATAGTTTGCGACTGTTATTTTGCGGTCGCAAAAAGTATTTGCCACCCCCACATTCGCGACCCTCATTTGCCGTCGCATGGGCCGTCGCAAAAAGTCTTTTGCGACTGTTTTTTTATTATTCGCGACGGCTTGTAGTGGTCGCAAAAAGTACTTTTTTTAGTAGTGGCACTAATGAAAAAAGAAGAAATAAAAAATAAGAGAAGGTATTAATTACACTATTGGTTCCTATGCTTTGTGTTATTTTGGTTCCAAAATTGTAATTGTTTTAATTTCATCTTCCTTCTGCTTTATTTTTTGGGCCATCGGTAAGACATTATTTACATATATTAGGAAAATTACATCAAACTGGGAAATCATAGTTCACCAACACTAATATATCAGCCCAACAAACACTATCAACCACCAACACAAGAAAGAGCAAACAACCTACAATAGGAGGAAACAAACTCAATACAACAAAGCCTTTCATAATGGAGAAGAAATAATCAATCTTTGCATTTAGCAAGGATTGACCTCTGACCTCCTTAAATTTGTTAAAGTGGTCCCCATGACTATTAAGTATTCATCTTCAGAATTAGACATATTTTTAAAATAAAAATTGCACCTCAATAAAAAGGATAAATCAAATACAATCAATCTTCAAATGTATGTGTCAGATTTCGTCTTGTTCATTAATATTTCACTTGTGTCTCTTATACTTCGCTTTTGTTATAAAATTTGGACAGAACGACATTGTGGGCCATTTAAATATTAATTGAATAAGTTGGGGATCATATTGATGCTTAAAATATCAATTCCAATTGATAGAGTTTAAATTTCAAAGATCAAATTGCCTCCCATCTTTTGAGTACCATTAATTCTTAAAAATCAATTTATTTACAAACACATACATCAAAAATCAAAAACTGATTACCCTTTTTTGGTTGAGCCACTGTGTCTTTGTAAGAAAAGGACACAAAGACAAGGGTGTAAGACAACAAAAGCGCAAAAGGTAATTAATTTGGTTTACTAACCGCCCTTGGCTTTAATAGCTTGGTCCATGGATGAACAACATCTTCAAGCAATGGCACTCCCATCCGTAGTTTAACGCATTACCATAACCCTTTAATATGAACAGTCCCAAATCATCACCCACTCCAAAGCAACCTAAAAATGTATATATTGGGCAAGTTAGTGTCTCAGTGCAAGAAAAGCTACGTACCTCGAGATGGAGTGAACGAAGCACAAGCTCGGTCAGTTATATTCAATAAAGATGCTTCCTGACAAATTTAAAATTCAAATGAACAGTTACAAACGACGAAATCATATAGATTAGAATTATTTGTTTAGAATTTTGCAGAGAAAGACAAAAAGAAAAGAAAAGGCATGACAAATAATAATCACCTCTTCGCACAAAAACCAGAGAGAAGACGTCATCCAGCAGGAGAAAACTCTCAAGAATGATAACTTAGTGACTATGAAATGCATCAAATTAAGTACATGGCTATAAAAGATCTCATCAATCTAGGGAACTCACAGCATTGGCTGCCTTTTCTTCTAAATTTTTTTGAAGTATTATAGTGTATGCAAGCAGTCAGTAAAAATTTGCAGAATGTACAAAGTGCAATTTGCATTTTGCACCACAGTAATTACTACAGAAATTGTAATCATACCTCAGAACGCAGAGTGTGAAAGTACCCAATTAGAGCAAATTTAGAAGCAGAGTATACGGCCTGACACAGTGCAGTGTCTTCCATGTAATCGCTCATCATCAGCTAAAAATGCATCTTCATCTAGATAGCAAGACTTTTGCTTTCATCATTCAAAAATTGAACTAATTTAAAAGCATTTTAATAACAAAAGGGATATGGTGCAAAAAAAACAATGGAAATGCAAGGAATCATTAGAAACATAAACTAAAACTTATCAATATGTATATACTAGCAGTAGCCCATGTTATGCACGAACCTTATATTCCAAAATGAGTCATTGTAGCCATCTCATAATATAAAATTTGTGATGATATAATTATACCACTTGAATTTTCTGCATAGATGCCAGCCACATATCAAGAAAATGGGTTAAAGAGAAAAATAAGAGCAAAAGGGATTAGAGTTCGTAGTGGAAGGACATACCAGAAAGCTGTTTCTTGACTCTCTAATTCAGCTTCATTTCGAGTAGAAATGATAAGCTTAGCCCCTAAACTTGCAAGTTGCTTTAATAGCTTGACTCTCTAATTCAGCTTCATGGCTATATTCAATTTTTCTCGTACTTAACCATAACTAAAAAGTAAATTTCAAATATATACATTTACTTACCAATCACATGTATTAGATAAGTTTAAACACATACAAAAAAATATCGCTCAGAACGTTTAAATTTATGATTTGCTCTAAGTACCCTTAACAATCAAGCTACGAGTTGACGTTAAACACTTTCGAATTGGAAAGCTAATGACAAGGAGTTTTTTTTTTAATTTTTAGCATGTGATGGGGAAAAGAATTTCAAGGCTTATATTAGATGTTGTCTGAGAACGTTACAGAACATAGTATTAGTAAAACTGTGTTCTGTTATGTCATATAAAGCATAGATCATCAAAAGCTTAAGCTGGTCCATATATATATATATATACCTGGGATATTTGGCCCCAAGAATGTCTTTCTGCCCATATTTCCTCCAATTATAGCCATCATCAAGGCACCCTTCAAGTCCAAGACCTGGGCAAACTTGCACTTGTTTTGTCCAGCGCACCATACTCTTCCTGCAAACATAAAAATTCAAACAAATCAATTGGGGCCAATCAAAAAACAAAAACATAGAAACAAAAGAAACTGCTAAGCTCATATCTATATACATATATATAATATAATTCACCTTTTTTTAGAAACATGTTTGTGTTCATGATCCTTAAAATCCTTGTCAGAATCTTCACTATGTGGACTTCCACTACGGGATCTGGGGGATTTAGACATTCCCATTGCTGCCGCAGTGGGCTGTGTCTCTCCATTCAAGTTCAGCATTGAGAGCGCCTTATCGTATGAATTTAGGATTTTGTGAACTAACAATTCACGAGTTTCGTGTGGTGAAGTAGTCACATTGAGATGTATTTGGAGCTGCTTAGCTAGCTCCATCCCTTGTGTCAGCTCATTAATCAGATTCTTTTGCTCCCAATCTGCTGAGTTCTCCATTTATAAAAGCCACCCCAAGTAAGCCAAAATGTGAAATGAGATGGGAAGATAGAAGAATAAACAAAAAGGTGAAAACTTAAGGAATAGAGAGGTTGAGTGAGGCTTGCTTTTTGCTCATTTTATCCATATCAACTATACCAGTTTACTCCCCTCAACTAAAATTTGTAACACCTAACTCTCCTCATCTACTAATTAAAATCCACAAATTAAAATCCAGTGCACGAAGTCTCATTAGAGAACATAATAAGATTTAAAATTGACAAGAAGTGAAGAGAAGCATACAACCAATCTTCTCTTCAGAAGTTCACATGTAAGAAAGTTTTCCAACACTAGTAAAGTTGTATAACTGAATCAAGTTCGAGAGATGTATACTTGGACATCAGCAATGTAGACCTCTGCCAGACTGCAAAAGCAAAAAAATTAGGTTTCAAATTAAAAATTATTACGATGTTATAACGTTTATTTGAATCCAAACCGACAACAGTCTTATGTATTTGATTTTGAGTTATAGAACTCTAGGATTTAGTTACACTCTCCGCCAAAGAGATTTAAAGTTCCCATGAGATGTGCTGTTTGCCCCAAAAGTCTGAATTGAAATTTAAAAGAGAATAATAAGACACTCACCCTTAGAACTATTTCTTTTTATATAGATAAGTAAACTTCAAATGGTGCCATACACTCTTTATACCCTGTTCTTTCTCAGCAAAATTGGGATAATCATAATATGCCATCCCCTACTTGTACTAGAATCCATCAAGTTACAGATAAATCTCCAACTTATTACTTCCTTCCTACATTGCCCTATACCCTCTCCGCACTTTATATTTGAAGGAATTTTAAATATTGTTGAGTTTGATGCAATAAGCATAAGATTCCTATGGTAGTTTGTAAACACCATTTTAGCCACAAAATAAACAGAAGAAGTATTTAAGAACTATGAAATCTAGCCACTTTCGTGTCATTGGACATGAGAATTAGATGAATCAAATACCCAAGTCCATGCAACATAGCTCGTAACAAAAAAAAATTCATTAATATGTAGAATATTGTCCCACAATAGTAATTCAATCAATCATTGACCAATCCATGCTTTCACTTAATAAATAATATTGCAAACTCAAGAACCACTTAAGTATAATGCAAACTATAAGTTAATCTTGGGGTGGGGAGGAGAGAGGAGAAGAGAACAAGTCTGGATAAGTATGCCTTTTTCAGTTTCATGTTAAATCAAATAATAGCACAAGTAACTCAGTGCATGAATATAAATGAGCATCTCATACTATGGATTCATAAATGCTACCTAAAGGAAAACAATCTAACTATGTAAATGATCCTCCAAAGATCCCAATGGCATGAACTCATAAACAAGGAGCCGCTGGTCCCCATCAGCACAATAACCAATCAAATTGACAAGGTTCTGATTGTGCAAGAGGCTAAGCATGAGAACCTCCACCAAGAACTCTCTATTTCCTTGAAGGCCATTGCGATCAAGCTGCTTTCAAGAACTACCTGCAAAGATAATTATCTCAACCAACCAAATGTCATTAAATTGCAGACCATATGTGGTTAACATTGCAAATATATTTTACAAACGGAAGGTTCACAGCAAAATCTACAAAAATTAGCCCTTTTAATCCTTCAAATCTAAATTCTAAGATATTGTAAACCAAGCAACCGAATATGAATGCTATTAGGAGTCGATATCTGTGTTTAACATATCAAAACGGACTGTCCTGTGCTTTCTAAGCGCCTTTGTAAACATGTCCAAACCCACCTTCACCCGTAAGACACTCGCCTAAAGTTCTTTGTGGCGGCGAGCTCACGAAATGTAAACGTCTGTGCAGCGATATGTGCTGTTGGTCCATCTTTTTGAACTACTGGTTCTTTCTTAGGATCCTTCTTGGGATCAGAATTACTACGCGATTTTGATTTGTCTAAAAAATAAGAGAATTAGATATAGTAAATTGGAAGGCAAACAAGGAATTCCAAAATACAACCATCTAGTTGCTATACACCAAGTGGAACACATAAATTCTGAACTATAACTCAATATTACGTAAGGTATACAATTTGAAATCATGATGGATAAGACATAGTCATTTGGATTGTCCTTGTATGAAGAGTTACTTGATCTTAATATTCTTATGCAAAACCTATGTTACATATCCCACACATATCCATTTCCATCGGATACCCAGTTTATACACCTGAATCTCCACATTTATATGATGTTTGAAGAAGAAAATGCTCACATTTGCTTGTAAACACATATTTCTAGCTTTTCACACGAATGAGAGACATAATTCATATGTGAGGAGAATTGAACATAGAAACTTTTCAGATGAGAAAAGAAAGAATTGCAAATAATTGAAAACCTAGATTTCCTAAGTCGATAGAGAGAAGCAGAGGTGATAGATTATATTAAACCTAAGAAATTATGAGTGACTATGCAATTAAGCGATTCGATTCAATTCATTCAAGGATATCATTAAACGTAACATAGAGTGATGATTACCGCACGAAGCAAAGGAGCTTGGGATCCAAGAACGCGAAGTTAAGGCTATGTCGGAGCTAAATAGATCCGACTCGGCTTGAAATCGGAGAGCAATGTCGGAAATTAGAGAGTTTCAAATTGCTAGAATGAGCAGAAATTTTGGCAGATTTGAAGGCGACGAAGACGATCCGGCAGCGGAATAAGCGCCATGGAAGCTCCGGCGATTGAAGCGAGAGAAAGAGAGAGAGAGAGATGAAGAAGAAGAAGAAGATCGCTACAATGTGTTGTGGTTGATTAAATTGCTTTGGAAGCTCCGAAGAGTGTGACAATGGCGATGCATATGAAGAGCTTCGACTGTGGCCAGTCAGATTCGAGCGAGAGAGAAAGAGAGAGAGAGAGAGAGTTCATACAGAGATTTGGGAAATAAGAGGGAAAAGGGAAGATAGTTTTAGTTAACAACGCGGGTCATTTTTTTTTTTTTAATGTAAAAAGTGATTTTTTGCAACCGCTAAACCATCCGTCACAAAAAAATATGCGCAAAAAGTCATAATTCTAGTAGTGTCAATTTTCTCCAATAAATTTTTTTCATTTTATTCCAAATTAATTATATTAATTTTACACTAAAATTATTTGAATTGTGACCAATTTAATTCATGTCATATTTAACATTATTTTTTTTTAAAACAATAAATTCACACAACTGAGGCATCATTTGACAAGTGATGATTTTAGCTAAAAAAATCAAAAAGTCATTAAAAAAATAAAAAAACCAATAACCTATACCAAAAAATCAAAGATTTCATTTTATTTCTACTTTTTGCACAACTTTTTGTAAAAAACTAAAAAGTCATCTTAAACATACTAAATTTTTTTTACATAATATTTTAGCCAAAAAATTACAAAAGAAGTTTGTTCCCAAACAAGACCTCAATCACATTATTTTGTATATATTTCCTTCCATGTTGTTTATATAGTGTACGAGCACAAAATAATTCTTCTCGTATGATCCTGTTGATCAAGTTTGCGCTCCTTCAAACAATGTTACTTTGCCACCTGAAAACACAAACGTGAGCTAACCAGCGGGTGTGTGTCGGAAACCCTTCTGATGTCTAAGTCAGCAACTAGACAATAGACAATAAGCTCTGTGTATTCTAGAGTCAAAATTGTGATACCTGTACATAGGTCTGGTCATGAGCTGTTATAGACTTTACTTGTCACAATCCTAGTAGGATTCCAACTCTCCTTATAAGAGTCCTTTTAGGAATCACACACCCTACTCACTATCAACCAAGATGGTTTGCACAATCTTAATAGGACTTTACTCTCCTTAGCAAAATCCTCCTAGGAGTCACACTCCTACTCACTACCAACCAAGTGAGATGATTTTGCATAGTTCTAGTAGCACTCTACTCTCCTTAACAAAGTCCTCCTAGGAGTCTCAAGCCCAAGGATAATGATTATCCCTAAAACACCCTCATCACTGCAAGCCAAGTGAGATGGCTAAACTCTTAACTCAGCTGACATTGGGCCAACTGTTTCACACAAAGACGGTGATACTTTAAGCACCACTGTCAGTCTTGACTCTGAGATGACGCCCTACAGAGCTATCCTTTAGCTCGGTTCTCCCTCCATTGATACCTCCGTCTAGGATAGCTAGGTCAGGTCACTGGTAGCCCATCTCTGACCGACCTGATGTTTAGATGATCAAGGACCGTAATACATAAATAATTACCTCGGCCCATAGTTCAGCCCAAACTTGAAATATGAGATGTCTTCTTGGCCTAAGACCGAGCTATACTAGCCCTTATCTCGGCCCATTATGCGGCCCAACTCCCAAAGAAAACTCTTCCTAGCTCGGCCCAATTTGTTTACAAATTACCCTCTCATATAGCTATCTTTATTATTCTTCTTTTTCCATCCGAACAAACCAAATTTAATTCTGCTTAGTCCAAATCCCAGTATTACCAGAGAAATCAAAACTAAAATTACTATATAAGAAGAAATTTATCTTGAAAATATAAATTTTACTTATTTGAAAAGATTTCTCAAGTCTCCATGAAGCTTCAAGTACACCATTTTTATCTCCAAATGCACTAGTTTTGATAAACTCTTTTTTATTCTCACAATAGTGTATGTGTATAAATTAAATGTATAATTAAAATAAATAAAATAATTCAAAAAATAATTATATAAATTAAATTTTGAATTAATTTCTTGCAGAAACTTTAAACATCGAGGCTTGTGTTGGACACAATCTCCTTAAAGTAGATTTCACCCTCGCTGCGTTTACTTCTCAGGATGTAACGACTAAAACTTGATTTTGTAACACTACAAAATCAAGTTTGGCGAACCAAAACTTTGATGTAACTCCTTCTCTTTCTTTTCCTAAAAACTAAATGGTAAATAGATGCAGGAGCACTAGAGGACGAACAGAAGAAAAAAAGATTGGGTTTTCTAGAGAATTTTTCGATGCAATGAATTGTTGGATGACAAACTATTTATAGGAGGAATGGTGGCTTTTCCAAAGGTAGAAAACCTGTTCGGATATATTGAACGGGTACAAAGTCTATTTGGACAGATTTGAATAGTAACAGATCTGTTTGGTTTGAATTTCAACAGGTAGAAAACCTGTTCGGATGAAGGAAAAATTTGGACCAATTTATTTTGAATTTTGAAACGAAAGTTAAAAATAAATAAATAAAATACAAATATTTTTTGTCCAAAAAGATAAGTATTGGGCCAGCGAAGCCCGCCAGACCTGACGACCGTCGGCGGCGCGCGTGTTTGTTGTTTAAGTCCAACTGGTCTAACCCACTTTACCCATAATCTCACCCTTTCACAAAATTGGATACCCCTTGGGGCCTATCTTAAGTATCCCAAGCTAGAGTATATAAACCGATACAAATCCTTAAGCTTTTCCAATGTGGGACAAGCATATTTCACAAATGTGTAGGAAAGCTACCTAAAGCCATTTCCACGAACCCGAAAACGCATATTGAATTCTAATTCATCCGGAAACAGTTTTGAGTAACTAAATACTCGATGTTATTCACTACACGACATTAAAGACGAACCCAATTAGTAACGTTAAAAATAACGCTTGGATTCCACCTTAATTAGTGCTCAAAGTTAGCAAAAAATAAGATTTTACAAAAGCCATTTTCCAACACTCTTCACCACCAGGACCAAAACCTCCGCCTGGAACAGTGATTACATGTGTTTTCTCAAGAATCTCAGCAAATACATCCCAATATCTCAATCCTGGAAATTGTACCCAAATGTATGGTGCATTTTTGCCACCATATACCTTGAACCCGAGTGAAGCGAACGTGTCAAAAATTTTTTTTGCATTTTCTCTGTAGGTGTCAATTACACTATTCAAGGCCTGCAAAACAACCACCAAAAAATAATAAAGATTTTGTGATCAATTTGATTTTATGAAGATAGGAAGGTTGTAGAGAGAATAAAATTAGCAGTGATCAAAAATCAGATAAGCACATTTGTGAAAATAATCTGAATGGCCAAAAATATAATAATGATTCTTAGATCTTGTCGTGATCATCGTGGGGATTTTGGAGCATCTCTGGAAAAAATGACGCAGCGCCACCCAAAATGTTGACAAACAAGATATTTGAGCAGATATGCACCGAGTATTGGATCGGAAGGGTATATAAAATGTGACAAAGATTATAGGTAGAGATAGGAATTGGTCAAGTGTTGTTAAAGAAAAATTTGTTTTACCTTCTTGTGTAATCATATCATTTCTTACCTTAGCCATCAATGATTCTAATATGCATGAGATGCCTATAATGTAAGCAAATGAAAAGTTACCAATGGTGCAGTCACACGCTATTCCGGTAACTGAGAATCCTAGTGTTTTTGGTAATCGAAATGATATCGATGCTATTAATAACACTATGGCTCTTAATACACAAGCGATAACTGTGGTTTCCAATATAGCTCAACGACTACAAGCAAGAATACAAGAAAATTTGCAATGGAGAGACGAGGTGTGCTTATTAAAAGAACAACTGGCTAATATTCATCAGGAAAAGAGAGAGCTAGAAAGGAAAAATTCGCAGTTGGAGAATGCGATGCAATATTATGCAACAGTTATAATGCCACGACTTACATAAGTCGAAAATAAAGAGAGGCATGTAAATGAGGCTCATGAAAAGTTGTTGAGAGAAGTGAAATGCAAAAAATCTGAAAAGCCTTCTCAACCCATACATGTAATCGATCAGTAGTTTCTCCTTCTAAAATCAAATTGCAAACATTTCTCTCAAAAAAAGAATTATTTGTCCTTGCTATACATAAAAAATTACAGATAAGAAGGGAAAAAAATTAGTTGATAATGATATATACTCCCCCTAAAATTATGCATAGAATATACAAACACCCTCTCAAGATTATTCGTATTTTTATTTTTATTTTATTGATTTAATTTTAAAAGATTACATAATATGAGTCTCCCCCTAAATTAATGGACAAAAGGAAATTACACAAATTGTAAGAAATAGATTACTAATTTGTAATACCAAGGGCCATTAAGATCTAGCCATAAACAACTACACTGAGTGCACTAGCATAAAAAGAGAAAACACAAATAAAAATAATTTTTTTATACCAAGTAAAAGCAATTGTTATTAAATACAAGAGAGTTTGGAGCACATATAACCATATAAAAAATATCATACAGTGCAAAAATAATTTTAACATGTTGATCGGCGATGATGTTACTGATCGAAAAGATGTGTGTAGATCAGTGATGAATTTTTGTAAATCAGTAATGGATCTTGGTGGATCAGTAATGTATCTTGGTGGATCAGAAATGATGTTGAAGATCAGTGATAAAGGTGTTGTGTAGAGTAGTGATGGATCTTGGTAGATCGATGAGGGATGTGGGTGGATGATAGTAGTAATGAAAGTGATGGACGATGGTGGTGATGGAGTCAGAGTTAGATGATAAAGGGAAAGCGAGAGCGAAAAAGAGATAGGAAAACAAAGAGAGAGAAATAGAGAACGAGAGTGAATGAGAAAACAGAGAGTGAGGAAGAGAGCGGATGAGAGATAGAGACAGAGTAAGTATGTGTATATGTGTGTGTGTGTGTGTGTGTGTGTGTGTGTAAGAGAGAGAGAGAGAGAGAGAGAGAGAGAGAGAGAGAGAATGTATATACATATATATAATTTTTTATTATAATTATAATAATTATTATTATTTTATTTAATTATTTATTACTTATTTTTTATTTATATTTTATATTTAATATAAATAATATATTGGAGTTTTCATCATACCAAGCTAAATTCTAATATAACAAAATTGTTCTTCATTAAAAGGCGTGGTAAATATGTCAGCTAATTGATGATTTGTAGGCACAAATTCGTGTTCAATGTCACCTTTGAGTAAATGATCTCTTAGAAAATGATCTCTTATTTCAATATGTTTGGTGCGTGAGTGCTGAATAGGGTTTTTTGAGAGGCTAATGGCACTAGTGTTGTCACATTTTATAGGAATATGATCATAGTAAAATCCAAAATCTTGAAGTTGTTGTTTCATCCAAAGCAATTGTGCACAATACTCAGCGCCAGCAATGTATTCTGCTTCAGCAGTTAACAGAGCCACTGAGTTTTGTTTTTTTGCAAAACCAAGAAGTGAGTGAGTATCCAAGAAAATGACAAGTGCCACTAGTGCTTTTACAGTCAAGTCTACATCCCGCAAAGTTGGCATCCGAGTAACCAAAAAGTTCAAAAGTAGTTTCCTTAGGATACCATAATCCCAAATTTAGAGTGCCAACAAGATATCTGAAAATACATTTGACTCCACTGATATGTGACTCTTTAGGTACAGATTGAAAACGTGCACACATACAAATACTAAACATTATATTGGGTCTACTAGCAGTAAGATAGAGTAAGAAACTGATCATACCTCGATATTTCTTTTCATCTACCGGTTTACCTTGCTCATCTTTGTTGATTTTTATTGATGTACTCATTGGAGTTGTTGCAGGCTTTGATGATTCCATTTTCTAACCTTTTGAGTAGATCCTTGATATATTTTATTTGATTTAAATGGATCCCATCCTCGGTTTGTTTAATTTGTAGACAGAGGAAGTAATTTAACTCCCCCATCATACTCATTTCGAATTCACCCTACATATCTTTAACAAACTCTTTGCACAAATTTTCATTAGTAGCATCGAAAATGATATCATCAATATAAATTTGAACAACTAACATATCCTCCTTTTTGGCTTTTATTAAAAAAGTTGTATTAATTTTTCCTCTAGAAAAACCCTTGTCAACTAGAAAATTATTCAATCTTTCATACCATGCTATAGGAGCTTGTTTTAAGCCATATAAGGCTTTTGAAAGTTTGAAAACATGATCCGGGTATTTATGATTTTCAAAATCGGGAGGTTGTTCAACATAAACTTCCTCCGAAATATACCCATTTAAAAAAACACTTTTAACATCCATTTGATATAATTTAAAATCTTTAAAACATGCAAAAGCAAGTAACATTCTAATAGCTTCAAGTCTAGCAACTGGTGCAAAAGTTTCATGAAAATCAATGCCCTCTTCTTAATTATAACATTGAGTTACTAATCTAGCTTTGTTTCTAGTAACAACTCCGGATTCATTCACTTTATTTCGAAAAACCCATTTTGTACCAATAACGGGATGATACTTAGGTCAAGGGGTCAAAAATCAAACTTCATTCCTTTCAAATTGATTTAATTCTTCTTGCATTGATAAAATCCAGTTTTCATCATTTTTAGCTTTTAAAAACGATTTTGGTTCAATTTGTGAAACAAACGCTAAGTTACCACAAACATTTTTAACAAAGGAACGAGTTTTTATACCTTCCACTGCATCACCTTGTAGACACCCCATTTTTGACCGCCTTTAAGACTTGGGCGACTCAGGTTGATCACTCGATGATAAAAAGTTACGTTGTACAATTGTTCAGGTTTTTCAGCAAAAGGGTTCCATTTTTAAGCTTCTAATCCCATCCTTACAACCCATTTTAGATTAAAACTATTTTAGACCTTAAAACCCTCTTTTTCAAAATATTTTTCCAAATGTTTCTACGATATTCTGAGGCTCGCATTTTGTTTAAAAATATTACATTTTTCGGTAAACCGAATAAGGACAAAGTGGAAATAAATGGAAGGGAGGTGAACTCTTTGAAAAATCTTTAAAAACATTTTCTTTATAGGTTTGAAGTTGAAGGAAATAAGAGGGGAGAGAAGAAAACTAGTCAAAAAAACGGTTGAGTATCAATCTGTTAAGAAAGAAATAAGTAGCCTTCACAAAAATAGGCATATCTCTTTTTACACTTAGAATTTAGATGTAAGCCCACTACCATTAGAAATTAGACTTCCGAGACTTCAATTTAGACTCAAGAATGACCTAAAGCCAAGTCCGGATAAAGGAGACATACCTATTTGAATTTGGGCTTGGAAGTAGATTTTTGTGGACAGCCAACCACTAAAGTGTACGACCGGCCACTAATAGTGTACGGCTGACTAGTTGTGAAAAATTTGGCCATTTTGAGTGGATTGACCAGCCAAGTGTCCCCACAACCCACTAGTGGCCTGCCCTCTATTAGTGGTCTGTCAGCCACTTGTGTCAAAAACCAGATCTTTTTGCCAGTTGTGCCAGCTATCTCCGCAGGTGCATGCACTGTATCAGCTATCTATATACAGATATTTCTGACCTAGTAACATGTTTTTCTATATATAGATGACTCCCCCTCTTGAAATTAGGTTAGAAAAAATTCCAAAAATTCCAATACTTCCATAGCACTCTCTCTCTCTCTCTCTCTCTCTCTCTCTCTCTCTCTCTCTCTCTCTCTCTTTATCTTCCAACCTACACACTCTCTCTTTACACTTCCTAAACCAAATATTTATCTCTTCTTCTTGAGGTTTTTTAGCTCAAATCTCAGCCCTTGAGAGTGACAACTTGTGGGTTTGTTAACAAAAGAGTTACCTTGCTTCAAGAAGTATAACTTTAACTATCTTTACACTACTTCTTTTCTATCTTTACTTGCAGTTTTCGGGCTTTTTTTCAACTATTTTTATGGGCTGAAGTTTGTGGTTCAAGGCTATTAAAGGTCGAGGGGTTGACCACCCTTCTTTGAACCTTGCTTCCTAGGCTTTTTGTCACGACCCAAACCCGCCCCTACAGGTTTAGCGACGTAACCGGCCAGTAATCCGTGGATTACCTACGGCCTCTAAAGACATTAACAAATATTAAGGGGCTGCGGAAGCAATAATATAAAATAAACAACGTCCAATGAGCTGTGATGACATACATGGGACATTAAATTTTTAAAAACTTATTTATATACATAAACATGCTAGTCAGGCACACCCATATGTACAAAATATTTACATAAGTATATCCCAAGATTTAACTCAACAAAACAAGTACAAAGACTAGCACGACGTGCAAAACTGCCATAACATCAGGCCTCAGGCGGAACCTCCTCGGGAGGCGCAACAGGTGGCTGACCAAAAATGAAACAGGAGGCCATCAACTCTGGCCAGGGTCTTGTGTCGGCTCACCTACATATATGTAATAAACTGTGAGCGAAAGCCCAGTGAATAATAATAGAGTAAAGGGTTTAATGAATGATGTCCATCACCGAGTTAGAAACCAGAGTTTATATTAGAAACAGAGTCTTATGCATATTCAGATTTCAAATCGGATATAGGTTCAGATACATGCTCATATTCATATTCAGATTTTGCATAAGATCATATGTGGTACACCCCTTAGCTAACAGATCCAACGGCCACAGTATTGTCACCCCTGGGCAAGGGCCATCGGCCACGGTATTATTACCCCCGGGCAAGGGCCATCGGTCACGGTATTCTTACCCCCGGACAAGGGCCATCGGTCACGGTTTCTTACCCCCGGACAAGGGCCATCGGCCACGGTATTGTTACCTCCGGACAAGGGCCATCGGGACTAAGGGTGCCACAACTACTTTTTAGAAAACTAGACATTCATTCATTCATTTCCAACATATCATAGCTTTTCAGGAACCAACCATTTCATATCATAGTATACTGAAAATACATAACATTGAACATAGCTTTACAAAGTTAATACTCACAGTGGGC
The DNA here is from genome assembly GCA_025200525.1 of Camellia lanceoleosa. Taxonomy (NCBI): domain Eukaryota; kingdom Viridiplantae; phylum Streptophyta; class Magnoliopsida; order Ericales; family Theaceae; genus Camellia; species Camellia lanceoleosa. The sequence goes on along the minus strand of CM045761.1, from coordinate 162,239,241 downwards.
GTTGATATAAGTAGACGAAGTCAAAGGGTCAACAGATTGCGGCACGTGACCTACATAACACATTACGGATACACACTTGAAATACGCATTTCTAAAGGTACAAAACTCACACCAATGACTCTAAGTGTGTACCTAACCTCTTATCCTTGTTAAGGAGTCTTAAGCATGGCCTAGGAATGCCTATGATGGAATGGGGGTGTAAAAATGTCTTAGAAAATGTTTTTCAAGAGTTGCTGAAAACAAGGGACTCGCTCGAGCGAGCCTTCCTTCGCTCGAGCGGTCTGATGAAACAGTAAAAATACTGGATGCTGAAATTTTACGCGCGATGGTCGCTCGATGCTCGCTCGAGTGGAGCCCTGGACAAAGGTGCTCGCTCGAGCGAGGAAGCAAAATCTGGAATTTCCAGATTTGTCTTCCAAGTTCGAACCAAGCATTCTCCAACCAAAAACTCAATCTCTTGGGCCCAAATTCTGGGAAAACATTACAAACTCATAGTACAACAAGTTTTAAAAGCCAATTTATAAAATCCTTGCCCAAAAGTGAGTCCATTTGAGCACCATTTCCATAAATTTCCAAGAACCAAGTTTAAACATTCATGCATGAATTCAAGTGCATTTCAAAGCTTCAAAACATGATCCAAGGCAACATTTAACTCAGAAATTTGTTGACTTCAAAGGCTGTATCAAAAATATGCACATGCATGTAGAAATTTAACACCCAACAACCTCAATTTCCATGAATGTGCACATGCATGTATGTTACACTACCCAATTCACCATTCGAGCTAATTCTAGACTCCAATCTTCAATATGTCATGAAAATATGCAAGAACTAGTTTAATCATATGAATGAGGGGATGAATTCTCACATTTAAGTCTAGAATGTCAAGCTTAAAGGCTCTAACACACACACACACACACACCTCTTTAATCCCTTCCAAGATCAAGCCAAATCACTTGTTGAGCCAAAAATTCCAATTCTACACCAATTTTTCCCTTCCCCTCTCTCTCTAGTCGTTGGTCTCTCCAAATAGGCTGAAGGAGGTCTTTAGTTTGAGTGTATGAAGCTCAAGAATAAGGCCACTCAATGGCATTTCTGTAATTAAGCTAGGTTCCTTATTAAAACGTTATTTAACCAGTTTTAAACATTCTAAATCGAATTTTAATTGGGCCTACCATAAATTTACATAAAATCTAACTAGTCCAAAACACTAATCAATTTCGGAATCGGGTGCCGATAAGGCTTCCAATTTGCGAATTAAAGTTTAAAACACGAACAGATATTTTGACACCAAACAGATAGAAACACATAATTCGTGCAATGCACATGCTAATCAGTCCCGGATTTCTTCTTAATTATTATCAGGCATAATTAAGTTCCAATTAGCGTTAATCAGGGTCGGGGTTATTACAGTCTTCCCCCCTTAAAAGAGTTTGGTCCCCAAACTCAAGTTACCTTCATTCGGAGTCAACATTGAGTCTAAGGGAAACAAATCCGGATATCTCTTCTTCATATCTTCCTCGGTTTCCCAAGTTGCGTAGGTCCCTCCGTGATTCTGCCAATCAACTTTCACCAACGGTATCTCTTTATTTCTCAGTCTTTTAACCCTTCGATTTACAATCTGGATAGGTTTCTCTTCATAGGTGTAGTCGTCCTTCAACAGTACATGTGTCGGCTCGATGACATGGAGTGGATCTCGCAGATATTCCCGAAGCATCGATACATGAAAAACAATATGCATATGTTCCATCACCGGCGGTAAGGCTATTCGGTAGGACACCGGATTGATCTTTTCAAGAACTTCGTAAGGTCCAACATACCTCGGAGCCAATTTTCCTTTAACACCAAATCGAGTCTGACCCTTCATCGGGGTCACCTTAATAAACACATGGTCCCCCACTTCATACTCTCTTTCTCTTCTTCGAACATCGGCATAGCTTTTCTGCCTACTTTGTGCAGTTTTCAAACGCTGTTGTATCAGTTTCACTTTTTCAGTTGTTTCTTGCACAAGTTCGTCCCAACAAAGGTCTCGCCTACCTCATTCAACATCTTTGAGATCGACACTTTCTTCCATACAATGCCTCATAGGGAGCCATCCCAATACTTGAGTGGTAACTGTTGTTGTATACAAACTCAGCTAATGGCAAATAAGCTTCCCAATTTCCCTGAAAGTCTAATACACACATTCTGAGCATATCCTCCAGAGTTTGGTTTGTTCGTTCAGTTTGGCCATCGGTCTGTGGGTGGTAAGCACTGCTCAGTCTCAATTCTGTTCCCAAAGCCTGTTGTAAACTTTGCCAAAATCTTGACACAAACTTCGAGTCCCTGTCAGATACAATAGACATTGGCACTCCATGCAGTCTCACAATTTCAGTCATATAGATGTTAGCCAGTCTATCAGCGTTATAAATAGTTTTAACAGGCAGAAAATGTGCAGACTTAGTCAAACGATCAACTATAACCCAAATAGAGTCCATACCTCGAGAAGAACGAGGCAATCCCACAATGAAATCCATGGTGATGTGCTCCCATTTCCATTCTGGTATTGGGAGTGGTTGTAGCAAACCGGCAGGTCGTTGATGTTCAGCTTTAACCTGTTGGCAGTGTAGACATCTAGCCACGAAGTCTGCAATACCCTTCTTCATTCCAGGCCACCAAAAATTTTGTTTCAAATTGTGGTACATCTTCGTGTTCCCCGGATGCATAGCAAATTTACTACTGTGAGCTTCAGTCATAACACGTTTTCTCAAATCATAACAATCAGGCACACAAAGACGGTTCTGAAATTTCAGCACACCGTTTTCAAACACAAATCTGGGCCTTGGCTTCAAATCAAACTCCTCTATAATCTTCTTCAAGTGTTCATCTTCGCATTGTTTCTGTTTAATCTCATCAAGAATAGCAGGTTGGGCAGAGATAGCAAATGTCAGTCCCTCTTGTTCTAAGTCAGTTGACAAGTCTTTTTGGCTAGATAACAAACATGACACAGTTGCACCGGATTTTCGGCTCAAGGCATCTGCCACAGTATTAGCCTTTCCCGGGTGATACAAGATTTGCAGGTCATAGTCTTTTATTAGTTCCAACCAACGCCTCTGTCTCATATTTAATTCCTTTTGAGTGAAGAAATACTTCAAGCTTTTATGGTCGGTGTACACTTCGTAAGTTACCCCATACAAGTAATGACGTCATATTTTCAAAGCAAACACCACGGCTGCCAATTCAAGGTCATGCGTTGGATAATTCTTTTCATGAGGTCGCAGTTGTCTGGAGGCATAGGCAATCACCTTTCCATTTTGCATCAGTACACACCCTAAGCCTTTATATGAAGCATCACTGTACACTTAAAACCCATCAGTACCATTTGGCAAAGTTAAGATTGGCGATCACTAACACGGTTTTCAACTCTTGGAAAGTCGCCTCTCTTTGATCATTCGATCAAATGGCATGTTTTTTCTGAGTTAACTGAGTCAATGGCAAGGCAAGCTTTGAGAAGTCTTTCACAAATCTCCTGTAATAGCCTGCAAGTCCCAGAAAACTTCGTACTTCTGTCACGTTTGTAGGCCTCGGCCAATCCACAACAGCTTCAATTTTCTGAGGGTCCACAGAAACACCGTTTTTGTCAATCACGTGGCCCAGAAATGCCACACTGTCCAGCCAGAATTCACACTTAGATGATTTAGCATACAACTTCCTTTCCCTCAATATCTGCAAGGCGGTTCTCAAATGCTTTTCATGTTCTTCCCTGTCTTTAGAATATATCAGAATATCATCAATAAATACAACAATAAAATCATCCAGATATGATTTAAACACTCTATTCATAAGATCCATGAAAGCAGCAGGTGCATTTGTCATTCCAAACGGCATTACCAAGAATTCATAATGTCCATATCTAGTTCGGAATGCAGTTTTCTCAATGTCTTCTACTCTAACCTTTAACTGATGATACCCAGACCTGAGGTCAATTTTTGAAAACACTTAGGCACCCTGAAGTTGGTCAAATAAGTCATCTATTCGGGGCAAAGGATATTTGTTTTTGATAGTCACTTTGTTCAATTCCCGATAATCTATACACAATCTCAAAGACCCATCCTTCTTTTTAACAAATAACACTGGAGCACCCCAAGGTGAAGTACTCGAACGGATAAAGTTCTTGTCTAACAATTCCTGGAGTTGGGTTTTCAATTCTTTCAATTCAGAGATAGACATCCTATAGGGAGTCTTGGATATAAGTTGTGTCCCCGGAATCACCTCAACAGTAAATTCAATTTCTCTGTCAACTAAATCCCCCGGTAAATCAGTTGGAAACACATCAGGAAAGTCACAAACAACAGGGATTGTTTCTACAGTAGGACTGTCAGATGATGTGGTCAATATGCAACACAGATAACCCCTACAACCTTTCCTAAGTAGTTTTATAGCCTTCATAGCCGAAATTAAGTACGGGGGAGGAACTACCCCATTCCCTCTAAAGGTAAATTCAGGCATACCCAGCGGTCTAAACACAACAGTTTTGTTTGCACAATCAATGGTAGCACAATATTTAGTCAGCCAGTCCATCCCCAAAATACAATCAAAATGATAAATGTCCAAAGGCAATAAATCCACATACAATATCGTATCACCAACCACAACGTCACAAGCCGGATAAACATGAGTGCACATCATAGAATTCCCAGAAGGTGTAGACACAGATAATACACATGTCATATGTTCTAGTGGCCTAGTTAATTTTTGAGAGAAAGCATGCGACACGAAAGAATGCGTAGAACCAGAATCTAATAACACACATGCATTTTGAGAACATATAGAAAGTGTACCTGACACCACAGTGTAGGTGTTCGGTACGTCACCCGGCACTAAGGCAAACACCCGACCTTGCCTCAAAGGTTCCTTTCCTGCATTGGTTTTGACATTGGTTTTGGCCACAGAAACGGATCCCGCTGAACTTGCTGCAGGACGGCTAGTAGTTTCAGATTTAAGTGGACAATCCCTCATCATATGGCCTGTCTTGCCACAACTGAAACACGCACCCAATGTTCGGTGACAAGTGCCTTTGTGCCTTTTCCCACAATCGGGACAATTCGGCGTAGAGCCACTACCTTGGCTTGAGTTACTGTAATACCCTGTGTTATGCTTCTTATTCCCAGAAAATGAACGGCCCTTTTTAAAGTTATTCCCGGATCTTTTCCCTGTCCACTCAGTCCGTGGAGCGAAAGTTTGTTTCTTTGCTGCTAGAATGGATTCTGCCATTAATGCCCTATCCAAAACGTTCACATATGTGGGTAGATTCAGAACTCCCACCCTATCCAGTATGTCCAGATCCAATCCATCCTCAAACTTGCGAGCCTTCTTGTCTTCTGTGTCCACCATATGGGGAGCAAACCTGGCTAGCTCAGTGAACTTGGCCTCATACTGGGCTACAGACATCTTGTCCTGTTTAAGTTCCTAAAATTCTGAGACTTTCCAGTTTCGAAAGCACTGGGGAAAATACTTATCATAAAAGATTGCGTTGAACTGGGTCCATGTCATATTTTCATGACCATTTCGAATCAGTAACCACCACCTACGAGCTTCATCTTTCAGTGTGTAGGTAGCCAACAAAACTTTCTGAGTTTCAGAACAAGGGAACACCTCATACAACTTCTCCATCTCAAGCAACCATGTTTCAGCTTTCAGGGGCTCAATCCCACCGTAGAACATTGGCGGTTTCATTTTCAGGAATTTCTGTGTCAGACTAATGATCTCACTGTTATCGGCTTCAACCTGTACTGGTGGAGGTGGAGGGGGCAAGGGTCGTTGTCTCTGTTGCTGCATTACCACTTCGGTCAAGGTTGCCAGCATTTGTTCCATTCTATCCATTCGGGCGTCAGAAGACCCTGCTGTATCATCATTCCTTGCATTGTCCATGGCTATAGGTAAACAAGACTTTATATGTTCAAATGCACATTCAGTTTCAATATTCAATTCCATTACCACACACCCACACATGCAAATGGAATGCTCCTAATTCTTACTAGGACATCCTAAGCTCATAAGGACCTGTGTGTGCGGTACAACCTGTACTCTGATACCACTCTGTCACGACCCAAACCCGCCCCTACAGGTTTAGCGACGTAACCGGCCAGTAATCCGTGGATTACCTACGGCCTCTAAAGACATTAACAAATATTAAGGGGCTACGGAAGCAATAATATAAAATAAACAACGTCCAATGAGCTGTGATGACATACATGGGACAGTAAATTTTTAAAAACTTATTTATATACATAAACATGCTAGTCAGGCACACCCATATGTACAAAATATTTACATAAGTATATCCCAAGATTTAACTCAACAAAACAAGTACAAAGACTAGCACGACGTGCAAAACTGCCATAACATCAAGCCTCAGGCGGAACCTCCTCGGGAGGCGCAACAGGTGGCTGACCAAAAATGAAACAGGAGGTCATCAACTCTGGCCAGGGTCTTGTGTCGGCTCACCTACATATATGTAATAAACTGTGAGCGAAAGCCCAGTGAATAATAACAAAGTAAAGGGTTTAATGAATGATGTCCATCACCGAGTTAGAAACCAAAGTTTATATCAGAAACATAATCTTATCAGAAATAGAGTCTTATGCATATTCAGATTTCAAATCAGATATAGGTTCAGATACATGCTCATATTCATATTCATATTCATATTCAGATTTTGCATAAGATCATATGTGGTACACCCCTTAGCTAACAGATCCATCGGCCACGGTATTGTCACCCCCGGGCAAGGGCCATCGGCCACGGTATTATTACCCCCGGGCGAGGGCCATCGGTCACGGTATTCTTACCCCCGGACAAGGGCCATCGGTCACGGTATTCTTACCCCCGGACAAGGGCCATCGGGATTAAGGGTGCCACAACTACTTTTTAGAAAACTAGACATTCATTCATTCATTTCCAACATATCATAGCTTTTCAGGAACCAACCATTTCATATCGTAGTATACTGAAAATACATAACATTAAACATAGCTTTACAAAGTTATTACTCACAGTGGGCATTGATATAAGTAGACAAAGTCAAAGGGTCAACAGATTGCGGCACGTGACCTACATAACACATTACGGATACACACTTGAAATACGCATTTCTAAAGGTACAAAACTCACACCAATGACTCTAAGTGTGTACCTAACCTCTTATCCTTGTTAAGGAGTTTTAAGCATGGCCTAGGAATGCCTATGATGGAATGGGGGTGTAAAAATGTCTTAGAAAATGTTTTTCAAGAGTTACTGAAAACAGGGGACTCACTCGAGCGAGCCTTCCTTCGCTCGAGCGGTCTGATGAAACAGTAAAAATACTGGATGCTGAAATTTTACGCGCGATGGTCGCTCGAGCGGAGCCCTGGACAAAGGTGCTCACTCGAGCGAGGAATCCTTCGCTCGAGCGAGGAAGCAAAATCTGGAATTTCCAGATTTGTCTTCCAAGTTCGAACCAAGCATTCTCCAACCAAAAACTCAATCTCTTGGGCCCAAATTCTGGGAAAACATTACAAACTCATAGTACAACAAGTTTAAAAGCCAATTTATAAAATCCTTGCCTAAAAGTGAGTCCATTTGAGCACCATTTCCATAAATTTCCAAGAACCAAGTTTAAACATTCATGCATGAATTCAAGTGCATTTCAAAGCTTCAAAACATGATCCAAGGCAACATTTAACTCAGAAATTTGTTGACTTCAAAGGCTGTATCAAAAATATGCACATGCAGGTAGAAATTTAACGCCCAACAACCTCAATTTCCATGAATGTGTACATGCATGTATGTTACACTACCCAATTCACCATTCGAGCTAATTCTAGACTCCAATCTTCAATATGTCATGAAAATATGCAAGAACTAGTTTAATCATATGAATGAGGGGATGAATTCTCACCTTTAAGTCTAAAATGTCAAGCTTAAAGGCTCTAACACACACACACACACACACCTTTTCAATCCCTTCCAAGATTAAGCCAAATCACTTGTTGAGCCAAAAATTCCAATTCTACACCAATTTTTCCCTTCCCCTCTCTCTCTAGTCGTTGGTCTCTCCAAATAGGCTGAAGGAGGTCTTTAGTTTGAGTGTATGAAGCTCAAGAATAAGGCCACTCAATGGCATTTCTGTAATTAAGCTAGGTTCCTTATTAAAATGTTATTTAACCAGTTTTAAACATTCTAAATCGAATTTTAATTGGGCCTACCATAAATTTACATAAAATCTAACTAGTCCAAAACACTAATCAATTTCGGAATCGGGTGCCGATAAGGCTTCCAATTTGCGAATTAAAGTTTAAAACACGAACAGATATTTTGACACCAAACAGATAGAAACACATAATTCATGCAATGCACATACTAATCAGTCCCGGATTTCTTCTTAATTATTATCAGGCATAATTAAGTTCCAATTAGCGTTAATCAGGGTCGGGGTTATTACACTTTTACCCTTTTGTTTCCCATCTTTTCATCAACTTTTTTTAAGCTTTTTACCACTGATTTTCAGAGGTTTTTAGAGGCTAAAAATGTGGTTTTGAAGTCCAAAAAATGGAGGGTTTAGCCACCCCTCCTTTGGCTCGTTTACTAGCTTAATTTCTCCATTATTTTAGCTTACTCTTTTAGCTTTTTGTACATTAATTTCAGTACTATTTTTAGGTGTTTTAGGACTGTTTTAGGTTGTTTATTTCATTTATACTTTGTATAGCATGCTTGTAGTGTAATGGTCCTTATAGGTTTGGTGTTTTAGACATTAGACACCAACCTATTTGAGTTGATAGCATTTATTTCATACTTTTCATACTTGTGTTCACCTCTAATCACCTCTGCACTCTCCATCTTTTCTTAGCATTTTATTTGTCTTGAGAGTTGCTTCAAAATGAGTGTTGTTTAAGCTTAAGAGGTGACCTTGTGCTTAATGATTTAATTTCTTACCAATGGCATGATCTCTCTTTTATGCCTAAAGCAACTCTCGGTTTGACACTCATCTCCATTAGTGGACTTAATCGATTAATAAATGGAAAGGTAATTAAATAAAGTAACAAATTGGGGCTTAAAAGAGGTAACAAGATAATAAAATGGTTTGGAGTTCAATTGGACGTTAATTGAACCCATTGAGTCTTGAGTAGTTTCATACTTGTTGGTAATGTAAACGGTTCAAGAATCAATGTAAACCACTTCCTGTAATCAATGTCATGATAGGGAGGAGGTTCACGAGTCTTTCCTTATCATTTATTGAAATTGTATCTCTAAATTCATAAGCCATCATGCAATGAGTTTGCATCAATTGACGGCTTGCGAATCGAGCCTACCCCTCTTTTGACCTATTTGATGATAAGGAGAGGCGGGGTAGACAAACATCTCTTGAAAATACTCTGTTTTATGTCTGTTGCAACAGGGTAGTACCAAACATTAGTGGCCGACCAGCCATCTTTATTGTATGGCCGACCACTTCTTCTAGCTGGCCGGCCACCCTTTTTCAACCAAGCAGTATTATTTTTCCTGCAAAATAGAGTAGAGAATGAGGTAAAATAGTGCATTTTTCTGATTGCAAAACAGAAGTATTTTGGCAGCCAAACAGAGAGTATTTTCAAGTGGAAATCTACGTGCATGCATGAATCATCCCTCATCTCCTGGGGCCCGTTAAAATTATATTTAATAGTAGTTTGTTGTACTTAAAGTAGTGGACTTGTAATTAATTAGGTAGTTTAATTAATTTGTATTAATTAGCTTAGAATAGTTAGTTAATTTGTGGTGTTGTAATTAATTAGTAAATTCATTTTGGTATTGTAATAGTTAGTTAATTTGGTAATTAGCTAGGACATTCATTCGGACCCTCTTGCACAAAGACAAAATTATAATATTGTGTATGTCTTCCAACCCCACGTCTTTCTCTTTTTGTTTACCTGTTTACGATGGATAATATAGAACATCATGTTTTAATTAGCATTTTCCATGTACAAAGTATCCATTTGTCTTGCATGCATACGGTTCGGTTCATCATTCTAACGGTATTGTCATTTATTACTTTCTTAAATACGTGCACTACCGCATACTATCAAAGTGATTCGCATGACATATTAGACAACCGAACCTATTAGTTACATTTTTGTATGTATTACATTAGTCATTCTGCATCATTAGGATTATGCATTTTTTCTAACTCTTTTATTTCTTTTGGCTTGCCTTGGAATACTAGTTGAGTACTTATTGCTTTAGCATATTGCATACGTGTGATTGTTATCATGTCAAGCGTGATTACCATAAGGCTAAGTGCTTACTTGATCTATCTTTTGAATGCTTATGGATGAAGGCTAATTGCATAAATTACGAGAATTTTGATTAATGTACATACAAGCCCACTTTTTCAAGTCGTACGTATTCAAACAATTTTCAAACAAACATGAAATCAAAATGTTCCAACTTTTGCAAATTAGTCTATACTTGTGTGCGTCACATAGTAAATTAGCTTAATAATCGAAACAAGAGCATATAATGTAAATAAAAATCACATCATGATTAGTAGAGGTCGATCTTTGATTGGGCAAGTGGGGTGCTCAATTTATAACCTACCCCTCTCGTACCTAAGTTCCCGAGCCAAGACACTTTGGTGATGACAAATGAATGGCCTTTGGCACGAGTCTCGAGTTTCCTATATTTTCCAAAAATATTTAGGTAGCGACTATATAATTTGGCAAATCAGTCTATTTTTGGCATTTTGATTCAAAATTGATTTTCCAAAAGATTTGCCAAATTTTGACTCATTTGTGTTTATCTATTTCACATTACACTTTTGAAATCAAATTCAAAACCATAGGAATCCGAATTGTAGGGCTATCGTATCCGAAAGGAGCACGAAAAGCAAGCTACATACCTATGATAAGGTCTTTGAGGTGGCCATGAGCATACTTCCATTCCCTTGGTAGATTTAAGTCGTTTTTTGGAAGAGCATATATTTCTTGAAGTTTCTCCATTATCACTTCTTCTTTATGTTTCTGTAATGAATTTTTTTCATTTTCTTTTATGTAAATGCTCTCCATGCTTGGTTGATTTTTTGCAATATCATCACTTACAAAATTCTTGGAAATAATGTTGTTAGATTCATCAGAAGCAACATGCACAGATTCTTTAACAAGTAGAGTTCTTTTATTGAATACTCTATAAGCTATACTGGAAATTGAATAACTAAAAAATATAGTTTCATCCGATTTAGTATCAAATTTTCCTAAGTTATTTTTATTGTTATTCAATACAAAGCATTTACAACCAAGTGCACGCAAGTGACTAATATTAGGTTTTCTACCTTTCCAAATTTCATAATGAGTTTTCTTAAGAATATGTCTAATCATAGCACGATTTATAACATAGCATGCAGTGAAAACAGCTTTAGCCCAAAAATATCTAGATAAATTATTCTCACAAAGCATAATACGGGCCATTTCTTCAAGAGTTCTATTTTTTCTTTCAACCAAACCATTTTGTTGAGGAGTTCTAGGAGCTGAAAAATTATGATTTATTCCTAAGTCATTACAAAACATAATAAAATCATCATTTTCAAATTCTCTATCATGATCACTTTTAATACCACAAATATTAAGATTTTTTTCATTTTGAATTCTTTTACATAGTTTTGAGAAATTATAAAAAGTTTCATTTTTGTGTGCTAAAAATAATACCCATGTATATCTAGTATATTCATCAACACAAATAAGAACATAAGATTTTCCTCCCAAACTTAATGTTCTAGATAGTCCAAATAAATCAATATGCTAGAGTTCAAGAAGTTTAGTAGTTGAAACAACACTTTTGGATTTGAAAGAAATTCTAGTTTGTTTTTCAAATTAACATGCATCACAAAATTTGTCTTTTTCAAAAATAATTTTTGGTTAACCAATGACTAACTCATTTTTTGAAAGTTTGAAAATTAAATAAAAATGAGCATATCCTAATCTTCTATGCCAAAGCCAACAATTATCATTTATAGCAGACAAACATTTAATATTAAAATGAGAAGACAAATCATGCAAATTAAACACATATACATTCTCATGTCTATAACCTACAAATAAGGTTTTGTTTTCTAGGGTGTTCTCAATAGTCCAATGAATTTTCTCAAAAATAACTCTATAACTTTTATCACATAATTGACTAATGCTAAGTAAGTTATGTTTTAAACCTTCAACAAGTAAAACATTTTCAATAATAGGAGAATGATTTTTGCCAACACTACTTACACAAAGTCACATATCTGTCATCCTTTGGTTGGAGTGTGGCGAACATAACTTTATTTCTGATCATGTGCCTCGAACATGCACTGTCGAGATACCATCTATCGTTATTGGATTTTGTCTTCAAACATACCTACAAAAAATTGATTTTTCTATTGGTACCCATATTTTCTTGGGTCCATAAAAGTTAGAATTTGACATTCTTGAAATGTCCTTAGGGACCCACATCTTTTTTATTTTCGCAAAAGAATTTCTTTTAACAAGACATGAAGGTGAAATATGGTCTTTTGTACCACAAAAATGACATGTGAGATGAGAGTGACTAGAAGATACATGGACAAAACCATTTTTGACATTTTTTACTTTTCAAAAATGTTTATATCCAATTCTGACTCTACCAAAAGTACTATTTTAATTTTTAAGAATTTTATCTAAAGTCTTTCTACTTTAAGTGAATTTTGAAATAGTATTTTTCAAGTCTTCGATATTTGCTTTCAAAACAATTTTCTTTTTTTTTTTAAAGACTCATTTTCTTCTTACAATACAACTAATCTTTTCTAAAAAATTAAAGACTCTTTTCGAGTTAAAATCTTATTTTCTTTTTTCATTTTCATGGTTTCATTTTCTAAAACATTTATCTTGGAAGTTAAGGATTCATTTTCTTTTGATAAACTTGAAATCAGTTTCTTTTGATAGCTATTTTTTAAACTAAGTTTCTTAAATTCTGCATGTAATTCATCAAAAGCTTATTGTAATTCATCAAACGTAAAAGATTCATCATTTACCTCATCTTCGTTTTCAAGTGTCATTAAGCATAGGTTAGGAACCTCATTTTTGCAAACTTCGATTTCTGAATCGCTTTCATCGTTATTTTCTCCCCATGCTGCAATCATGGCTTTCTTCTTGTCTTTCTTGACTTGTTTCTTAAGTTCCAGACATTCTAATTTGTAGTGTCCAAATTTGTTGCATTCATAACATATAACTTCAAATTTTTTTTTATTTTTTCCCCTTTGAAAATCCCTATTATTGAAGTCTTTTCTGAAAAAATTTCACATGCCTTGTTTCTTTTTCACAAACCTTTTGAATTTTCTGGTGATGAATGTCATTTCCTCATCATCATCCGAATCATCTTTCTTATCCTCTTGATGTTTTGAGGTGAATTTGAAGGCTATTCATTTCTTCTTTTTCTTGTCCTCATCTTCCTTTCCTTCTTGCATTATGAGCTCATGAGTTAAGAGAGATCCCACTAACTCATCTAGACTTAGCTTTGATAAATCCTTGGCTTCGGTAATGGCAATGACTTTTGTCCCCCCAACTTTTTGGCAATGACCTAAGTATTTTTCTTACAATTTCAGCATTAGTATATATTTTGCCAAAAGAAGTAAAACCATTAATAATATCAGTAAAGCGAGTAAACATTTGATAAATAGTTTCATCAGGTTTCATTTAAAAAAATTCATAATTATAGACTAGCAAACTGACTCTAGATTCTTTAACTTGTTCGGTTCCCTCATGAGTCACTATAAGCTTATCCCAAATTTATTTTACGACTTTACATGTGGAAATTCGGTTGAAATCATTGGCATCTAAGGTGCAGTACAACATGTTTGTGACTTTGACATTAATTTGGACCATTCTAGTATCTGATTCATTCCACTCATCTTCAGGTTTTGGTACCTTAAAGCCATCTACGGTTTTGGTAGGAATTTTTGGACCACTGCAAATAATTTTTCAGCATTCATAATCATTAAATTGAACATATATGGTTATCCTAGTTTTCTAATAGTTAAAATTTGGGCTGCTAAATAGTTGTGACCTATTAAATGCTTGCCCCTCAGGTAAAGAATAACTAGGGGTTGCTATGATCTACTCTAAGACGGTTAAGTCACACAAACTAGAATCTAAGCTCTGATACCAATTGTTATCCTAGATAGGCAACCCAAGAGAGGGGTGAATTGGGTTATTAAAAAAAATTATAATATTAAAAAAATAATAAACACAATATTCAGAATAAAAAATAAAACAATAGTTATCAATATAAAAGTAAAAGAGATAGGGAGAGAAAATCAAACACTGAGATTTATAGTGGTTCGACACGCCAGGCCTACGTCCACTCCCCAAGAAACTTCCTTGAGAATTTTTCACTATCAAAATAAATCAATACACCACCAAGACTTCACTAAGCTTGTGAATTTTACACAGGTAATACTTTTATCTATTGAGGCTTACTCAACAATATATGTCTTACCCTTACAAAATTTTCTCTCAAAACAATGAATAAAAAATAAGAGATACTTTAACCCTCTTTTACAATAATTTTCTCACAAAGAGTAGATATGAAAGTGTAAGAACAAAGATTACACTTAGATCTAAAAGTGAAACAGCAAAATACAATACACTTAAAATTTTGGAGTACACAGATTTTTTTCTCTTCAAGTTCTTGATTTTTCTCCATACACAACACTTCTATTTATACCCAAAAATATACCCGTTGAAAGAGGAGACGCTCCTCGACAGCACATCTTTTCTTTGTCATACTTTATTTATTTATTTATTTTAGTCCACTTTTTCTTTGTCAAACTTTACACATTTTCTTTGTCCATTTTTTCTTTATCAAACTTATGCAGGAAAGTCACCAAGATTTTGAATATAAAATTCAATTCATACTCATATATATATATACCCCTTCTAAAAGTTTTGTAATTATTAAATAGATTATAGATACACTCAAATAAAAATAACGAATCATCCCATATGAGTATATCAAAAGGAAACAATTCATCAATATTATATTTGTTAAAATAATAGAATTAATTAATTTTAAATTTGTCAAAAAGTGAATAGTGACCGACCAACCAATCAATCAATTTTGTCAAAAAGTGAATAATGATATTTTCAAAATATTTCCCCTTAAATAATATTTATAACAAATATATCATACAACCTATATTTTAAACAGATAATATTTTGTGTCAGATAATATAAAATATGTATAAAAAAATTTCAAATAATATTTTAGATATCATCAAAATTAAACAACATGATTAACATGTAGCATGAGTTAGATTTATGATTTCTTATTCTGTAATATCAATTTAATTAATTATGAATCTGTTTATTTTATTTAATTATCAAGTCAATTAATAATTTTTAATGATATCAAAAATATATTTCAATTAATAATTCATATAACTTTATTGTTGTATTGGAAAGTAATCAAAAATTTCATATTTTTATATTAATTTTGTTAAATAAAAAAAGGTAAATTACACTTTTCCCTCCTAAAGTTTTACCTATTTCCCACTTTGGCCCTTTAAGTTTAATTTTTCTCACTTTGGCCCTTCATGTTTGCAATCCTTCCCACTTTGGCCCTTCAAGTTTAATTTTTCCTACTTTAGCCCTTCATATTTACTATCCATCCCACTTTAGCCATTCATATTTGCAATCATTCTCACTTTATTCCTAGGCTAACTTCGATCCAAAAAACTAACAAAATATACCACATCACTAACACATCAGATCCATATGTGATGTAAAAACTTCACTAAAAATGCAAAAATTAAAAAATAGAAAACAAAAAAATTGAATTTTTTTTTTAGTCTTTAGTGAACTTTCTTTTTGAAATTTTTTCATAAATATTATTACATTATAGATGCATCTAGAATAGATCCAGCTAAACAATTAATTAATTAAAAGAAGAAAAAAGTTTCCTAAAAACGAAAAAAATGAAAATATACTGACTCAAACACCTGTATTGTTAATTCTAAAATGAAAAATTTACTATCATTTTTTTCGCTTTTAGTGAACTTTTTTATTTTTTTAGTTAAATTTGTTTTCATTTTTTTAGTTACATCTAATCTAGATGCATCTATAATGTAATAATGTTTATAAAAAATTTGAAAAAAAAGTTCACTAAAGACTAAAGAAAAATTTCAATTTTTTTGTTTTTTATTTTTTATTTTTTGCATCTTTAGTGAATTTTTTACATCACATATGAAGCTGATGTGTTAGTAATGTAACAAATTTTGTTGTTTTTTTCGATGGAAGTTAGTCTAGAAGTAAAGTGGGAAGGATTGCAAATATGAAAGACCAAAGTGGTAAGGATTACAAATATGAAAGGGCAAAGTGAAAAAAATTAAACTTGAAGGGCTAAAGTGGGGAGGATTATAAACATAAAAGGCTGAAGTATGAAAAATCAAACTTAAATGGCTAAAGTGGAAAATTGGTGAAACTTTAAGGGCATGTGTAATTTACCTAATAAAAAATTATAACAAGAGAGTTTATAATTGTAAAATCACATGGAACAATTCATATTTTAAGTAAATCTTAAAAGATAGACCCTCTAATTAAAAAATCTTAAAAGGTGTTACCCTTTTATTTTAAGTAAATCTTAAATGGTTTTACCTTCTTATTTATAATTTACCCTCTAATTAAAAAATCAAACAATTATTAAAAAAAAAAGTCACTTCCCAAACCATTCTTGTCTTAGTGTTGAAAATTAAATAGTTAATAAGACAAAATATTATATTTAAATTATAATTATTTCATTTTTTTTTTTTTAAAAAATCACCAAAAAAACCAATCAAAACGAATTTTTTAATCCCAAACTAAAAAAATCAAAAAAAAAAAAAAAACATTCCACTTCCCAAACCAACCCCTAATACTTTAATATTCACAAATGAGTTCTGGTAATATACTAACCCATAATACATCGAATATTCGGTGCCACATAGGACAACTGGGTCCCGCCACTTAAGAAAAAAATTAAGAATTATGTTAATTTAAATAATCTACCAAATTTTTTATCAAATCTCTCCCATCACACACATGTAAATTTGTATAGATCTCACACATGAGAGATTTAATAAAAATTTAATAAATTATTTACGGTGTAATATTTTAAAAAAATTGTAAATAAATAATAATTTTATTCACATTAATAATTAAAAATATGATATTGTTAATGATTTTCTAATAGAGCCACTAATAAGTAGTTTTTTCGAAGAAAATCCCAAATCTCATCTTCGCAGTCGTAACAAGGCACGGAACAGTTGTAGGGTTCCTCTCAACATCTCTGAAAATCCTTCAATTTTTGTGGAAGATCACAATATTGAACATGAAGAAGAAGGAACTAACCAATCTCATGATTGAACAAACAAAAAAAAAATAGCAACTGAAGTTTCTCAAGAAGCAGCAAAATGTACATGTTTTAGTTAGACTTCCATGAAAGTTCTCTGAATCCCTAATCTTTCTCGGCAAACAAACAAAGCTTTGACACAACGCCAAAAGAAGACAACACACAAGAAGATACATAAAGCGAGAATGAGTTCCATTCTTCCCTGTATTAGTGGCTCAATCGATTGATGAGTGAGAGAATCAATTAAAGTTGTACAAAAAAAATCAAAATATAGATTAATCTGTTACTAATCACAACAAATTAAAATTAAAAACATTACAGAATTGCAGATACAAATTCCTAGCAACAATCAAAGCGACAACAGATTAATCATACGAAAGCTGATTTCGTAACAGAGTCCGGTGGAGCTCCTGTCGGGTGAATTTTCTTAAACATGTTGGGAAGACAACCAATAGAATTTTTATCATGATCAGCAGCAGCAATTTTATTAATAAAATTCACTTGTTTTTCTTCTTTTTCTTTTTCCATTCTCTTGATCATCTTGTCCTTGTAGAGCTTTCGCATCACATAAACTTCGACGAGACCAGTTGATCCTGACATGGCTAACCAATATGTTGTGATGAAATTTAAGGTTGGGTGTTCTTAAAACAAGGTTGTATGAGCTTTCTTCAATTGAATTGGAAAAAAAATTTTGAAGGTTGGGTGTTCTTAAAACAAGGTTGTATGAGAATTTCTATATTTATAGAGGGAGAGGGGTTTGTGTTTGTGTATGAATGAATGGGATTGGAGAGCAAGTAAAGCTGAAGTAGACTAGAGAAGTTTCTGGGCTGTTACATGGATGCTAACTACAAGTTTCAAGATTAGGAAACACACATAGAAAGAGTTGTGTTTTTCTTCCAAAAGCAAATTTTGACCGAGTCTTTCTTAAGTCCATGACTCATTCTAGTCCATTGACAACGTTTGCTTTTTACTTGGGATGAAAAGAAGATTTTTAATGGTTGATAAATATACATGGGACCACCCACACTTTAAGAAAAAAATATAATTATATGAAACCAAATAATAATAGATCTGGCTAACAAATGTCTTAGGTGCACGACAAAGATAAAATAAGTGTAGAACTTAATGTACTTTCGATTAATTTTATAATATTTTTCACTCATTTTAAAATAATTTTTAACTTTTTTGTCATTTTCAAAACACTTTTTACATTAATCCCAACATTAAACAATGCATATGGGGCATTTTTTAGCCTTTGTTATTTTTAATCGCAAATTCTAAACATTTTGCTGATTTAATTACTAAAACTACTGTATGTGGTATTTTCCTTGATGGCTGGGTTCAATAAAGGCAAGAGTTCCTTTTCTTTCTTTTTTTTCTTTTTCTTTTGTTTTTTGGCCCTCACAGTTTCAAATAGTCAATAAAAAATTAGTTGGGAACACGTGATAGAATTGGGTTATAGAAACAGCTAATTTGAGCTCAAACTCCGCCCTCAAGCAAGGTCTATTTTCTCCGAAGAGAAATTTTCATTTTATCCTAAATTAATTATATTGATTTTACACTAAAATTATCTGAAGAGCAGTGATAAATCCCCCGAATGGGGGTCCCCTGAATCCCCCGTTTTTCCCTTTCAAGTAAAAAAAAAAAAAAAAAAAAAAAAAAAAAAAAAACAGAAAAAAAAACAGTTTTCCAAATTTGGCAATTAGGGAGATTCGGGCTCCCCCCGTTTCAAGCTCCCCCGTTTTTCCCTTATCTGAATTGTGATCAATTTAATTCATGTCATATTTAAAATAGTAAGATAGAATGACTTGACCCTAAAGTGTTTTCTGTGTATACACAACCACCCAACATGTGTGGCAATTAAGAGTGACTGTCATCATCCTTAAAAAAAAATAAAAAAAGAGTTTGGGTCCAATTTAAAAAATATTTCCCTTTAAAAAATATTTTCGTCTAGACAAAAGAAGCGTAAACGGAAAATTATCACTCCATATAACATTCAACCGATTTTGCACTCTAAAAATTGCCAATCTTTTATGATTTTTTCCGTCAGAATTATGTAACGGGTCACTTTTATAACTAAAAAACAATATTAATAAGTTATTTGTTTTAAAACAATAAGTTCACACAACTCAATCACATTATTTTGTATATATTTCCTTCCCTGTAGTTTATGTAGCTATCATTATTCTTTTTCTTTTTTCATCCGAACAAACCAAATTTAATTCTGCTTAGTCCAAATCCCACTATTACCAGAGAAATCAAAACTGAAATTACTAAAATTGACATATAAAAGAAGAAATTTATCAGGAAAATGTAAATTTTATTTATTTGAAAAGATTTCTCAGTCTCCTTGAAGCTTCAAGTACACCATTTTTATCTCCAAATACACTAATTCTGATAAACTCTTCACCCCCAGGACCAAAACCCCTGCCTGGAACAGTGATTACATGTGCTTTCTCAAGAATCTCAGCAAATACATCCCAAGATCTCAATCCTGGAAATTGTACCCAAATGTATGGTGCATTTTTGCCACCATATACCTTGAACCCGAGTGAAGCGAACGTGTCAAAAATTATTTTTGCATTTTCTCTGTAGGTGTCAATTACACCATTCAAGGCCTGCGAAACAACAACCAAAAGAAAAGATAACAATAATAATAATAAAAGAAGAAGAAGAAGCAGCAGCATGCTGTAACAAATTGTAAGGGGAAACCGGTTGGATAGAAGAAATTATTGTCGCTTGAAATGGTTGGGAAAAATATTGTGCAAAGGGGAATTTTAGTAATGACAAAATTCACATCTTTAAGTCCTAGTTTCTCTTCTGCCGACTAGATTGGGATTAGAACCAGTGGACTAGATCCAATTTACTAGAGTGAAGCAAAACCCTTTTTAATTATTTAAAAAAAATTCACTTAGAGATTTTGTTTTAAATTTTTTTAATGAAAAATATTGCACATAAATTGATTTTTTACCTAATATTTTAGTCACTAGACACAAAGGCGATATATTTCAATGTATTTATAATGTGAGCTCTATTATATTTGTGTTTAGCGGCATAAAAATAAAGTAATAAATTCAATTTGTATAATACTTTTTTTAGGCAGGAGCTTTGAAGACCATACAAATAGTGAATATGTAAAAAAGACACTAAGAAATAAAGGTAGCAGTTGGTAGAGTTTTCTAAATATAATTTGATAATAGAGTTATATTTTGAGTTTGTGAGTTTTGGAATTATAATTAGAGTGTAGAAAATTTGTTTAGTTATGAGTTTTGAAAAGAGTTTTGAATATTTGAATGACATGTGAAATAAGAAAATTTGTTTGGTTATAAGTTTTGAAAATTTTCAAAACTTAATTTAAAAAGTTATAATTCAAAATCACAAATACAACTCAAAACTCTATTCAAAACTCATAACCAAACTCTTTTTAACATTCAAATAAAAAAAAAAAATCATTTTGGTTTAAAAAAAATAATTTTTATATTTAAAAAATATCAAAAACAAATATAATATTTTTTTTTTCCAAATAACAAGTGGCGATTAGCAATTGACAATTGCCAAAAAAATAATTAAATAATTATATTATTCCAGTCAACCGGCCAGACGTCCGGGGAACGTTCGTGAAGATGATCAGGTAAACTAAAAATTCAAAAATCTTGTGATTTTCAAAATGAAGAACACAAAAGAGAGAGTAACCAAACGTGAAGGAGAATTACATTTTAAAATGTGTGATGAAATCACATTTTGAAAACTTAATCCAAACATAAAATGCAAATAGAGAGGTGGAATTATATTTCCAAAACACAACCAAACACAACCTTTGAAGATGGGCTCATCTTCAGTTTGAAACATGTTTTGAAAATTAGAGAAACAGATATAAGAAATGAAATATTTATGTTTTGAGAAGTGGAAGAGAGAGAGAGAGAGAGAGAGAGAGAGAGAGAGAGACTGACCAGGTAGCCCTCAGGGGAAAGGCAAGCTAGGCCACCAGCCTGGGCAATACTGGAAGCACCATTGAAGCAGGTGCACACTACCCTATTGAAATCCTTTATTACTGGATACCGGTTCGAGTATAACAGCTCCTCAGGTACCACTGTCCAACCAAGTCGGACCCCCGTGAACCCCGCAAACTTGGAGAAAGATGAAATTTCAATTGCAACCTGTAGTACATGAATCAAATTCATTGTATGGTCTTCTTTTGTTCTCCATTATTAATAAAAATAAAAAAAAACACTTGTTCGACCAACGATTTAGACAAAATTTCTGAAAATACCCTTTCTAGAAAACAAGGGCAATACTAGGTACAAGCATATAAGCTTATATGGTCACCTAGGCATCAATTGGAAAAAAAAAAAAAAAAAAGTAACTAAAGATTTTGTGATCAATTTGATTTGTTTTTTATTTATTTATCATTTGAAGTCAATTTAATCTTTTTTCACTACTTGGGAGTCAATAGAAGAAACAAACAAAATGACAAATTACGGTTTAGTTTTGTGAAATTGGAATTAAGTTGAAATTAAACACTTTCATGAATAATTTCATTCAATAGATTTGAATGACCCTTCTAAAAACTGTGAATGTTTCCAAACTTGTACTTGTTTTTAATTTTCAAAAACACAAAAAAACAAAAATAATTTTTTTTAAAACAATAACATATACCTGTCTGGCACCAGGAATTTCAAAGATTGATTTAGGGTTATCATCAGTGATATAAGCAGCATAAGCAGAGTCATAAATAATAATTGACCCATTAGCCCTTGCAAACTCCACCAGTTGCTCTAGTTGCTGTTTTGATGCTGCATTACCAGTTGGATTATTTGGCGAGCAAAAGAAAATTATATCGGTCCTTGGCGTGTTAGACAGGTCAGGGAAGAAATTATTTTCTGGGCTGCAATTCATGTACACTATGTTTTGGTATTTTCCAGTTTCCTCCATGAATTTTCCAGCTTGACCTATTATAACTTCGGTGTCTATATATGCATGTTGCATAAACATGTTTATAAATGAAATTTTAAGCTTTTTAGTATTGAAATTGAGAACATGTCATGAATCTAAAAAAATAAGTAAGAACAAAATGTATCTAAGATCATCCAAAAATGTTTGGACATTTCATTAGGCTTGTTTGATATTGTTTTCATTTTTATACCAAAAAAAGATTTTTAAATTTTGGTGTTTGTTAAAAAGTGGATTGTAGCATAATAATGAAAAGGTCAAGGCCGACAAGGTCGCTATGACTCTAAGAATTTGACGCATGGCTCATGAGAGTATTGTGTTGAATTAGACTCTTTAGCCTAATTCGCACTTAAGTTACTTCAGGAGCTGTCATAGTTGATAGCTTATTCTCTCCTTCTTGTGGATAGTAGAATTAATTGCAAGTAACTATGAAACGAGAAATAGATCTGGCAAGAGGAGTATCGTCATCTTTCAACTAGATGCAGTAAAGTGTATGGAGAATAAAATTGACTTGAAGGTGTAGGGGATTAGCACTTATTAGTTAAATTTGCGACTTAGGCGCACTTGATATCTCCATGACATCATTTTATGATCTAGTGAATATGAATTAGTCGTGAGTCATTACCTAGTTGGGCCTAAACCTTTAAAACTTGTTTTCGAGAACTCACACATTAAGATGATTGGAATTAGTTTATGACATTGGTCATGAACCAGTGGCTTATTATACTTAATCACATTAATGAGATGATGACACGATGGTTTGAGTAGGCCTTCTCGGGCCCACTCGCTTATGATATCCTGCTCTCATGTGAATGTGTAACTTTGTTCGCAATGGGTGCGCACAAGTAAGTAGGAAAGCCGTAGAAGGTCATTTGTTGTGGCGCATTTAGTCCACTGTGATATTTGTGACTAGATATGTGTAAGGGTATGATAGCTAAGCATCAATCTCGACACATTTATAGATTATGATACGCATCTGAGTCAAGACTATTTGATCTCCCATAAGTCAAAAGTTTTGAGATAATTTTTGACATTGCACATATGAGGTTGAGATCAATTAGATAATAGCTTTCATGCCTTTAGTTTTGACCAAGGTGGCGAGTATCTATTTGAGCTATTTTAGAAAACTCTGTGAAGAGAGATGGATGCTTAGAAAATTGATTATTCCTAGTACTCAACAACACAATGGTGTAGTAGAGATAAGGAATTAAATATTGTTAATATTAGGTGGATAATGGCGCAAAATGTTTCCCAATTGGGAATTGCACTAGTTAGTTGCTTATATTCCTAACTAAGTGCCCTCCATATCAGATTTTACAATCCATTTGAGTAATGGGTTAGCGGAGAGCCATCTATGAGCGATCTGTAACCATTAAGCAGCTTATCTTTATTTTACTTCTCATAAGATTGCAAAGTTAAGACCTAGGGTTCTATAGCGCATTATTGTATGCTATCTTGTAAACACAAAGGGTCGTGTGGCACATTATTGTATGCGGTCATGTAAACCCTCCGGGTCATGTGCATATAGGTAAGCAGCTTTGTGGTAGTGTAACTAAGTCACATAAAGTTTTATTAGTAAAGGTGACGTGAATAGAGTTTTTGGAACTCTATAAGATAAAGAATTCTAAGCATAGCGCTCTATGTAGCCTAGTTGAGAATGGAAAGAAATTTCCAATATCCTAGGGACAGTGGGAGCGATGTGCCCACTACTGGATTACTCCATTAGAGAAAAATACTCTACATTCTTAGTTGCGTGGTAACGAATGTGAAAATTTTCCACGTCATCACTGGGTGATTGAGAGGGAAACATTCATGATTGCTCCGCAAGATGATAAAGAGCCTAGGATAATGCCAAAGGCTCTAGTCCCTGTTTTTAGAACTTGGATTAATGTTGCGCAATTTAAGACAAAGTCTTTAAAAATTAACCATTTCTATAATTTGGTTGACTTTCCATTATGACGCGAAACTGTTCTAAAGTTATACGTAATTTGGATAGTCATTGTTGAGGCATAAGGCTCGCTAGATACCGAAAAGTCGCACCATTAAAGAAATTGTAGACCACGAGAAGACTTCCTCCTGGGGAGTGAGGTTATTTTGACTTAGGCTATGATTGACATAAGTTCAGAACATTGATTTGTGGACATTGTGACCCAACTTTCTCGTTAGAGAATTGGATAAGTAGATCCGTAAGGATTTACCTTCTGCTTTTATAGTGAAAAGTTAGGAGCGCAAAAAGGTTGCTAGTTCCAATAAATCTTTTACAGCCTAAAACAGTTATCCAAATAGTGGTTCTTAGATTTTGTCAAGCCATGATAGGCCAATGATGATCGATGAAGACCACTGAGGCATGATCAATGGTCCAAAAGAAGTTTTTCCTTACTTAGTCATTATAAGCCAGGAATTTATAAGGTTGTCGCCACCTAGGGTGGGCAGTCCTTTATTTTAGATATAATGGACATGGGTGATGTAATTTATATGCTCGGATGTACGATCCTTAGGGATTGTTTTGGAAAAATTCTCGGTTTGTCTTCGATGACTTACATAAGGAATATCCTAGAATAATTATAGATGCAAAATTGCAAACCCATTAACTTACCTATCGATAAAAGCCAGAGCCTTAGCTATTGAGTGTATCCTCGTGTTGTCTTTGGGAGAAACAGATGACCTATATTCCTTGATCTTTTCTTTGTTGTGGGACCTAAAGTACGTTTTGTGGGCGTATTCGGCACGATAAGTGTTATCTTTGGTAAATCGTCAACTGAGTTGTTTAGACATTGACCTTACTCATTAGACTGTGGATAGAATGCTTTACTAGTAGTATATTAATTTGCTCCTTGTAAGATTCAATGCACTAGTTGGGCGCATATGCGCTAGTTTGGTGCATCAAGAATGAACGCAAATTGGTTACCAAAATATCTTTAGAGAGGTTATTGCGCAAGAGGTAGTGATCTTAAATCACTTCATGTGAGGTGCACATGGTGGATTCCGTTGTATATACTTATCGCAAGAGGTACTGATAAGGCTTATGTTTGAAATCTAAAATTGTGATCTTGAATCACTTCATGTAATGCGCACATGGTAGATTCCATTGTATATACTTATCGCAAGAGGTGCTGATAAGGCTTATGTTTGGAATCTAGAATTGCGTAAGCTGTGGTCAATTTTTTTTTTAAAATCAATCACTTATTTTGAGATGATGGGATGTTAACACTATTATGGTTTGTGTCATAATGATTAGCAGATGATGATGTCAGCAGGCAAGATTGGTTCACTTACACGAGCAATCGCCCTTGGCGCTTGGGAGCGAGTAAGGATGAGACTAGTGGTTTATTTTTATTTGGAGACAAGAGAGGCTTAAATAGTCCACTGTGTATGTCGCCTTGGTTACAACCAAGCTGAGGTCGTGTTAAGGACCAAACATGGATGTTAGTACCCACTTTCCATGTTGTGCCTGTTATGATTAGCCAGATGCAAGATCTCATTTGGCGCCTAGAAGGCGAGCAAATATAGAATTCAGGTTAGGCGCTAGAAAGCGACTAGACTAATATCTGTACGGTGTATCGAGGATGACGTTACTCTTTTGGAAGAGTTACTCCACCGTAACATGTATTCGTACTATATGTGCTTGGCGACTGAGTAATGAGGTGAGAGAATGAATCCCTGTTTCCTCACCGTATGAGTCTTACATGTCATTATTGATATGACTTTTATTTATGTACCCTTTTGTGACTTTTGACTATGTCATAAGGTAAGGGGTTAATGTTCTGCTATTTTGATTTGTTGCATGCAATCATGTATGATTCGGCCTTAAGGGACATCACTGGGAAAGCGGTCAATCATAAACTAAATGGCATTAGGGCAAGGGGAAGATCATCTAGTATTACACCACTGTTGTATATTCACTGCCAGCAACTCACATCGCTCTATATGAGAAACGGATTGAGTGTGAATATATTGCAAGAATTGAGAGGGTCAAACATGCTCTTTTTGAGGGATTAGAGATGTTTTTTGGACCGATGTAATTAGATGGGTCTGGGGTATATGAGACACTATTTCTATTCTTTTTGGGTTGATGTCTCTATGCTGACTCATTTTGAGTTTCTAGTATAGAGCTCCCACATGCAGGTGTTCTCAGCAGTCGCACGGTGCATTGGCTAGTATGAGATTATTATTTTTTTTTGGGAGATTGAGATAGAGATGTGGCAGTGTCATGCCAACTCATGTGCGAGTGGGAGATGTTAGAAATTGGGCGCCCATGTAGCATGACCCTTTGAACCTTTTGAGCCTTATCCATGTAAGTTTGAATTTGAATTCAAAACTTACTTGGATAACCACTCAGGATATCCATGTCTATCATATCAACTGATATGGATAGATGAGATATTATCCTATATATCTGATATGATATGGGATATGGATGATTAAGAGAAAAAACAACGTATGTCGTATGTTTTTCCCATATACTGACTCTCTCCCAAAAATACAACGATCAAGAGCCATTTTGCACTGTGACTTGTGTGAGTGATATTCATTCTGTAATATTACTCCATTGCTGGGTTGATTAATCAGATTTAGGAAGCACGTGATTTACTCACGAGATCCTTCAATTTAGACTCTGCAGAAAAAGATATGACCATAATTTTTCATCCGCTGCGTTTATACTTTGATTTACATATACACATAATAGATAAAAAAATATATATATATATCCCTTCTAAAAGTTTTATAATTGTTGAAGAGATTATAAATACACTTAAATAACAATAACCAATCATCCCATGTGAGTATATCAAAAGGAAACAATTCATCAATATCATATTTGTCAAAATAATACAATTAATCAATTTTAAATTTGTCAAAAAGTGAATAGTGACCAGCCAACAATCAATCAATTTTGTCAAAAAGCGAATAATGATATTTTCAAAATATTTTTATTTAAATAATATTTATAACAGATATATCATACAACCTATATTTTAAACAAATAATATTTTGTGTCAAATAATATAGAATATGTATAAAAAAAATTTCAAATAATATTTTAAACATCATCAAAATTAAATGATTAACAATCTCCCCATTTTTTATGATGAAAATACAAATATGTATTTGACACAAAATTACAATCAACAAAATATTTGATAACTTTGTAACATATAATTAAAGCACAATAAAGCACATGCACAACAATTCAAAATCATATTTTTCTTTCCCTTTGACATTGTCAAAATAAAATATGGAGATAGGAAGGTTGTAGAAAGAATAAAATTAGCAGTGATCAAAAATCAGATAAGCACATTTGTGAAAATAATTTGAATCGCCAAAAATATAATAATGATTCTTAGATCTTGCCGTGATCATCGTGGGGATTTTGGAGCATCTCTGGAAAAAATGACGCAGTGCCACCCAAAATGTTGACAAACAAGATATTTGAGCAGATATGCATCGAGTATTGGATCGGAAGGGTGTATAAAATGTGACAAAGATTATAAGTAGAGATAGGAATTGGTCAAGTGTTGTTAGAGAAAAATTTGTTTTACCTTCTTGTGTAATCACATCATTTCTTACCTTAGCCATCAATGGTTCTAATATGCATGAGATGCCTATAATGTAAGCAAATGAGAAGTTACCAATGGTGCAGTCACACGCTATTCCGGTAACTGAGAATCCTAGTGTTTTTGATAATTGAAATGATATCGATGCTATTAATAACACTATGGCTCTTAATACACAAGCGATGACTGTGGTTTCCAATATAGCTCGACGACTACAAGCAAGAATACAAGAAAATTTGCAATAGAGAGACGAGGTGTGTGGCTAATATTCATCAAGAAAAGAGAGAGCTAGAAAGGAAAAATTTGCAGTTGGAGAATGCGATGCAATATTATGTAACGGTTATAATGCCACGACTTACAGAAGTCGAAAATAGAGAGAGACATGTAAATGAGGCTCATGAAAAGTTGTTAAGAGAAGTGAAATGCAAAAAATTTGAAAAGCCTTCTCAATCCATACATGTAATCGATCAATAGTTTCTCCTTCTAAAATAAAATTGCAAGCATTTCTCTCTAAAAAAGAATTATCTATCCTTGTTATATATAAAAAATTACAGATAAGAAGGGAAAAAAATTAGTTGATAATGATATATAGTCCCACTAAAATTATGCCTAGAATATACAAACACCCTCTTAAGATTATTCATATTTTTATTTTTTATTTTATTGATTTAATTTTAAAAGATTACATAATATGAGTCTCCCCTTAAATTAATGCACAAAAGGAAATTACACAAATTGTAACAAATAGATTACCAATTTATAATACCAAGGGCCATTAAGATCCAGCCATAAACAACTACACTAAGTGCACTAGCATCAAAAGAAAAAACACAAATAAAAATAATTTTTTTATATCAGGTAAAAGCAATTGTTATTAAATACAAGAGAGTTTGGAGCACATATAACCATATAAAAAATATCACACAGTGCAAAAATAATTTTAACATGTTGATCGGCGATGATGTTACTGATCGGAAAGATGTGTGTAGATCAGTGATGAATTTTTGTAAATCGGTAATAAATCTTGGTGGATTAGTAATGTATCTTGATGGATCAGAAATGATGTTGAAGATCAGTGATAAAGGTGTTGTGTAGAGAAGTGATAGATCTTGGTAGATCGGTGAGGGATGTGGGTGGATTATAGTAGTAATGAAAGTGATGGACGATGGTAGTGATGGAGTCAGAGTTAGATGATGAAGGGAAAGCGAGAGCGAAAAAGAGATAGGAGAACAAAGAGAGAGAAATAGAGAACAAGAGTGAATGAGAAAACAGAGAGTGAGGGAGAGAGCGGATGAGAGATAGAGACAGAGTGGGTGTGTGTGTGTATGTGTGTGTGGGAGAGAGAGAGAGAGAGAAAGAGAGAGAATATATATACATATATATAATTTTTTATTATAATTATAATAATAATTATTATTTTATTTAATTATTTATTAATTATTTTTTATTTAAATTTTATATTTAATATAAACATTATATTGGAGTTTTCATCATACCAAGCTCAATTCTAATATAACAAAATTGTTCTTCACTAAAAGGCGTGGTAAATATGTTAGCTAATTGATGATTTGTAGGCACAAATTCGAGTTCAATGTCACCTTTGAGTATATGATCTCTTAGAAAATGATCTCTTATTTCAATATGTTTGGTGCGTGAGTGCTGAATAGGATTTTTTGAGAGGTTAATGGCACTAGTGTTGTCACATTTTATAGGAATATGATCATAGTGAAATCCAAAATCTTGAAGTTGTTGTTTCATCCACAGCAATTGTGCACAATACTCAGCGGCAGCAATGTATTCTGCTTCAGCAGTTGACAGAGCCACTGAGTTTTGTTTTTTGCAAAACCAAGAAGTGAGTGAGTATCCAAGAAAATGACAAGTGCCACTAGTGCTTTTACAGTCAAGTCTACATCCCGCAAAGTTGGCATCCGAGTAACCAAAAAGTTCAAAAGTAGTTTCCTTAGGATACCATAATCCCAAATTTAGAGTGCCAACAAGATATCTAAAAATACATTTGACTCCACTGATATGTGACTCTTTAGGTACATATTGAAAACGTGTACACATACAAATACTAAACATTATATTGGGTCTACTAACAGTAAGATAGAATAAGAAACCGATCATACCTCGATATTTCTTTTCATCTACCGATTCACCTTGCTCATCTTTGTTGATTTTTATTGATGTACTCATTGGAATTGTTGTAGGCTTTGATGATTCCATTTCTAACCTTTTGAGTAGATCCCTGATATATTTTATTTGATTTAAATGGATCCCATCCTCGGTTTGTTTAATTGTAGACAGAGGAAGTAATTTAACTCCCTCATCATACTCATTTCGAATGCACCCTACATATCTTTAACAAACTCTTTGCACAAATTTTCATTAGTAGCACTGAAAATGATATCATCAATATAAATTTGAACAACTAGCATATCCTGCTTTTTGGCTTTTATTAAAAGAGTTGTATTAATTTTTCCTCTAAAAAAACCCTTGTCAAGTAGAAAATTATTCAATCTTTCATACCATGCTATAGGAGCTTGTTTTAAGCCATATAAGGCTTTTGAAAGTTTGAAAACATGATCCGGGTATTTATGATTTTCAAAATCGGGAGGTTGTTCAACATAAACTTCCTCCGAAATATACCTATTTAAAAAAACACTTTTAACATCCATTTGATATAATTTAAAATCTTTAAAACATGCAAAAGCAAGTAACATTCTAATAGTTTCAAGTCTAGCAACTGGTGCAAAAGTTTCATGAAAATCAATGCCCTCTTCTTAATTATAACCTTAAGTTACTAATCTAACTTTGTTTCTAGTAACAACTCCGGATTCATCCATTTTATTTCGAAAAACCCATTTTGTACCAATAACGGGATGATACTTAGGTCAAGGGGTCAAAAACCAAACTTCATTCCTTTCAAATTGATTTAATTCTTCTTGCATTGATAAAATCCAGTTTTCATCATTTTTAGCTTTTAAAAACGATTTTGGTTCAATTTGTGAAACAAACGCTAAGTTACCACAAACATTTTTAACAGAGGAACGAGCTTTGATACCTTCCGCTGCATCACCTTGTAGACACTCCATTTTTGACCGCCCTTAAGACTTGGGTGACTCAGGTTCATCACTCGATGATGAAAAGTTACGTTGTACAATTGTTCTGGTTTTTCAGCAAAAGGCTTCCATTTTTGAGCTTCTAATCCCATCCTTACAACCCATTTTAGATTAAAACTATTTTAGACCTTAAAACCCTCTTTTTCAAAATATTTTTCCAAATATTTCTACGATATTCTGAGGCTTGTATTTTGTTTAAAAATATTACACTTTTCGGTAAACCGAATAAGGACAGTGGAAATAAATGAAAGGGAGGTGAACTCTTTGAAAAAATTTTAAAAACATTTTCTTTATAGGTTTGAAGGAGATATACCTATTTGAATTCGGTCTTGGAAGTAGATTTTTGTGGACAGCCAGCCACTAAAGTGTATGACCGGCCACTAATAATGTACGGCTGGCTAGTTGTGAAAAATTTGGCCATTTTGAGTGGATTGACCAGCCAAGTGTCCCCACAACCCACTAGTGGCCTGCCAACCACAAATAGTGTACGGCCGCTCTCTATTAGTGGTCTATCAGCCACTTGTGTCAAAAACTAGATCTTTTTGCCAGTTGTGCTAGCTGTCTCCGCAGGTGCATGCACTGTATCAACTGTCTATATACAGATATTTCCGACCTAGTAACATGTTTTTCTATATATAGATGACTCCCCCTCTTGAAATTAGATTAGAACAAATTCCAAAAATTCCAATACTTCCATAGCACTCTCTCTCTCTCTCTTTATCTTCCAACCTACACACTCTCTCTCTACACTTCCTAAACCAAATATTTATCTCTTCTTGTTGAGGTTTTTGAGCTCAAATCTCAGCCCTTGAGAGTGACAACTTGTGGGTTTGTTAACAGAAGAGTTACCTTGCTTCAAGAGATATAACTTTAACTATCTTTACACTACTTCTTTTCTATCTTTACTTGCTGTTTTTGGACTTTTTTTCAACTATTTTTATGGGTTGAAGTTTATGGTTTAAGGCTATTAAAGGTAGAGGGGTTGACCACCCTTCTTTGAACCTTGCTTCCTAGACTTTTACCCTTTTCTTTCCCATCTTTTCATCAACTTTTTTTGAGCTTTTTACCACTGATTTTCAGAGGTTTTTAGAGGCTAAAAAGGTGGTTTTGAAGTCCAAAAAATGGAGGGTTTAGCCACCCCTCATTTGGCTTGTTTACTAGCTTAATTTCTCCATTATTTTAGCTTACTCTTTTAGCTTTTTGTACATTAATTTCAGTACTATTTTTAGGTGTTTTAGGACTGTTTTAGGTTGTTTATTTCATTTATACTTTGTATAGCATGCTTGTAGTGTAATGGTCCTTATAGGTTCGGTGTTTTAGACATTAGACACTAACCTATTTGAGTTGATAGCATTTATTTCATACTTTTCATACTTGTGTTCACCTCTAATCACCTCTGCACTCTCCATCTTTTCTTAGCATTTTATTTGTCTTGAGAGTTGCTTCAAAATGAGTGTTGTTTAAGCTTAAGAGGTGACCTTGTGCTTAATGGTTTAATCTCTTACCAACGGCATGATCTCTCTTTTATGCCTAAATCAACTCTCGGTTTGACACTCACCTCCATTAGTGGACTTAATCGATTAATGAATGGAAAGGTAATTAAATAAAGTAACAAATTGGGGCTTAAAAGAGGTAACAAGATAATAAAATGGTTTGGGGTTTAATTGGACGTTAATTGAACCCATTGAGTCTTGAGTCGTTTCATACTTGTTGGTGATGTAAACGGTTCAAGAATCAATGTAAACCACTTCCTGTAATCAATGTCATGATAGGGAGGAGGTTCACGAGTCTTTCCTTATCATTTATTGAAATTGTATCCCTCAATTCATAAGCCATCATGCAATGAGTTTGCATCAATTGAACGCTTGCGAATCGAGCCTACCCCTCCTTTGACCTATTTGATGATAAGGAGAGGCGGGGTGGACAAACATTTGTTGAAAATACTCTGTTTTATGTCTGTTGCAACAGGGTAGTACCAAACATTAGTGGCCGACCAGCCATCTTTACTGTATGGCCGACCACTTCTTCTAGCCGGCCGGCCACCCTTTTTCAACCAGGCAATATTATTTTTCCTGCAAAACAGAGCAGAGAATGAGGTAAAACAGTGCATTTTTCTGACTGCAAAACAGAAGTATTTTGGCAGCCAAACAAAGAGTATTTTCAAGTGGAAATCCACGTGCATGCATGAATCATCCCTCATCTCCTGGGGCCCGTTAAAATTATATTTAATAGTAGTTTGTTGTACTTAAAGTAGTGGACTTGTAATTAATTAGGTAGTTTAATTAATTTGTATTAATTAGCTTAGAATAGTTAGTTAATTTGTGGTGTTGTAATTAATTAGTAAATTCATTTTGGTATTGTAATAGTTAGTTAATTCGGTAATTAGCTAGGACATTCATTCAGACCCGCTTGTACAAGGGTAAAATTATAATATTGTGTATGTCTTCCAACCCCACGTCTTTCTCTTTTTGTTTACCCGTTTACAATGGATAATGTAGAACATCATGTTTTAATTAGCATTTTCCATGTACAAAGTATCCATTTGTCTTGCATGCATACGGTTCGGTTCATCATTCTAATGGCATTATCATTTATTACTTTCTTAAATACGTGCACTACCGTATGCTATCAAAGTGATTCACATGACATATTAGACAACCGAACCTATTAGTTGCATTTTTGTATGTGTTACATTAGTCATTCTGTACCATTAGGATTATGCATTTTTTCTAACTCTTTTATTTCTTTTGGCTTGCCTTGGAATACTAGTTGAGTAGTTATTGCTTTAGCATATTGCATACCTGTGATTGTTGTCATGTCAAGCATGATTACCATGAGGCTAAGTGCTTACTTGATCTATCTTTTGAATGCCTATGAATGAAAGCTAATTGCTTAAATTAAGAGAATTTTGATTAATGTACATACAAGACCACTTTTTCAAGTGATACGTATTCAAACAATTTTCAAACAAACATGAAATCAAAATGTTCCAACTTTTACAAATTAGTCTCTGCTTGTGTGCGTCACATAGTAAATTAGCTTAATAATCGAAACAAGAGCTTATAATGTAAATAAGAATCACATCATGATTAGTAGAGGTTAATCTTTGATTGGGCAAGTAGGGTGCTCAATTCATAACCTTCCCCTCTCGTACCTAAGTTCCCGAACCGAGACACTTTAGTGATGACAGATGAATGGCCTTTGGCACGAGTCTCGAATTTCCTATATTTTCCAAAAATATTTAGGTGGCGATTATATAATCTGGCAAATCAGTCTATTTTTTGCATTTTGATTCAAAATTGATTTTCCAAAAGATTTGCCAAATTTTGACTCATTTGTGTTTATCTATTTCACATTACACTTTTGAAATCAAATTCAAAATTACAGGAATCCGAATTGTAGGGCTATCGTATCTGAAAGGAGCACGAAAAACAAGCTACACACCTATGATAAGGTCTTTGAGGTGGCCATAAGCATACTTCCATTCCCTTGGTAGATTTAAGTCGTTTTTTGGAAGAGCATATATTTCTTGAAGTTTCTCCATTATCACTTCTTCTTTATGTTTCTGTAATAGATTTTTATCATTTTCTTTTATTTAAATGCTCTCCATGCTTGGTTGATTTTTTGCAATATCATCACTTACAAAATTCTTGGAAATAATGTTGTTAGATTCATCAAAAGCAACATGCACAGATTCTTCAACAAGTAGAGTTCTTTTATTGAATACTCTACAAGCTGTACTGGAAATTGAATAACTAAGAAATATAACTTCATCCGATTTAGTATCGAATTTTCCTAAGTTATTTTTATTGTTATTCAATACAAAGCATTTACAACCAAGTACACGTAAGTGACTAATATTAGGTTTTCTACCTTTCCAAATTTCATAATGGGTTTTCTTAAAAATAGGTCTAATCATAGCACGATTTATAACATAGCATGCAGTGAAAACAACTTTAGCCCAAAAATATCTAGGTAAATTATTCTCACAAAGCATAATACGGGCCATTTCTTCAATAATTCTATTTTTTCTTTTAACCACACCATTTTGTTGAGGAGTTCTAGGGGCTGAAAAATTATGATCTATTCCTATGTCATTAAAAAACATAATAAAATCATCATTTTCAAATTCTCTATTATGATCACTTTTAATACCACAAATATTAAGATTTTTTTCATTTTGAATTCTTTTACATAGTTTTGAGAAATTATAAAAAGTTTCATTTTTGTGTGCTAAAAATAATACCCATGTATATCTAGTATAATCATCAACACAAATAAGAACATAAGATTTTCCTCCCAAACTTAATGTTCTAGATGGTCCAAATAAATCAATATGCTAGAGTTCAAGAAGTCTAGTAGTTGAAACAACACTTTTGGATTTGAAAGAAATTCTAGTTTGGTTTCCAAATTAACATGCATCACAAAATTTGTCTTTTTCAAAAATAAGTTTTGGTTAACCAATGACTAACTCATTTTTTGAAAGTTTGGAAATTAAATAAAAATGAGCATATCCTAATCTTCTATGCCAAAGCCAACCATTATCATTTATAGCGCATAAACATTTAATATTAAAATGAGAAGACAAATCATGCAAATTAAACACATATACATTCTCATGTCTATAACCTACAAATAAGGTTTTGTTTTCTAGGGTGTTCTCAATAGTCCAATGAATTTTCTCAAAAATAACTCTATAACTTTTATCACATAATTGACTAATGTTAAGCAAGTTATGTTTTAAATCTTCAACAAGTAAAACATTTTCAACAATAGGAGAATGACTTTTGCCAATACTACTTACACAAAGTCACATATCTGTCATCCTTTGGTTCAAGTGTGGCGAACATAGCTTTATTTCTGATCATGTGCCTCGAACATGCAATCGCCGAGATACCATCTATCGTTACTGGATTTTGTCTTGAAACATACCTACAAAAATTTGATTTTTCTATTGGTACCCATATTTTTTTGGGTCCATAAAAGTTAGAATTTGACATTCTTGAAATGTCCTTAGGGACCAACATCTTTTTTATTTTCGCAAAAGAATTTCTTTTAACAGGACATGAAGGTGAAATATGGTCTTTTGTACCACAAAAATGACATGTGAGATGAGAGTGACTAGAAGATGCATGGACAAAACCATTTTTGACATTTTTTTACTTTTGAAAAATGTTTATATCCAATTCTGACTCTACCAAAAGTACTATTTTAATTTTTAAGAATTTTATCTAAAGTCTTTCTACTTTAAGTGAATTTTGAAATAGTATTTTTCAAGTCTTCGATATTTTCTTTCAAAACAATTTGCTTTTTTTTTTTAAAGACTCATTTTCTTCTTACAATACAACTAATCTTTTCTCAAAAATTAAAGACTTTTTTCGAGTTAAAATCTCATTTTCTTTTTTCATTTTCATGGTTTCATTTTCTAAAACATTTATGTTGGAAGTTAAGAATTCATTTTCTTTTAATAAACTTGAAATCAGTTTCTTTTGACAGTTATTTTTTAAACTAAGTTTCTTAAATTCAGCATGTAATTCATCAAAAACTTATTGCAATTCATCAAACGTAAAAAATTCATCATTTACCTCATCGTCATTTTCAAGTGTCATTAAGCATAGGTTAGCAACCTCATTTTTACAAACTTCGATTTCTGAATCGCTTTCATCGTTATTTTCTCCCCATGCTGCAATCATGGCTTTCTTCTTGTCCTTCTTGACTTGTTTCTTAAGTTCCAAACATTCTAATTTGTAGTGTCCAAATTTGTTGCATTCGTAACATATAACTTCAGATTTTTTTTTATTTTTCCCCCCTTTTAAAATCTCTATTGTTGAAGTCTTTTCTAAAAAAATTTCACATGCCTTGTTTCTTTTTCACAAACCTTTTGAATTTTCTAGTGATGAATGTCATTTCCTCATCATCATCCGAATCATGTTTCTCATCCTCTTGATGTTTTAAGGTGGATTTGAAGGCTATTCATTTCTTCTTTTTCTTGTCCTCATCTTCCTTTCCTTCTTGCATTATGAGCTCATGAGTTAAGAGAGATCCCACTAACTCATCTAGACTTAGCTTTGATAAATCCTTGGCTTCGGTAATGGCAATGACTTTTGTCCTCCCAACTTTTTGGCAATGACCTAAGTATTTTTCTTACAATTTCAGCATTAGTATATATTTTGCCAAAAGAAGTAAAACCATTAATAATATCAGTAAAGCGAGTAAACATTTGATAAATAGTTTCATCAGGTTTCATTTAAAAAAATTCATAATTATAGACTAGTAAACTGACTCTAGATTCTTTAACTTGTTCGGTTCCCTCATGAGTCACTATAAGCTTATCCCAAATTTCTTTTACGGCTTTACATGTGGAAATTTGGTTGAAATCCTTGGCATCTAAGATGCAATACAACATGTTTGTGACTTTGACATTAATTTAGATCATTCTAGTATCTGATTCATTTCACTCATCTTCAGGTTTTGGTACCTTAAGGCCATTTACGATTTTGGTAGGAATTTTTGGACCACTGCAAATAATTTTTCAGCATTCATAATCATTAGATTGAACATTTATGGTTATCTTAGTTTTCTAATAGCTAAAATTTGTGCCGCTAAACAGTTGTGACCTATTAAATTGCTTGTCCCTCAGGTAAGGAATAATTAGGGGTTGCTATGATCTACTCTAAGACAGTTAAGTCACACAAACTATAATCTAAGCTCTGATATCAATTGTTATCCTAGGTAGGCAACCCAAGAGAGGGGTAAATTGGGTTATTAAAAAAAATTACAATATTAAAAAAATAATAAACACAATATTCAGAATAAAAAACAAAATAATAATTATCAATATAAAAGTAAAAGAGATAGGGAGAGAAAATCAAACACTGAGATTTATAGTGGTTCGGCACGCCAGGCCTACATCCACTCCCCAAGGAACCTCCTTGAGAATTTTTCACTATCAAATGAATCAATACCCCACCAAGACTTCACCAAGCTTGTGGATTTTACACAGGTAATACTTTTATCTATTGAGCCTTACTCAACAATATATGTCTTACCCTTACAAAATTTTCTCTCAAAACAATGAATAAAAAATAAGAGATACTTTAATTCTCTTTTACAATAATTTTCTCACAAATAGTAGATATGAAAGTGTAAAAACAAAGACTACACTTAGATCTAAAAGTGAAACAGCAGAATACAATACACTTAAAATTTTGGAGTACACAGATTTTTTTTCTTTCAAATTCTTGATTTTTCTCCATACACAACACTTCTATTTATACCTAAAAATATACCCGTTGAAAGAGGAGACGCTCTCGACAAAGACATCTTTTCTTTGTCATACTTTATTTATTTATTTATTTTAGTCCACTTTTTCTTTGTCAAACTTTACACCTTTTGTTTATCCATTTTTCTTTATCAAACTTATGCAAGAAAGTCACCAAGATTTTGAATATAAAATTCAATTCATACATATATATATATACATATCAGATAAAAATATATATATATACCCCTTCTAAAAGTTTTGTAATTATTAAAGAGATTATAGATACACTCAAATAAAAATAACAAATCATTCCATATGAGTATATCAAAAGGAAACAATTTATCAATATTATATTTGTCAAAATAATACAACTAATCAATCAATTTTGTCAAAATAATACAATTAATCAATTTTAAATTTGTCAAAAAGTGAATAGTGACCAACCAACCAATCAATCAATTTTGTCAAAAGTGAATAATGATATTTTCAAAATATTTCTTAAATAATATTTATGACAAATATATCATACAACCTATATTTTAAACAGATAATATTTTGTGTCAAATAATATAGAATATGTATAAAAAAAATTTCAAATAATATTTTAGATATCATCAAAATTAAACAACATGATTAACATGTAACATGAGTTAGATTTATGATTACTTATTCTGTAATATCAATTTAATTAATTATGAATCTATTTATTTTATTTAATTATCAAGTCAATTAATAATTTTTAATGATATCAAAAATATATTTCAATTAATAATTCATATAACTTTATTGTTGTATAGGAAAGTAACAAAAAATTTCATATTTTTTTATTAATTTTGTTAAATAAAAAAAGGTAAATTACACTTTGCCCTCCTAAAGTTTCACCTATTTCCCACTTTGACCCTTTAAGTTTAATTTTTCTCACTTTGGCCCTTCATGTTTGCAATCCTTCCCACTTTGCCCCTTCAAGTTTAATTTTTCCTACTTTAGCCCTTCATATTTACTATCCATCCCACTTTAGCCATTCATATTTGCAATCATTCTCACTTTATTCCTAGGCTAACTTCCATCCAAAAAACTAACAGAATATACCACATAACTAACACATCAGATCCATATGTGATGTAAAAACTTCATTAAAAATGTAAAAAATAAAAAATAGAAAACAAAAAAATTGAATTTTTTTTAAGTCTTTAGTGAACTTTTTTTGAAATTTTTTCATAAATATTATTACATTATAGATGCATCTAGAATAGATCCAATAAAAATTAATTAATTAAAAGAAGAAAAAAGGTTACTAAAACCAAAAAAATGAAAATATCTTGACTTTAACACTGTATTGTTAATTCTAAAATGAAAATTTTACTATCATTTTTTTCGCTTTTAGTGAACTTTTTTATTTTTTTAGTTAAATTTGTTTTCATTTTTTTAGTTACATCTAATCTAGATGCATCTATAATGTAATAATGTTTATAAAAAATTTGAAAAAAAAAGTTCACTAAAGACTAAAGAAAATTTTTAATTTTTTTGTTTTAATTTTTTATTTTTTGCATCTTTAGTGAATTTTTTACATCACATATGGAGCTGATGTGTTAGTAATGTAACAAATTTTGTTACTTTTTTGGATGAAAGTTAGTCTAGAAGTAAAGTGGGAAGGATTTCAAATATGAAAGACCAAAGTGGGAAGGATTACAAATTTGAAAGGGCAAATTGAAAAAAATTAAACTTAAAAGGTTAAGTGGGAAGGATTATAAACATAAAAGGCCGAAGTAGGAAAAATCAAACTTAAATGGTCAAAGTGGGAAATTGGTGAAACTTTAGGGGGGTAATGTGTAATTTACCTAATAAAAAATTATAACAAGAGAGTTTATAATTATAAAATCACAGGAAACAATTTATATTTTAAATAAATCTTAAAAGATAGACCCTCTAATTAAAAAATCTTAAAAGGTATTACCCTTTAATTTTAAGTAAATTTTAAATAGTTTTACCCTCTTATTTATAATTTACCCTCTAATTAAAAAATCAAACAATTATTAAAAAAAAGTCACTTCTCAAACCATTCTTGTCTTAGGCCTCGTTTGGCAACCGAACTTTTTAGTCAAAAAGTCAAAAAGTTACTAAATTAGTCAAAAAGTCAACAACCCATACTAAAAAGTCAAAGATTCTCTTTTCTCTCTAACTTTTGCACATCTTTTCGTAAAAAGTCAAAAAGTCACCCCAAACATACTAGTTTTTTTTAGCTCATATTTTAGCCAAATAGCCAAAAAATTACTAAATTAGCATGTTCCCAAACGAGGCCTTAGTGTTGAAAATTAAATAGTTAATAAGACAAAATATTATGTTTAAATTATAATTGTTTCATTTTTTTAAAAAAAATCACAAAAAAACTAATCCAAACGAATTTTTTAATTCCAAACTAAAATAATCAAAAAAACAAAAAAAAAAAAACATTCCACTTCCCAAACCAACCCTAATACTTTAATATTCACAAATGAGTTCTGGTAATATACTAACCCATAATACATCGAATATTCGGTGCCACATAAGACAACTGGGTCCCGCCACTTAAGAAAAAAATTAAGAATTATGTTAAGTAATTTAAATAATCTATCAAATTTTTTATCAAATCTCTCACATCGCACACATGTAAATTTGTATAGATCTCACACATGAGAGATTTAATAAAAATTAATAAATTATTTATGGTGTAATATTTTA
Organism: Camellia lanceoleosa; assembly: GCA_025200525.1. NCBI lineage: Eukaryota > Viridiplantae > Streptophyta > Magnoliopsida > Ericales > Theaceae > Camellia > Camellia lanceoleosa. Next base: position 162,198,250 of record CM045761.1, on the reverse strand, counting down.
AAAACATTGTAAATAAATAATAATTTTATTCACATTAATAATTAAAAATATGATATTGCTAATAATTTTCTAATAGAGCCACTAATAAGTAGTTTTTTCGAAGAAAATCCCAAATCTCATCTTCGTAGTCGTAACAAGGCACGGAACAGTTGTAGGGTTCCTCTCAACATCTCTGAAAATCCTTCAATTTTTGTGGAAGATCACAATATTGAACATGAAGAAGAAGGAACTAACCGATCTCATGATTGAACAAACAAAAAAAAAATAGCAACTGAAATTTCTGAAGTAGCAGCACAATGTACATGTTTTAGTCAGATTTCCACGAAAGTTCTCTGAATCCCTAATCTTTCTCGGCAAACAAACAGAGCTTTGACACAACGCCAAAAGAAGACAACACACAAGAAGATAGATAAAGCGAGAATGAGTTCCATTCTTCCCAGTATTAGTGGCTCAATCAATTGATGAGTGAGAGAATCAATTAAAATTGTACCAAAAAAATCAAAATATAGATTAATCTGTTACTAATCACAACAAATTAAAATTAAAAACATTACAGAATTGCAGATGCAAATTCCTAACAACAATCAAAGCGACAACAGATTAATCATACGAAAGCTGATTTCGTAACAGAGTCCGGTGGAGCTCCTGTCGGGTGAATTTTCTTAAACATGTTGGGAAGACAACCAATAGAATTTTTATCATGATCAGCAGCAGCAATTTTATTAATAAAATTCACTTGTTTTTCTTCTTTTTCTTTTTCCATTCTCTTGATCATCTTGTCCTTGTAGAGCTTTCGCATCACGTAAACTTCGACCAGACCAGTTGATCCTGACATGGCTAACCAATATGTTATGATGAAATTTAAGGTTGGGTGTTCTTAAAAGAAGGTTGTATGAGCTTTCTTCAATTGAATTGGAAAAAAAATTTTGAAGGTTGGGTGTTCTTAAAACAAGATTGTATGAGAATTTCTATATTTATAGAGGGAGAGGGGTTTGTGTTTGTGTATGAATGAATGGGCTTGGAGAGCAAGTAAAGCTGAAGTAGACTAGAGAAGTTTCTGGGCTGTTACATGGATGCTAACTACAAGTTTCAAGATTAGGAAACACACATAGAAAGAGTCGTGTTTTTCTTCCAAAAGCAAATTTTGACCAAAGTCTTTCTTACACGTCGATGACTCATTCTAGTCCATTGACAACGTTTGCTTTTTACTTGGGAAGAAAAGAAGATTTTTAATGGTTGATAAATATACATGGGACCACCCACACTTACAAAAAAAATATAATTATATGAATCCAGATAATAATAAGTCTGGTTAATAAATGTCTTACGAGCACAACAAAGATAAAATAAGTGTAGAATTTAATGTACTTTCGATTAGTTTTATATCATTTTTCACTCATTTTAAAACAATTTTTAACTTTTTTGTCATTTTCAAAACACTTTTTACATTAATCCTAACATTAAACAATGCATATGGGGCACTTTTAGCCTTTGTTATTTTTAATTACAAATTCTAAACATTTTGCTGATTTAATTACTAAAACTACTGTGTGGTATTTTCCTTCATGACTGGGTTCAATAAAGGCAAGAGTTCCTCTTCTTCTTTTTTTCTTTTTCTTTTGTTTTTTTTCCCTCACGGTTTCAAATAGTCAATAAAAAATGGGTAAACTACCAATAGGTCCTATTTTAGAGACTTATTACCTAATAGGTCCTACTTTGGAGACTTATTACCCATTAAGTCCTATTTGATATAATTTATTAAGTGATAAAGATAAATTTATCAGTCTTTTTTTTTTATGAATAATTTTATAGTGATAAATTTATCAGTCTCTTTGTTTTATGAATAAATTTTTAGTGATAAATTTATCACTCTCTTATTTTTATAGTGTTAAATTTATTAGTTAGGACCTGTAAGTAAATAAGTCTAGTTAACAGGACTAATTGATAAGTATCCCATAAAAAATTAGTTGGGAACATGTGATAGAATTGGGTTATTGAAACAGCCAATTTGAGCTCAAACTCCGCCCTCAAGCAAGGTCAATTTTCTCCAATGAGAAATTTTCATTTTATCCTAAATTAATTATACTAATTTTACACTAAAATTATCTGAATTGTGATCAATTTAATTCATGTCATATTTAAAATAGTAAGATAGAATGACTTGACCCTAAAGTGTTTTCTGTGTATACGCAACCACCCAACATGTGTGGCAACTAAGAGTGACTGTCATCATCCTTAAAAAAAATAAAAAAAGAGTTTGGGTCCAATTTAAAAAATGTTTTCCTTTAAAAAATATTTTGGTCTAGACAAAAGAAGCTTAAACGGAAAATTATCACTCCATATAACATTCAACCAATTTTGCACCCTAAAAAATGCCAATCTTTTATGATTTTTCCGTCAGAATTATGTAACGGGGCACTTTTATAACTAAAAAACAATCTTAATAAGTTATTTGTTTTAAAACAATAAGTTCAGACAACTCAATCACATTATTTTGTATATATTTTCTTCCCTGTCGTTTATGTAGCTATCATTATTCGTTTTCTTTTTTCATCCGAACAAACCAAATTTAATTCTGCTTAGTCCAAATCCCACTATTACCAGAGAAATCAAAACTGAAATTACTAAAATTGACATATAAAAGAAGAAATTTATCAGGAAAATGTAAATTTTATTTATTTGAAAAGATTTCTCAGTCTCCTTGAAGCTTCAAGTACACCTTTTTTATCTCCAAATGCACTAATTCTGATAAACTCTTCACCACCAGGACCAAAACCTCTGCCTGGAACAGTGATTACATGTGCTTTCTCAAGAATCTCAGCAAATACATCCCAAGATCTCAATCCTGGAAATTGTACCCAAATGTATGGTGCATTTTTGCCACCATATACCTTGAACCCGAGTGAAGCGAATGTGTCAAAAATTATTTTTGCATTTTCTCTGTAGGTGTCAATTACACCATTCAAGGCCTGCAAAACAAAAACCAAAATAATAATAATAATAATAATAATAATAATAAAAAGAAGAAGAAGAGGAAGAAGCAGCAGCATGATGCTGTAACAAATTGTAAAGGGAAACTGGTTGGATAGAAGAACATTATTGTCGCTTGAAATGGTTGGGAAAAATATTGTGCAAAGGGGAATTTTAGTAATGACAAAATTCACATCTTTAAGTCCTAGTTTCTCTTCTGCCGACTAGATTGGGATTAGAACCAGTGGACTAGATCCAAATTACTAGAGTGAAGCAAAACCCTTTTTAATTATTTAAAAAAAAAATTCACTTAGAGATTTTGTTTTAAATTTTTTTAATGAAAAATATTGCACATAAATTGATTTTTTACCTAATATTTTAGTCATTAGACACAAAGGCGATATATTTCAATGTATTTATAGTGTGAGCTCTCTATTATATTTGTGTTTAGCGGCATAAAAATAAAGTAATAAATTCAATTTGTATAATATTTTTTTTAGGCAGGAGCTTTGAAGACCATACAAATAGTGAAAATGTAAAAAAGACGCTAAGAAATAAAGGTAGCAGTTAGTAGAGTTTTCTAAATATAATTTGATAATAGAATCATATTTTGAATTTGTGAATTTTGGAATTATGATTGGAGTGTAGAAAATTTGTTTAGTTATGAGTTTTGAAAAGAGTTTTGAATATTTGATATGACATAAGAAATAAGAAAATTTGTTTGGTTATAAGTTTTGAAAGTTTTCAAAACTTAATTTAAAAAGTTATAATTCATAATCACACGTACAACTCAAAACTCTATTGAAAACTCTATTCAAAATTCATAACCAAACTCTTTTTAACATTCAAATCAAAAAAAAAAAAAAATCATTTTGGTTTAAAAAAAATAATTTTTATATTTAAAAAATATCAAAAATAAATATAATATTATTTTTTTTCCAAATAACAAGTGGCGATTAGCAATTGACAATTGCCAAAGAAATAACTAAATAATTATATTATTCCAGTCAACCGGCCAGACGTTCGGAGAACGTTCGTGAGATGATCAGGTAAACCAAAAATTCAAAAATCTTGTACTTTTCAAAATGGAGAACACAAAAGAGAGAGTAACCAAACGTGAAGGAGAATTAAATTTTAAAATGTGTGATGAAATCACATTTTGAAAACTTCATCCAAACATAAAGTGCAAATAGAGAGGTGGAATTATATTTCCAAAACACAACCAAACACAACCTTTGAAGATGGGCTCATCTTCAGTTTGAAACATGTTTTGAAAATTAGAGAAACAGATATAAGAAATGAAATATTTATGTTTTGAGAAGTGGAAGAGAGAGAGAGAGAGAGCCTAACCAGGTAGCCCTCAGGGGAAAGGCAAGCTAGGCCACCAGCCTGGGCAATACTGGAAGCACCATTGAAGCAGGTGCACACTACCCTATTGAAATCCTTTATTACTGGATACCGGTTCGAGTATAACAGCTCCTCAGGTACCACTGTCCAACCAAGTCGGACCCCTGTGAACCCGGCAAACTTGGAGAAAGATGAAATTTCAATTGCAACCTGTAGTACATGAATCAAATTCATTGTTTGGTCTTCTTCTGTTCTGCATTATTAAAAAAAATAAAAAAATAAAAATAAAAAAACACTTGTTCGACCAACGATTTAGACAAAATTTCTGAAAATACCCTTTTTAGAAAACAAGGGCAATACTAGGTACAAGCATATAAGCTTATATGGTCACCTAAGGCATAAATTGAAAAAAAAAAAAAAAAAAAAAAAAATTAACTAAAGATTTTGTGATCAATTTGATTTATTTTTTATTTATTTATCATTTGAAGTCAATTTAATCTTTTTTTTTCACAACTTGGGAGTCAAAATAAGAAACAAACAAAATGACAAATTACGGTTTAGTTTTGTGAATGTGGAATTAAGTTGAAATTAAACACTTTCATGAATAATTTCATTCGATAGATTTGAATCACCCTTCTAAAAACTGTGAATGTTTCCAAACTTGCACTTGTTTTAATTTTCAAAAACACAAATAATTTTTTTAAAAACAAGAACATATACCTGTCTGGCATCAGGAATTTCAAAGATTGATTTGGGGCTATCATCAGTGATATAAGCAGCATAAGCAGAGTCATAAATAATAATTGACCCATTAGCCCTTGCAAACTCCACACCGCTCGATTCTTTGTTTTGATCTTTGCAGACACGTTGGATTATTTGGCGAGCAGAAGAAAATTATATCTGTCCTTGGCGTGTTAGACAGGTCGGGGAAGAAATTATTTTCTGGGCTACAATTCATGTACACTATGTTTTGGTATTTTCCAGTTTCCTCCATGAATTTTCCAGCTTGACCTATTATAACTCCGGTGTCTATATATGCCTGTTGCATAAACATGTTTATAAATAAAATTTTAAGCTTTTTAGTATTGAAATTGAGAACATGTCATGAATCTAAAAAATATGTAAGAACAAAATGTTTTTAAAATCATCCAAAAATGTGCATCCTTGAAATGAAGAATGATGTTTGGACATTTCATTGGACTTGTTTGATATTGTTTTCATTTTTATATCAAAAAAAGATTTTTAAATTTTGGTGTTTGTTAAAAAGTGGATTTTTTTTTGGATTATTTACCAATAAATCCTACTTCACAAACTGTTATACCAAATAGTCCCACCTTTATTCTATTATACCAAATAGTCCTGCTAGTGAGTTGATTTGGTCGCTTTTGGTTTTTTTTCCCATTTTTGTTTCACTATTTGGACGAAAGCGCCCATGGTTTAATGTGATACATTCAAATATGTTTCACCATTTGTGAGTTAGGGTTTTCGAACTTGAATGTGTGGCTTCTTTGCCGACGGCTGTGTGGCACACCCTCAGAGATTCGAAGGAAGGTGGTGGTGATGGGTAATGACAGCGGTGGTGTATGCTGTGCTGTCTGTAAAATCAACATCAGTCTTCACCATAATTGAAGAACTCTCATCAATCACCGATTCTCCAAAAAACCTTTTCTCAATCACACCAATTGGGTCACCCAAATCAACACTCTTCTCAATCTAGGTGTGAGAGAGAGCTGCTGGTTTTCGAATTTGAATGGGTGTCTTCCTTGGCGACGGCTGTGTGGCACACCCTCAAAGATTCGGAAGGGAGGTGGTGGTGATGGGTAATGGCAGCGATGGTGTATGCTGTGCTGTCTGTAAAATCAACATCAGTCTTCGCCATAATTGAAGAACTCTCATCAATCACCGATTTTCCAAAAAACCTTTTCTCAATCACACATTCTCTTCCGATTTCACCAACTGGGTCACCCAAATCAACACTCTTCTCAATCTGGGTGTGAGAGAGAGCCGCTGCTGCCTTCGTGTGTGTGCGCGTTGTGTGTGTTGTGTGTGTATCAGTGTTGAAGCCATTACTGTGTGTGTGTGTGCGTGTATCGGTGTGTGTGTGTTATGCGCTGGGTGTGTCTTACAGAGAGAAGAGAAAGCTGGGTTTGATGTGCTCTATGCTGTGTGTGTAGTCTGTATGAGTGTGTGTTCTGAATGTGTGTGTCTGCCTGTGTGAACCCCCAAACACACCAACCCAACCCAAAACAAAAATCCCTTACAGCGCTTTGCCATTGTGTGACACCCTCACAATGTATCACATGCAACACACCTAAACGGTTAAATGAGGGTAATTACGTCCCTCACAATTGAATGGGACTAAACGGTTTAGTAGAATAAAAATGGGACCAACTGGTTCATAAGTTCAAATTTTGAAATTTATTGGTAAATCTCCCTTCTTTTTTTTAAATTTTTCAAAAAATAATTTTCGAACACAGTTTGTCAAACAAGAAAAAAAAAAAAAAAAAAAAAAATTTACCGGAAAGGATGGGTCTTGAACTGCCATCATTACATCACATCCCATGAGCATCTGCTTGCCCAAAATGGGGAGAGAAGGAGAAGACAACACCAAATTAAAACCCAAAAAATAAATAAATAAATAAATATCAGGATTCTCTACTTTTTTGTTTTTATTTTATTGAAATGAAATGTTTTTATTTTATTGAATATTCTACAAATTTTAGAACAACCTGAAGGCGAGATATGTCGCATTGTGCCCCATCTGATACAAAAATCTCACTTCCTTTTACACCCAAGTCATTGTAGAATGTTTCTGCAATTGCCTTCCTTAATTCCTGGAAATTTTAGAATAAGATCATAGTAAAAGTTATATCAACATGAATATAGAAACTTAAAACAGAAATTATGAAAATTAAGTGTCATTATATATTTTATATGTACCATGTTGCCTTGCTCGGCTCCATACCCTCTGTAACCTTGGACAGTTGATAATCCATAGACATGCTGCAAGTAATAAAATGAATAAATAAATAAAGAATAATAAATAGTCATATCCATCAATATAAGTATTACTAGGTATAAAAATAGGAGAAATATCAAATAAGTGGCGTTTACAAAAAATAATTATAAATTAGTGATAAATTTTATAAATATTAATAATTAAAATCATAAATTTTTTCATGAATTTGTAATTATTTTTTGAAAAGTAGACTGAATTGTAATTTTTCCAACAAAAAAAAGCCAGATTATTCAAATAGAATTTATCGTAATTATGTTTAAATTGTAGGATTTATTATATTTTTCAAAAATCACAAGGGTGATGATTGTAATTTACCCATAAGAAAATGGGCCGGGTCAATTTTCAAAACTCTCGGCAGCCATGCCCCTATGGGGCGGGCTTTTATTATTGTGAAATTTGTCCCCAAAATATCTGCCCCAGGGATGGGCCAGGCCCAAAAAAACCCAGACTATATTTGGGCTAAGAACAAGGACCTATGCTAATCAATTCAATCCCCAGTCCTGTCTTTGGTTGAAGGATTTGGTAAGAGACTTGAAAAGAAAAAAGAAAAAAGTGTATAAAATTAATTGAAATATAAAAATATTTTATTTACATTTCATCTACCATCTTTCTTTTCCTTTTCAAATTCCTTTCAAATTTCCCAACCAAATATAACGTAAAATTCAAGATATAAAGATTTTAGAATTAATATTTACCGAAAATATACATACTTCTGTTTGTTTGATTTTCAAAATCAGTTTTCTAAAAAATTTCAAAAATATTAAAAATTAATTTGGTGTAAAAAATGAAAAATATATATATTTATTATTTTCACATGATTTTATCTTTTGGGATGTAGAAATAATTTTTTTAAAATATCTTTTAGGTGTTTATTTCTATATATCAAACTAATTTCTATTTTTCAAAAAAAATTATAAAAACAAATTTCAAAAATGAAACCAAACAAATATGTAATAATGTTAATTTTAACAATTTTGAAACTTCCTATATAAATCGACACAAGGTCATATGTAATGTAAAATTTGTCATATTCTAAATAAGATAAATTTTATACACACCATGACATTTTTTGGAACTGAAAATGAAATTTATTTGGTATATCATTTTTGTTTTTCAAAAAAAATAAAATCAATTCCAATTTTCTTGATTTTAAAAAGTGTTTTTAATTACAAATTTTTAGAAAAAAATTTCACTCTCTTCTCTCTCTGCAACCACCTCTGGCCACTACCAACCACCACCAATTGCCCAACAACGACTTTCTAGCAAGCTTCGGTGACCTTATGGCCACCCTCAGTGCCCTTTGATGATCACTTTAGACCATTTCCACTACCAGTCACTACATTTATTTGCCTTCTATTTTCCAGTCACCGCCCTTAGCGATTGACCGAATACAATTTTTTTTTTTTTTTACTTTTAGTTTCATAAACATTTATATATATATATATATATGTCAAACAATTATTTTTGTTTTTATTTTTTTAAACAAAAACTTGTTTTCTTCTTTTTTATAAAGAGAAAATAAGAGACTGGAAAATCATATAAAACTACTTGCAATGTAACTAATTAAAGGAAGCCACACTTATTGATGAGATACCTGAGCCATAGCAGATGTAATGATGGGTGGTAGAGGGTGGGTAGTATCACCAATTCCAAGTCTTATCAACTTTGCATGAGGATATTTCCTATTGTGCTCCAACTCTCTCATGCATATCTACCAAAGGAACTTAATTATATGAGATCTTCTCAAATTTTTTAATTTAAGCACAACAATATACTAAACTTTAGTAGATTTTAGAAGCCAAAAGGCACTAACCTCAGGAAACAAGTAGCCATTTTGCAGACTTTCCATATTCATGTTACGCGGCACATTCGTGCAATGACCTGTGTGTGATCATTTTCATGCATGTTCGTCATAATGAATCATAATAATAATAAATGAAAATTATTCACATTAATATTTATAAATTTTTTTATTTTAAAATGAAATGACTACAAAAGGTGAATTATTATGAGCAATGGCTTTTACTGAATGTATTCCAAATACGTACCAAGTCTTCTTTCAGTGTCCCATTTGTTTGAACTGAGGGGAAAAAAATTAAAAACATATGCAGTGAATCAAAATGCATGAAACTGAACAGAGTGAAATATAAACATAAGAGTGAGTGACTGAGTCAGCTCACCTGGTCTGGTGGGGTTGCAAAAGAACAGCAAGAGGCATGCAAATGCTGGACAACATTTGTGAATGATACATATTATATGTATATATATATATGATTTCAAATAAAGATAGTGTTCCCTCAGTTTTAAGAAGCTATATATATATATATATACTCAAGCACTGAGTAGTGAGTAGTATTGCATGGCGTAAAGTGTTTCCAAAAAGCAAAGTCATTTTCAAAAACATGGATGAATGGAAAGATGGAAAGATGGATCACTAACTAGTAGACACTTTCTAAGCACATTCTCAACAGAACTTTCTATGCCACTTCCAACATGTAGACAAATATAGCCAATAGGCTAGCTGCCCATGCAAGTTTTATATAATCTTTTAATATATATCTATATATACACACACATTAGAAGTGGGTCCAAATGCGATGCGTTTGTAGTTTTACATCTAAATTTTTGGACAACACTCAAAGAATGAGAATTGAATTAATAAACTAACGGAAAAAGTTAGGAATTATGAAATTTTTTTCATGAATATGATCATGAAAAATTTATAATCCTTAGATTACCTTGATTAGTGTATGGTGCTGTACTCTAAGTATAATCTAAAGGTCATAAAGCTTTCATGATTATTTTCATGACACCTAGCATTGCTGTAAACTAATTAAGAGTTACTGTAAAGTTTTAACAGATACTAATTTTAGAAGTATTTTGAATAATAAGAGCAAGACTTCTCTCCAAAGTCCAGTTTTGTCCACCATAAGCCCATTTTGATGATTCAAAACGTATATCTTATGAAATCTATTAAGTAAATCATTTATGTAAAAAAAAATGAGGTTAATATAATGTCAATAGTCATTTAATTATATCACATTTATTTTTAAAATAATAAACAAATATTTTGAAAATCATATTTGTCATAATCACATCCAATAATCCCATACATAAAAGATAGTAGAAAAAATATATATTTCCATATGTGAAACAAATTTGGCTTTAATCCAAACATATTAATTTAACTTTAACTTCAAATAGATAGTTTTCAAAAAAGAAAGTGAAAGTCTAATAAGAGTAGAGTATTCCCCAGATAAACCTTTCTTGGATGCTCTTTTATCTGTCATAATCATATCAGCTTCTGATTTATATAATTTTATCATTTGTCACTATTCATATTCTCTTTAAAATTGAAAGTATAAAATAACAATTTGCTCAAATTAATGAAAATTGAAATTATAAAATTCAAATTGTTCAAATTAAAACTGTAAGAACTAAAATAATAATTTGATTAAATTATAGAGACTAATAATATAATTTATCCTATTTAGTTTAAGACACCCTGTGACAATTCTCCGAAATTATTGATAATCAAATATTAGCCACAATTTAAAAGATTTTATCAATAAAATCTGCATTTATTTGCCATCTAGAGGTCGGTAGCAATCCATTCTATGATTGTGAAAAAATGATATCACAAAGAAAAGATTTGTACATTAGAAAATAGGAAAATGACACACACCCTTTAAAAGCCTGTGTAATTGATATTTGTAGGTTTAATTATTATAAATGTTATAATTCAATTTTATGAGAGTTATAACTAAAATAAATAAATTATAACCAAAATATTTTTGGATCATAACCAAAATAATATTATAACCAACATCACAATAAATCATAATCAAATATTACAAAAGTCATAATTAGAAATGCATATAATATACACTCAAAATTTCTCTCGAATATAACATAAAAGCAGATCAAAATGGACAAAAGAAAAAAGGAAAGAGACTTTCTTTCTACTCAAATTGTTCTTTCAAAGCAAGAATTGATCAAAATAAGAAATATCAAATAACTTGTCTGCAACAAAATTTTATTTATTATATTTATTTATCAAAGGGAGGAGTGGCAATCAAAAGACTTTCTATGTAAAAGGTTATAGTGTCAAATCTCACGAAGGCCAAACATTCCAAACTTAAGGATCACTGAAAGTTTGCTCGGCCATTAACTTTAAAACTCCAGAATTAATTGAAATATGCGTAAACTGATCCGAACAACTAGTTTTTATTATAATAAATAAATAAATAAACAAATTTTTTTTTCTTTTTCATTCTTTCTTTATTTTGTTGTGAATTTGGTTACTTTATGACCTTTCTCACGAATCACGCCAAGGACTCCCCGAGTTTCCCGAGAAAGTGTACATGATACGTTTTCCCAATACAGAGAGAGATGTGTAGTAGTAGTAGCTAGTAGAACTCAACAACAAAAACAACAACAAAAGCAAATCACTATCTGTTGAAAGCAACAGATGCAATAATGATATGTGGAATTGGAATGGGAATGGAATGGGAAAGACATGATATAGCTTTCAAAAGGATAATTCTCCACGCAAACATATAAGAGAATGACTTGGGCAGAGAAGCCCATGTGATAGTGTGGAGTAGGACTACTGGCTGCTTCTCTATGAACCTTTTTAAGGCCTTGTTTGGGAACCCTCCGTTTTAGTTAAAAAGTCAAAAAGTTATTAAATTAGTCAAAAAGTCAACAACCCATACAAAAAAGTCAAAAGATTCTCTTTTTTTTTTTGCGACTTTTTGTAAATTTTGTAAAAAAAAAAAATCCCAAACATACTAGTTTTTTTTAGCTCATATTTTAGCCAAATAGCCAAAAAGTTACTAAATTAGCATGTTCCCAAACGGGGCCTAAGATTATATCTTACATGATTTATTTATTTTTTTTAAATTATTAATTTTAGTAAGGATAAATTACACTTTCAACCCTTAATGTATGGATTTTTATCACTTTGGTCCTTAAAAGAAATTGTTTTTTCCATTTTGACCCTTAAATTGTTTGTCGTTTCCCACTTTGATCCAATTATCAATTTTCATTATGGTTAAAGGGCGGTTTAAGTTTGGTGGTGGTTTAAGAAGGAGGAGGTGGTCAGGCATGTAATTGGAATGTAGAGGTGTTCTGGGAAGACGGCTAAAAGCTGTTTTTTTTACTTTTTTTAATTTTTTTGTAAAAGAAGGAAGATGGTTAAAAGTTGAAAAGTGCCTTTTAATTCATTTCCCAAAATAGGCCGTAACATGCATAAAGGACAAGAGAGTGGGGAAATTCAAGGGGGGTAGAAGGTTCTCAAGGAAAATTTTACTAAAATTTTTTTAACTTTTATTAAAAAAATTTACTTTTCAAGTTTTTTTAATTTAGAAGGATCTGAAAAAATAAAAAATAAAAAATAAGTTTGTTAAAGACAAAAAAATCTCAAACTACAGCTAAACTTTGTCAATAACAAAAAAGAAAAAAAGAACAATTGTCAAGTGAATCGACTTTTTAAAAAACGACATTATTCTAATAAAGTGAAAAAATAAAAAATATTTACCAAACCATCACTCATATTGAAATATATTATAATATGACAATCATATTTTAATAGTGTAATTTTATTTTTTTTTTAGTTTCATATGAGTCCATATAAATAATCTTGCAACAATGCTATAATTTGGCGGCAAAAGTTGAGCTTTTGTCAAATTTTAACATTGATAGCTCAAATTGTTGATTACTAAAAATATTCTAAGAGAAATTTGAATGATGCTCCCATCGAAGTCACCCGGTTTGGGCATTGTTATCTTTGGTGCTAAATTTGGCATAAGTTTTAGCATTTATTAATAATGATTTCATTTTATAAAGATCTAACGATGATTAAAAAGATGAGACGGTGATTATATCAAAAATGGCACAAATGTTAGAGTCAAATTGCTAATTTTTGATATTTGTGTATTGTAATATAATTAAAATTTAATAATAACATGTTAAATTTGACATTTAACATTGAAAATGCTACGAGGAAAGAAAGTTTGAATATTGAAGGAGCCAAGCTGCCATACTATTGGGGGAGAAAACAAATTTCTCCATGATCACGTGGGTTCAAAATGATGCTGACTGAAGAGTAAATTGGCCAAGAAAATTTATGGAAATTTTGAAAATCAACACCCCTTATACTACAAATTTTGAAATTGGATGTTGTATATATTCTATTCTAGAATACCACCCCAAATAATTTTAAAACCGAAATTTCTCTGCACCAACATACTAGTCCCAAAGCTAATTTCCACGAAAGGATCCTGCTAGGTTTCATGAAAATCATCATGAAAATCATCTGCACCGTTAGATTAGGTATGTGTCTCATGATCCAACGGTGCAGATGATTTTCATGAAAATTCTTCATGAAACCTAACATTTTTCTTCCAGGAAATGGCTTAAGTTCGAGTGGTACTGGTGCAAATTTATGTGGTGTTTCAATTAATTTTTCGATGGTGCTATGTACACCAATTAATCTACTAACTAGTGTACCAGCATTAGTTATGACATTATTATTGACCTCACTCATTAATTATATTACAAATACCAAAAACCTCTTAAATTATGTCACATCATCAATTGGTATACTAATTAGTACACTAATTTGTACATATAGCATTATTCTTAATTTTTTATTGGTTATTGGTTGAAATAATAAAATTTATCACTATCATGTTGACTTTTGAAAAATAACTCAACAAGTATCATACATTGAATAGTGTAAAGTAATACTTTAATACTGTATTTGGTTTGGGGATTTGAGGAGAGATTTGGAAAGCGAAAAGAAAAAGATAGGTAAAATGTGAATAAAACATACCTATATTTCACCTAGTTTCACACACCTTTTCCCTTTCCTTTTCCAAATCCCTCCTCAAATCCCCCAACCAAACACAGTATAAGATTATCAAATAACTTTTATGAGTTATGTGTCTTCTATCAAGGCACTAAATATAATATCATAAAGATCAACCACTAATACAGTAGTGCTAGATCCACAGGAAAAATTATATAATAGTCTTGAAATACGATGTGACTATATTCGCTAATCAATCACCATTCAATATGTCCTTTCATTTTCCTCAATCACTTAACACAAATAATCAATACTAACCTTCTCCACCAATCATACTATCATGAACTACTACGTGGCCGTACTCCCGAACTACTAAATAATCACAGGAAAAAAAAAAACACATAATGGAACACATTCTATGTTTTACATTTTATGTTTTGCTTACATACACCTTATTTTTTTTATTTTTTTTTTGTTAAAAAAAGCCTAAACAAATAGGAATGGCCTCAATGGCTAAACCCTAAAAAGAATCAAGACTCTAGAAATCACTCTTAAATGATGCTATATAGCATAACTATTAAATCATAAAACAGTAAATTACAGACTCGCACAGAGACAAATTTAAAATCGCACTCATTAGTTTCCATGATTTTCCAATGAATGGTCATTTTCTGTCATTAGGCACCATATTGGAAGAAGTAATGGCTTTACTCTGTCAGGTTGTAATTATTCCACAATATGCTGAAGGTAGAATAGTCTAGGCTCTCTAGTTTTCCACACACAACTTTGCATCCCCCAAAATTATTCACTTCTTTTTTTGTGGAAAAAACAGATTAGCCTCTAACCAAAAAAACTTATAAAAAAAATTGGGGTATAACTCTTTCATGTGTCAAAAAACACAGGAAAAGTTGTATCCCAAAATATTATCACCTTCTTTTTTTCTTTTTCTTTTTTGGTTCAGCAAAGAACAGAAGAATAAAAGAACAAAGCAAGAACAATATAGCAAGAAAAGATAAAGGGGAGAGAGAGAGAGAGTTAAATAGTACGCTGAAATATAGACCATTCATACGAAAATTACATCAATTAATTTTTGCAATCGTTATTCACCCACTTGGCAATCTTGTGTCAAAGCATACTTCATTAGTTGCACTGGAAAAATTAAAAAAAAAAAAAAACCTTCATCAGGGGCCATCCATCCCTTCCTGGCCAATTTCAAGTGTTCTAAAAATTAGGAACACAGGTTTCTCCTTTTCTTTTTCATTTTAGGCCCCAACACACAGTACGCACAACTGAATAGCAAAGGAAAACAATCTGTCACAATAGCGATTTCAAAATGAATAAAAAAACAATAGCAATTTAAATAAAATAAAAAAATTATCACAAAGTCTTACTAAGGCAATCCAATTACAAAATTGTCATAGAATTTAGCAATTTCCCTTTGTGATGTGTTATACATTCATGTTATAAAAACAAATAAACAAAAACAAAAAGCCGATGCATGGTAATGGTGGTAATGGTACAGAGAAAATAAGTCCAAATACCTCTTTCTGTATGTAAAAGCATCAAAAAGAAAACAGAAAGGGGAAAGGGAATTAAGTAGAGACCAATGTTATCTATCACTAAGTGATCCCCTTGATATTCAAGAACAAGGCCACCATACCTGACAATAAATTCTAGCATGTGCCTTTGCTGGCCAAGCAATCTGCATAACATGAGCCGCCTTCTCTTGAAAATATTCGCAGTGCCCATGCCTAGCCACTAAAGATTGATCCATCTTGAACAAAAAATAAAAATAAAAAAACACTGGTATTGGCAGGTCCAATATCTCATACTGTTTTCTGAAGAACAATACACCAGTTTGATTTGTCATAAAATCGATCGACGACAACTGCATTACCCATATCAGACACTAACCTGCAAAGGGTGATGTGGACAAAAACAAGAGGATAAGGACAATGAATTTATAGCATATACAAAAGCATACTATTCATAAACCAAATCCTTCCCCCCTCCCCACCAAATAAGGTTAAATAAACAAACACACATTCACAGTCAAGTGCGCACAACAAGAAGCAAAAATTAAAATTAAAATTATTCATTAAGCAGCCCTTGCCTCCTTCAGCCCTTGAGAACCTAGGAGACGTAGTTCATGTTGATTTGGATAAAAAAAATTTGTTTAGCTGATGCTATGGAAATGATTTGGGAAAACCCTTCTATGATATATTGGAAAGCTACATGCACTTCAGCACTTTCATCAAGTTCATTGTACATCAGTTATCCTTGCCAACTGGTTGGTTGCAATTGGAACCGCAAAGAACGAAGATTTAAACAAGAGAAGACAAAAAGCAGTCTCAGGGCCACTTGCGAGTGTAGTTCAAGCTTGCAAGTTTGAAGAGAAGGCTTGACAGCTAAACACATCTAGAATCAGATTGTATGTCATTTTACTTGATCTTGTATTTGAACTCTTGTTTAGTGAATTGTTTCACCACAGAGTGACTCACTGTTTTTTATCCCAGGCAATTGTTGTTTCCAAGGGTTCTCCACATATGTTGTTGTGTCCTATTATCTTGATTTATTTACTGCGATATTGAGTGGGATTGCTTCTGTTTAATTGATATATTTGAACTAGCTAATTGAATTGATTAATACACTTGGGCTAAGTCTGGTTAGGATGAAAATGAGGAAAGTGAGGGAGATGGAAAAAAATAATTTTTTGGTGAGTTTGTTTAGCATGAAAGTGGTGGAAGTTACGTGAGTTAATTTTCTTGTACAACTCATAATAGCATGATAACTAAACTTCTAGTTTCTTGCAAAAATCACAGGAAAATACAAGAAAGTTTAAATTTGTTATAAAAGTAGTTACTTATAATTATAATTCCTATTTTCTTGTAAAATTTTCATCCTAATCAAATTCATACAATAAATTTTGTTTTGCTTTTCTTTTCTTTTCTTTCATTTCACTTTCTACTATTTTCACTTTCCATCATTTATTTCTTTCTAATCAAACGGAGCCTTGGTAAATTTTAATTGGTAACATAATCAAGAATTTGGCATATACATCCCGTCTAGGCACAAATGTACCAAGCTCCCTTTTTTAAAAATAAATTGTACATACATGTTTAATTGGGAAAAAAATGAAACATGTGCAATAATAAAAGAAAGAAAATTTTTAGTTCATAGTACATATAGGTTTTCTTTCCTCCAAATTTGTTACCCCACAAACACAACTGAGTAAATCCCATATGTACCACTACATTGTGCCTATGAATAAAAAATCTTAGTTAAAAAAAAAAAATTTTAAAATATGTGTAGCACTACTCAAATGTACATATAGATACATATACATATATGTATATTTCTCTCCTTAGGTATATATTATCATTCATTGTAGATCAATGGAGACTTGTTACAAGACTATTTCATGCTCCATAGATTCTCAATTGTTCAAAGGAGGTTTGCATTTGTAAGCTCTCAAAGTTGGGTCTTCCCTCTCATTTGGTGCAGATCAACTACATGAAAGAATCATCCTGTTTACTCCAATGAAGGTGTTCACATGATAATATAAGGGACAAAAGAGGTTCAAGGCTTGAAATCTTTTATCCATCTTTATTTTTAACAGGGCAAGAGAATTCTATGTATCTATAGAACTCAATCCTAAACAATAATTTTTCTCCTTGTACAACTCAGAAAAGAATGTCCACACAATACAGACGAAGCAATGTGATTACTCAAATGCCCAGAAAAAGGTCAGTTCAAAATTCAGTAAGAGAAATAGCAGTGTAACAATAACAGTAAAACTAGCACTCAAGGAGTCCTCACCATTCATAAGTGGCCACTCAACTCAAGTTCGATGGATGACTATGTCTATCAGCTACCATTGTAATCCCATAGGGTGAACTATAATTCCCACTGATATGAATGCTTACTGGGAATTATCTATAGCTCCCCACCTCTGTATGGCCTTGGCTGTATGCTTTTGTTGCAGTTTATATCTGACCAGTGTCAACTCACCAAAAGTGATAACTTTTATCCCAACCTATCCGTATATAAAATATTTCATTGTCCATAAGCATGGTCAACTTTGATCAATGAAGCAAGGGTACTCCAAAAATGTTGCCCTAAAATATAGGGTACTAGGTACGGGTAAGCGTACCAAGTACAGCAAAAACGTACCTTACGTTTTATAGGTCTGTATACGTTTGGTACGCGATGGGTACTCCGTGGGTACACGATGGGTACGCGGTTGGGTATGCCGCCGGGGTCAAAACCAAATTTTGAGAATTTTTTACGGGCACCGGAGTAATTATTTTTTGCCCATTTTGAAAAATTAAATAAATATGGGGTGTTTAGTAATAATAAAAAACATAAAAGCAGATTGTATCTATCATTTGAAGAAACCCTATCATTCGAAGAACCAGAGAACATTTAGACTTCCATTCGAAGAACAGAGTTCGTCGAATTTGCTCTCCATCGAAGAAGACACTAAAGCTCGAGATTCCGGTGAGTTCCTCTCTTTCTTCTTTGATTCTTCTTCCTCTTTCTTCCTATTCTTCGATTCTTTCAGATTTTTTTCAAACTTTCTTCGATTCCTCTTTCTCTCTTTTTATTTCAGATTATTATATTTATTTTTTTTCAGATTCTTCTTCCTTTTTTAGATTTTTTTTTTTTTTTTCATATTCCCAATTCATTTCAGATTTTTTTTTGATCTATTTTTTTGTTTTTACATTTTTTTCCCACAGCAGCTGGAATTTGATGCAAGCTACAGCCTTAACCCTTTTTAATCATATTAAAAAACAATTAGGTAATGCAAAAACACCTACTCTGTGCCCTTTCTTCTTATTGTTATAGACTTGTAGTCTGTAGTAGACATTCAGAATTATAAAATAAAAGATAAAAAAAATATTTACTTTCGTCAGAAAGTATTGATGTTTTTAAATTGTTATTTGAATATTTGAAAATTAGTATTGGTGGTATTGTTAAAGAATGATTTATTTTTTGGTTTTGTAATTTCTCTTTTTAATAATGATATTAAATTTTGATGCGTATGTTAGATGTTTAACTATAAATTTTAAAAAAAAATTTAAAAAAAAAAAAAATGACATACTCCAGCCGTACCTATACCTTACTTTTTTTAGAATTTGCCGTATCGGCGTATCCGTATCTTACCAGTACCCGTATCTACACCCGCACCCACACCCGTGCTTCCTAGACTTTGATTCACATAGGTCAGTATCCGATATTTGATCCAAATTTCATCAAAATTCTGCCAATCAGCATATATGCTTTTACTTCTTTTTTTTACCTTTTTGGGTTGCTACAACCTACATCAGATAAATTAGCAGGTCTCCAAAACTAACACCCCCAACCCCACCACAAAAGAAAGAGAGATCCCTGCTGTTAGTAACAAAGTAAAATAGACAATGAGCCTAAAGCAAAGTTGCCACATACTGCACAATAAAAGCATGGGGAGACATGTAATAATGACTATCAACTTCAATTATTTGAGAGCTACCACTAATAGCAAAGCAATGCAATAAAAAATGGTTGCAAAGACAACAATTCAAGAAGAAATAACATGTTTACCTTTCAAGCTCGCCTTCACTAAACACGTGGTAATATCTGTTGTACACTACTGCACCCTTTTTATCATCTTTCTTTGCCAAGCCATTTGCAAGGGCGCAAGCAGAAGCCCCACTGACTTCAGCACGGTGATAAGGTAAATGCCAAGGGACAAAAAATTCTTGTTGGTTTTCAAGATTTTGTCCATTTTCAGAAGTGACCAAATGATCTTGGCTTTGAGAGGTTAAGTCCTTGAAACCTTTTACATGTACCCCCAAACTATTTTCCTCGGCTTCTGGGATGCTTTCCAGGGTGATAGATGGAGAGCTGCGTGCATGGGGGCTACTTGATCCTATCCACTCCTCAAAATATTTTTCAGTCAGTGGAGTCCATTTGTCAACCAATGACCTATCCTCTTGTTCCACAGCCCAAACAGTAATCAGAACAAGACCACCCTTTTTAACAACCCGAACTAATTCATCTATTGCTTTCTTCCTTCTACTCCCTGCTTAGATGATGTAACACAGCAATAGAAATCGCAGCATCACCATAACCACTTCGGGAAGATTTACAGCATCAGCGACCACAACTTCATGACCTCTATCTGCACAAATATTGATAAGAGGAGCACTTATATCACATCCTATAAAAAAACAGCCAGAATTCAATCCCAAGTACTTTCCATTTCCACACCCTGCATCCAAGACAAGAGACCCTGAAGGCAAAGAATTCAAAAAAGTAGCAACTTTTGGCCACTTAGCATACCGGGTGGAACTGAAATGGGGGGCAATTGCATCATAAACACGATGAACATACTTCTTCTCAATTTCTGGGGTGTATTGAACACTTGAAGATGAACACATCTGGTCTGTGCTTACTAATACAGATTGCGGAATGTGAGATTCTCCATCAGAAATGGGTGTACAAACACCACATATTTTGACTTCATTCATGGTACTGAAAATTCTTGGATGATGGACAATATTGACTACGACAGTGGGCAGAGTCAAGCCACAAGTTCCATTGAAACATCTCCTTGCCCTTGTAGCATTAAATCCATTGAAACATCTTGTTGTTCTTGTAACATTAATAAATACCGCCAGTTTGAACCATGGAATCTAACTAGACACGAGCCTGATAAAAATAATAATAATAATAAAAGAGAAAAATAAGAACAATGTATGGTCCTGTTTGATTTGCAGGATTAATAATGAGACGATTAACAATCCATGAAATTAGTGTAAGATTATTTATCCAACTGGATTAGTGAGATCCATAATTTCCTCTTGTCCACGTTTGTTTTGCAATAGATATGAAAATATATAATCTCAATTATATGTAAGTTTTTCATTTTTAGTTGTAGGGTTAAAAAATCCGTTAATTTTTGTTGAATAGAATAGCCATTGGAATTTAATCCAAATAATAAAATTTGCAACCAAACAATGGTATGTGAGTCCCATAAATGTAATAACCCGACTCTCTCATATGCTGCTTATACTCCACTTATACTCTAATTCCCTCATTATCTGTGTGATTATATGTTTGATGTGAAATTCCATGTTTAAATGTGTGAATTATGTGCTTATGAGATTGTATCTATCGGTTATAAGAAAATCTATTGAAATTAAGACTTTTGGACTGCAAATTGAAAGCCTTAAAGGTGCGATAAACCAAAATTGACTTTACAGTTATGATTAGCATGATTTTTAGAATATAATATGAAATTTTGTAAAATTTTGATTTGTAATGAATTAATTAGATTTATTTAAGCCAAACCCTTAAATAAGCTGAAATTGACGACTTAAATGGGTTTAGAAACCGAAATTGAGTATATGGATATGCTAATGGGAATTTTTAGAGCCATTTGAAAAATTTAATTGAAAATTGATTTAGTCTGATTCATTAAAGTGTGTTTGGCAAGTGTCCTAGTTAAATACATATATATATATATGTGTGTGTGTGTGTGTGTGTGTGTGTGTGTGTGTGTGTGTGAGATATAAGCCCCTTTTTGAACTCATCTTCTCTCATTTTGTGAGTGGAAAATTCTAGAGAGTCATCCAAGAGAGGAAGAGTAGAGAGAAATAGAGAGAGAAAGGAAGAGATGGAAGAAGAGGCTCAAGATCAAGCTAGAATGCATCAAGATTGTGCAAGATTAAGTAGCTATGAAGATTCTAGGTAAGATTTTATCTCCCAAACCTTGAAGAGAGTTAGATTTATGAATTTTATGGAGGCTTTTACATGTGTTTTGTCACATAAGGCAAGAACATAGCATGATTTCCTAAGATTCATGTTTATAACTTATTTTCTTGCATGATTTCTAAGATTCATAAAGATTTCAAGGGACTTTCTCCATGGATTTTGGAATTAGAACTCATCACATGCATAGCTTTCGATTTTGTTCTTGACTTCAAGTCTTTGAGCTTGTAAATGGAATTTTGACTTTGCTTTGAAATCATGATTTTCATTGAAGTTAGAATTGTTTAATTCAACATGGTTTGAAAGGTTTTTGGCCTTGATTTGTATAAAATGAAGTTGATTGTGAGAAGTTGAGCCTTAATCTTGAGGGTCTGCATGGTTTGAACTCATTAAATTATATATGAAATGAAGATCTATGTGCATTTGAAAGAAGTTTTGAAAAGTTTGACAAAGAACTAAAACAAGGATTTTGATCTTTCTTGCTTGAAGATTCATTGTATTTTTGATGTTTTGATTTAGAAAACAATCATAATCTCATGTTTTCTATTAAATTTACATGTTTTTGAGTGATTTGAGTTGAAACCTAGCTTGGAAAATGGAAGAGCAAGTGTTAGAACCAACAGATATTTTCGGCAGCAAAATTTTGCCCAGAGCCGCACGTGCGGTGGGGCTTCCTGCACGTGCAAAAGTCTCTTTCCGGCAACATTTTGTATTTTGAAATAATTGCATGTGCCGCACATACGGTTTTGGTCCCGCACATGCGGAACTCCCCTGTTTTAGCCCAACTTCGAATAGGCATATCTCTCTTATCCGAACTCCGTTTTAAGTGATTCTTGAGCCTAAATTCAAGCCCCGAAAGTCTAGTTTCCAATGGTAGTGGTCCCCTATCCAAATTCGAAGTACACAAATAGATATGTTCAAATTAGTGAAGACTGTTCACTTTCTTTCTAACTGTTTCATGCTATTTCCTCTCCTAACCCAGTTTTCTTTCGTTTCTTCCTATTTTCCTAGACACAGATTACGACCCATTAAGAGCTAATAAGTTTAGAACTAACATAAATAATTGGTTAAAGAGCAACGCAAGGGATGGGTTTATTTGATCAAGAAAAGATTAAGAGAAGTAAATTTGATCAAGAAAAGTAAATTTGATCAAGATAATAATTCTATATTTCGATATGTTGTACTATGTGCATTGTGATTGCAGGTCAAGATTCGAGGACCGGTCAACCATTTTTGGAAAACTACTATGAGTAATAGTATAGTAAAGATAAATTTTTCATTATCTATTTTGATTTATGTACATGATCCTCTAAATATCGTATTTTATCAAAATGTACAAATTTTTAAGAAATGTGAAATGAGTTATAAACAAGAATATGACATGATATGAATTGTTCGGTCTTCAAGACTTATTGATTTCTGGTACGGAACAAAGTGTTGTACGGAACTAAGTGCTACGGTGGGAGTCACCTCTTGGGTCCATACATACACGAATTGGGCCCCGAGAGAGGTGGAGACATGTCGATATTCCATCTACTCCATGATAAGATACAGTGATACAATATGATACGCTTGGACCTAAGGTCGTTTTGATATATGATTCGGCCCGAAGCCATTCTGTTACCATGTAATTGGGCCCGAGGCCGTTTTTTTACCATGTGATTGGGCCCGAGGCCATTCTGTCATATGTGGGCCCAAGACCGTTCTATTAACACATGATTGGGCCTAAGGCCGTTTTGTTACATGTGGGCCCAAGGCCGTTCCGCAATAAGTGGGCCTGAGACCATTCTGAAAATGTGATTATGAATAATGCTATGCTTAATGTGACTATGATGAATGCTCTAAATGTTGTACCTTGGAAAATATTGGGTTTACATCACATGCTCTTATTTAATTCAAACCTCTTCATTGGATTCTCTTTACTTTATTATTATTCACTGAGTTTCGCTCACTCTGTATTTATATATCTTTATATAGGTGATCAACTTGGAGGTCAACTCTAGGTCAGCTTCAGGAAACTTTTGTGGGACCTGTTTTGCTAAGCCTCCAAAATTGGAACCTTTTGTCCTTTTGAAGAGTTCTTTTGATGCCACATTTTAGTTAAGTCTTTGGTGGCTTTTGTTGAGCACTTGGGTAATATATAAATTTTAAGTTGTGAACTTTTTATATATATCGATATGACTTGGACCTGTATACAGAAGAATTGTGAAGGTGAACTCTTTATATGGCATGATTAATCCTGGCATATAAATACTGCTCAATGGACGTTCTGTTTTTTATTTTGCTTCCGCTTTAGGCCCCAATATGATTTAAATATTTCAAATTTTTGTTTTGAGGCCTAAATGTAGGCCGGTCATGGCCTAAACTTTTAGGAGCAGATTTGAGTCGTGACAATAGATTAATAATCTCAATCCTATACTATAATTCACCCAATCAAACAAGCGATATAAGTACAGCTAGCATTCACTCACGATGTATAATAACAATTAAATAAATAACTCATTTCTTTTTAAATAAAATGGGCCAGTTTTACATAATTTAGATCCTAAATTGCAACCAACCACTACTTTAAAAAAAAAAAAATTAACAAAAAAAAAAACTAGGTCGCAATTTTCCTAAACACAGAGACAAGCAAAGTGCTCTATATTCACATTCATGACAAAACAATTTAAGCTTAAGCTTCTTACAATTGCGAACATCTTATCGATTTCCAATAGCAAACACACTAACAACCATGCTCATTCATCGAATCTACGCATACCATGTGATTTATTGCAAATTGAGTTTCATATTTTCTTTTATCTCCACCCTCTAAATTTCCAACCAAAAAAAAATTTTAAAACTAAGCCATCGTGTGTCCTATCATTAAGCTTCATTCTGTGTCTTCCAAGCAACAATTGAAGCTTAAATAAATAATATTCAAGACTAATTAGGGATAAACATAACAGCAATCTGGGTTTGAAACACATGTATGTATGTACATATAGATATACAAATATAAAAATCTATATTTATATATATATATATATATAGAGAGAGAGAGAGAGAGAGAGAGAGAGAGAGAGAGGGTGAGGACCTTCAATGCCGGATTCGTCACGGCGCTGCTGCTGAGAGCTGGAGTTGGCTTTGTCGGCGAGAGAAGAGTGAAAAAAAGTAGGAGGGTTTCAATGTATAATATATAGTGGCATATGGGTAAATATTTTGAAAGGTTAGGAATATTTAAGTAAAAACAAAGGTCCCCTTTGGTTCTCATTTGCAATTATAATTCTAATAAAAATAAAAAAAATTAGAATTCATAACCAAACACATAATTTAAAACTCAATTCAAAAATTATTTTTAAAATTTATAACCAAATACACAATTCAAAACTCATAACTAGGTTCTTTTGAAAATTTTATTTTTTTAAAAAAAAATTTAATGTTTTTTGTTTTACTTTTTAAACTTATTTTTAAAATCATAATTTAAGTATTAAATTGTGTTTTGAATTATGAGTTTTGAGTTGAGTTTTGAAAAGAAAAAATTTATTTGATTATAAATTTTGAAAAGAGTTTTGAGTTATATTTTTTTAATGTCTAATGTATTTTTTTTAATATTTAAAAATTTTAAAAAATTCTTTTTTAAAATAAATATTTTATTTTATTTTATAAATACTTTTTAAATATTATATTTTTTTAATATTTTAAATTTTTTTTTTAAATAATTTTTCAAAAATTTTAAAAAAATTTGAATCGACATATATATCTAAATCATAACAAATTATTTAGTCAATACTTTAAAAAATGACAAAAATTATTTTTCAAAAAAATATAAAATAAAAAAATTTAAAGAACAAAATAAAAATTAGTTTTTTGAATTTTTTTTAATAGAATTTTGAAAACAAATTGGTTATGAGTTTTGAATGAAGTTTTGATTTATGTGTTTGATTATAAATTTTAAAAATAGTTTTTGAATTGAGTTTTGAATTTTATATTTGGTTATAATTTAAGTGTGGAATTGTGTTTTAATTTAAAATATTAAAAAAATAAAATATTTAAAATACAATTCAAATTTTTTTCCAAAATTCAAAATTCAAAAACTCAATATTATTTTTAAAACTCGTAGCAAAACAAATTTTCTCTTTTAAAACTCAACTCACAACTCCGCACTTAAATCGCAACTTCACACTTAAATCATGATTTTAAAACTAAATCAAACGGAAGCAAAAATACTTAATATTGGGTGCATCTATTTACACACCACATTTGGTCTCAAGGTACACCACTACTCAGTTCACACCTTTAATAATTTAAAAAAACATAATTTTTCTCAACACAAACCACAACGTTCCATTTGTCCTTAGTCCCACACCACTTAGTACACACGTCAAATTCCCAAAAAAAAAAAAAAACTAACTGTTAGACACTTACCACCGATGGCAGTAGCCATCACCGGTAATCACCATTAACGCCAACCATGGCTACCGCCGTCAACCCTTCCTACCATCTTCACAACTGTCGCTGCCCACTTCCCAGTCTCGTAAGTCACCTTCATTTCCAAAGACCCACCACCTCGCAGATCACCCATCCATTCTCCCTCGCGTTTGCTGCTACCTCCTTCTCAACCCTGTTGTCGCCGCCTTTCGTAGATCACATTCACCATTGTCAACCCCTCTTCTCACTTAGGCTTCGCCGATGTCCCCTTCCTAGCCCAATCGCGCCTCCCTTTCGTCACCAACCCCACAACCCACCACCTTGCAAATCGCGAGAATACCGATCAAAGAGAGAGATCGCCGACGAGATTTTGTGATGATGAGGATTTGCCAGAGCTGGAGAGGGCGACAGGGCAAAGGCAGCGGCAGTAAAATGGCAACGACTGTAACAATGGTGGCTAGGGTTAGGGTTTGGATGTTGTGTATTTAACTAAGATGTGTATTGATATTCTTTTGTAGTTGTTGGGTCTATCCCACATCGACTCGGGAGGGACTCCTCGTCTACCTTATAAGCGTACTAGCCCCCTCCATCTGTCAACAGGCCTTTTCCCCTCTTCCAAGGGGAGGAACAAAACCGTGAGGGGTCGTATGGGGGACTACCCCGTTCCCCGATCGGACTTGCTTGCAGGTTATCCAGTGGGCTTGAGGAGCAGGAAAGGCCAATGATGCTCGGACACGTGGCGGGTGCAGAACAGGCCATGTCAGCAGACAAAGATCTGCAAAGTTATTGCCATAGCATATCACCATTAATGCAACATCACCGCATTTATTGCGACAACACCCCTCAGCCGGAATGGCACCCCGTCACCCTGAACAAGACGAACCACGGCGCAAGCTTTCGGCGGAGAGGTCAGAACGACTGAGACAGCGAAATGATTACCAAAGGCTATAGGCAGAGTTCGAAGACAAGAAGAAGGTTAAGTTTTCCATCCCCTCTCTCTCTCCCTCTCTCTCTGCATTTTCTGTCCATCACCTTCTCTAATTCACACACCGGAGGGTTCGCCGGGGGACTACCCCGTTCCATGATCGGACTTGCTTGCAGGTTATCCAGTGGGCTTGAGGAGCTTGGATCGGTCCAATCCATTCACCGAGACTCACTGTAACATCAGTAGTCATTTTGGTCATTTTAGGTAAGTTCATTATTGTAATTAAAAAAAAATCAATTAATAGTATGCCTTGAGAAAAAATATAGTGTGTAAATAAAGACAGCTTTGAATACTTCATTCTAAAATAAGAAATTCTACTTGCACTACCAATTTAACTCCTTACAATTCTAGAACAATTTTATTGTTTAACAAAAACTTGGATTGCTTCCAAATAGGACGAGATCCTCACATATGAATTAAAATGAAAATTAACAATGCCAAACCACCAGCTTCATTGGTGCTTTGTGCCTTCCCAAATGAAAACAAAATATTTTCCTGTTTGATTGCCGAGAATTCATCAAAAAAATAATAAATAAATAAAACAAAATCTGGAAAGAATTTGAGTCTCGAATAATCACGTACAAGTATCAGATCAAAAAATCGATAGATTTGATGGAGCTAAATTACCTTTTGTTTGTAAATCTATGATTAGATCCCCATTAGTAATCAATTTAAAAGCAAAAAGACATACTACGACTTACAAGAACATGAATTTCCAGAAAAATACAAGGAATTGCGTAGTCCTTACAGGGATATCTTGGATTTAGAATACAAAGTTAGGGTTTTTTAGGTTTTGGGTGTAAGGAGAAGGAGAAAGGTTAGGATGAGGGTATTAAAAGAATTATATAAATTATAAAATAAAAATAAAATTTGAGGGTGTAGGGAGTTAAATTGGTAGTGTAAGTAAAATTTCTCTTCTAAAATTTAACACCTCAAATAATATTTATTAGGCTCTATTTGATTAGAAAAAAAAAAAAAAAATTTTTGATAGAAAGTGAAAGTAAAAGAAAATGAAGTGAAAGAAAACAAATAGAAAATAAAATATATTTTCTTGCAAACATTTAACTAAGATGAAAATTTTGTAATAAGAAAAAGATAGAAAAATTTTAAAATTTAGTTATAAATAACTCACACATTTAATTTTTCTAGTTTTTATGCATGAAGTAAAAAATGAGATTTTTATTGATAAATCCCATTTTGGAGTATTCTAACCCAATAAGTCCATGAAGAAAATTTATAACCTAGTTAGTCTCATGTGTTTATACTTTTATTCCATAGAGTCCTTTTTTCTTGATTTACATTATTTATTGAACTATTATACTCTTATATTTATTGTTGATATATATTACGGACAAAAAGAATATACATGTTTCTTTTTTTACTATTATTTTGTTTTGACAGTTACCATGATTCACACTTTTGATTGTGATTCAGTTTCACTCTCGTTGTGGTGTTGCTTCGTTGTGCTAGGGTTTCGTTGGTGTTGGAGGATGATAACGAATCAAAACTGTATTAGTGTTGTTTGTTTGTACTCTATTTTTTTTTTTATTACATAATTTTGCAAAGTCAGACATTGATCAGAGGGAGAGAACAAGTAGATAATTTCGTCTCAATGTTAGTATTATTTTGTTTAAGAATGCATGTTCATTTATGTTTAGATTTTTATAAAAAATTGTATGCTCTGTTTTTTGCTTTCAATTTCATTTTCTAGAATATATGGAGATGGAAGTTTATTTTTGTTGAATAAAGTTATGATTTTTATTTAGTAATGCGTTCATATATAAGACCCTATTTTTTTGGATGTTGTGAATGTTCACATTGCGTGAACAATGTGAACGTTTACATATTATTAGTTATATTATTATGGGGGAATGTTTGCATGATGTTTATTGCCATTATATTTGGTGGTGTGAATTTGGACTTGTCTAATCTATAATGATGAGTAATGATGACAATAAAGTTTTCAATTTTAGATTAGTATTGCAAAATATGGACATAGCTATATTTTTTTCGAAATGTGAATATTTACATATCATTGGTTATTTTAAATTTATGGTATTATGTGGTTAAAATGTGGGTTTCAATTTCTTATTTTTGTATTTTTACAGCAGATGGATACCTTCATGTGTATGTATGCTTATTGGGTAGGTATTTCAATGAATGTGAACGTTCACATTTACTGAAGTTATTATTATTATGAGTGATCATATTTTAATGTTTTGCATTTTATGATGTGAATTTCAATATTAGAAGCATGTGATGGTTGCATGACGTACAATGTAGATTAATGATTGTATGGTTATTGCATAATGTAAATATTTACATATCACTGATTATTGTATGAGTTTTGCATGATTATTATATGGTGTGAATATTCATATTGTAAGGAGTCATTGCTTATTGTGAATTATTGCATTGTAATGTGTTGCAATTAGTGTTATGGTCATCACATTATTAATCAATGTTAATATTCACATTCAGATATAATCATATAAGCGCAAATAATATTAATGTGTTATTTTACCAACATACATTTGTAATGTGAAAGTTCATATCAACATTTATCTACCACAACTCATATTAAGCCAATTGTTATGTGTATACAAATATAATCAACCACCAACAATGTAGATGCTCACAGTATCTACACTTCAATCAATGTGAATGTTCACAGCGTTGCTTCTTTATGTCGGAGTAAGGTAGTCGATTTAAGATTTTGGGAATGTGAGAGATTTTCTCTCCAAAATAAGGGAGAGGTTTTTTTTCATAGAATAAATAAGAGATTTTCCCTATAAAATAAGGGAGAGATTTTCTCCCTATAATGAGATAAATTCTCTATAAAATGAGAGACTATTATTATTTTTTTATTGTATATTAGTTTTAAAATGAAAACACACCCAAAAAGTTTGCAATGGTGATTTGGTTATATTATCTTAAATCGGACCTAATGAAATATTAAAAAAAAAAAAAAAAGAAGAAGTTAAATGGAACATAACATTTAAAAATAAGACTTTATGAAATGATCCCATTCTTTTTTCTTCTAATCTTTCCAAATATTGGAGAGATTCAAAAAAATGAGTTATGAGAGAAAATTCTCTCCATTTCTCCTCATCTCTTATGTTTAGTAATCCAAGCATGTGATTATCACCCAGAGAAATTAATTTCTTTTTGTTTCTCTGCAAATCATTCAATCCAAACGAAGTGTAAAGGAATGGAAATACATAGACAAATATTTTTATTTTTTCAGATACTCAATACCAAACAACAGTAGATTTATTTGGAAATAAATTTCCGAACATATGTAATTGTTTGGAGATATAATACCGGATAATTTTTTTTGGTTTGAAATTAGAATATAAAGAAGTTTTAAAAATTAAATGTCTAGAAACATAGAGCCAAACATAAACAATTTGTTCGGATAGTAACTATTGAACAATGCCAAATAATTCGGATACACAATGTCGAATATATGAAATCTCTTTGGAAACAAGTTTTGGAAAAAATGTAATTTATTCGGTACTAAATTTCCATACAAATTCCATAAACTTATTGACCAAAAACGATGAAGATGAACAGAAAATTTACATTCTCTATAAATAAATAAATAAATAGTTTGAAAATGTCTTCTTTATTATTCATCGTTGACTTTAATATGAAATAACAATGTAAAAATGATGAATTCAAGGAAAATAAGATTGAGTATGAAAAAACAAAGTAAATAGAGTGAGAAAAAAAGGAGAGAGTGAAAGATTGAGATTGATTATGAGATGTGGTATCCAAAACATTATAATTTATACTTCTTTTTTTTTTAATATCAAATACTTTTTAGTCATTTTAAGTAGGAATATAATCACTCTATTTGGTTTCCAGTTTCAGAATTTATTTTTCAAAAAATTTTACTTTTTCGTTTTCCATATTTTTTTGTTTTCACTTTTTTTTTAAAAAATATTTTAAGCAATTTTTTAATTTTTAAACACACCTAACATAAATACACTTAAAAAAGTATAATATTTGTAGAAAAAAATCTTTAAAAAATTCACTAAATACTCAAAATACAAAAACAAAAACAAAAAAAAAAAAAGCAAAAACAAAAACAAAAACAAAAATTCAATAGATTTTTCGTTTTTTGTATTTTTGTGTATTTATTAATTTTTTAAATTATTTTTTCACAAATATTGTACTATTTAAATACATCTAAGTAAGGTATATCTAAAAAAGTAAAACAATTGCCTAAAATTTTAAAAATATTCAATAAAACAAAAAAAAATACAAAAAATAAAAAAACTCAATTTCTAAAAAATTGAATTCAAAAAATTGAAATCAAAATAGTAATAAAAATATTTCACAAAGTTAGGATGTCCAACCAATCTCATGGGGCCCAAATAGAATCACCCTCCTTGTAAGCTGAGATTCAGAAGTACCCTTGGTACCCTTGGAGCTGATTCTGAAAATCATCTTATTTAGGTATCGTTTGGCAAGTGTTCCTTTTAGTCAAAAAATTAAAAAGTTACTAAAAAAATCAAAAAGTCAACAATCCATACCAAAAAATCAAAGATTTCTTTTTTTCTCTATTTTTTGCACATCTTTTCCTAAAAATCTAAAAAATCTTCCCAAGCATACTGATTTTTTTTACATCACATCTTAGCCAAAAAGCCAAAAAATTAATAAAAAAGCCTGTTCCCAAACGAGGCCTTAAGTTGCTATAAGTTTAAAACAAAAAATAAAAATAAAGAGGTTGCTATAAGTTTAAGTTGAGCATTGCCTTCCAATTCCGGAAAGTCCAGAACTTGATTAATCGCAATTAACAAAACCAAATTGAAAAAATATATATATAATGCCAGTTTGCATTGATGTTTAATCCTCTTTAAATGCATAACAGCTCAAAACAGTGGGATGGTGAGCTGCTCCATAACAGCACAAAACTGCATTCAGAGCCATCAAAAGTCACAGAACAACAGCTTACAGCTGAGAACATTTACAGTATGTGAACTACCCATGTTCCATCGCCCAGCTAAAATAACACAATACACTTCAACATGGTAAATCATTCCATTTTAGTTATGAAGGTCCCAGAACGAAGCACCCGCCACTGCGAGGTCTGCAAGAGGGTCAGAATGCTTTGTACAAAAGATAAAATGATATTTCACATTGCAGGAAACAGAATCAGGTGCACGAAGCCCACGGCAAAAATGAATATGAATGTAATAACTTTTAACATTTCCTTTAGTGTTAAAGCCCACTAACCAAAAAGAAATTACATGTAAAATTACCACTAAAACCAAGTCATCTGTGATCAAAATCACTTGGCCCTTACAAGGACTATATAGGTGGAATGAAAATAAGTACATTTACACCATTATCACTATTTGTTCATGTTCTAAAGCAAGGGAAGATGTATAAAGTTATATGATGCTCTAATAGGAAAGTTGAAACCGACTGCTAATAGTTCAGACCCCAATCATAAGGCTGATATACCACCTTCAACTGAGTCGTGGCAAGCAACTCCAGCAAAGCTTCAGACTCAACTGGCTCCAGGTAGTTTGCTGCGTGCTTCAGTACCCCTACCTCGTTCTTCCCAAAATCAATACTGTACCTGAGTGGTCATGAACGAAATAGCAAAAGACAACAGAAGTTAGAAGCTAAATTGATAAATAACAAACGTATATAGTCCTCTTTTCAGCATAGATGCAAAACATGGGTTTACCAACACCACCATGTTTTGAGTCTTCTTCTAGACTTACTTTACCATAATAATCACTGCCGAAGTATCCAATTAATCCAAAAAAAAAGCTCAAAACCAAATCTTCAATCATAGAAATGTGATTTTTACAAGTTCAACTTCATCTTCAATTCTGGTGACTGGTAAGGTTTGTTAACTTCTACAAGGTTAAAAAGCTTATAAGATCTTTTACATGGGAGTTACCAATAATGCTTTTAGACCAGAGTGGCTAGCATGATTCTTTCATACATTTGGCACCTAAGTTAAAAGAAACAGTTCAATGAACACATTCCTAGAAAAACCTACCATTTCAGTATCTTACTGACTGACGCAACCTTTGTATTCAGATCTACCATGAGTCCTCCATTTCTTAAGAAATTACAAGCCGCCTCCGCTAATTCTTTATCAACATTCCCAGGTGAGTAGCATCTAAGGGCTGGCTCAGATCGGTTTCCACAGACTAGTGCAAAGTGGATAAGGGGCTCTGGGTAAGGGAGAGCAACCTGATCCAAGAAAAAGAGAAGCTTAACAAAAAAACAAAACATGAATTCCAAAGAACAGCCAATCAACACACATTAATTCAACATTGGTAGATAAAATTTTGTCAACTCTGCCCCTCATAAGTCTAGCAAGAATCACCTATACTTTGGACATATACAGCTGGGCACTTATATAATATTAAGCAAGCATGGTTTCAATTCCCCCACTCTCAGAGAGAGAAAGAGTCATCCCTACAATAAATAACTCACCTTCAAGTGCACCAAAAAAAAAAAGTATAATAGTTTACACCAAAGAATAGTTTCATCCCTGGGATAGACATCAATAATCAGGCAAGGTAGTGTGACCGTCTCACCTTAAAACGTTTATCTTTCACACCAAATG
Organism: Camellia lanceoleosa; assembly: GCA_025200525.1. NCBI lineage: Eukaryota > Viridiplantae > Streptophyta > Magnoliopsida > Ericales > Theaceae > Camellia > Camellia lanceoleosa. Next base: position 162,164,349 of record CM045761.1, on the reverse strand, counting down.
GTTTAGTAAGATTGTATGGGGGTCTCTGATTGGCCCTTAATATGCCATTTTGAATTGCTGAAAGCGAATAGGTGCACCCACCAATAACATACTTAAAATCCCCCATCAGTTTCCTACGCTCTAGAGCTCCAGTAGGATGACCCCAAACCAAAATTGCGTGAATGGCCATCATATTGAAGAGATTTATAAAAAAAGCCATCTTCTCCTCCCTTTCCATATCCTGTAGATCTACTCTTTGAAGCTCCTCAACTATTCTTAAATACCTACAAAAGATTTTTTAATTCAATGGCCACAAGTTATTGAATATACATCCATGTTCATAAAAGCATACAAGTTAATTAAAATACCACAATAAGTTTATCCATATAAATCAAAGGTTCCAACAAACCTTGCAAATTCCTCACTCCCATGGATACTTCTGTAATCAACATGTTTTCCATCTTCCGATGCATAAGCTTCAAAGATTGCATAAGACAAAAATCTAAGCCTTGATGAAATTTCTATAATCGGCTTTGGCTTTACTTCTGTTATACCCCTTGGAATGTTGTGACATTGAGACATCACAATAGGATCATGATCCAAGAAGCGGTACAAGTGATTGCCATCTTCAAATAAGTTCTCGCTAAAGCAATGTAAAACCAGCACAGATAATGAAAAATATAAATTTCTATAAGAAATATGAAATCAGGTGTGTTTGTTTCTGTGTGTGTGTGTGTGTGTGTGTGTGTGTGTGAGAGAGAGAGAGAGAGAGAGAGATTAACACATTAAAAAAGTTGAGTTTAGTTACTTACTCAAGAACATGCTGGAAGAAGAGTTTGCTTGCAAGGTTTCGACCAAATTCTGTAGCCTATTTGCAACACAGGAACAGATAGAAAAATGGTCAGCAATGATAAGGCAGAAAAATAATAATACTAAATGGCAAAAATGGAATACTAATCAAGGTTTAACATTGATTAACATTGTTCTTTCCCAAAGTGAACTATAGGCTATAGCTTTAGGACAAAGGGAACATTAAACTATCTCTGTGATCAACAATCTGAAGTAATTGTGGCATTGTCTCGATGATCAAAACTAATCAAGGTTTCTTTGGTATGACTTGGCTTAAAAAAAAAAAAAAAAATGGGAATTCATCACTCTCCAAAAGTTCTTTGGCACAATTGGGAATACATAAATGATAAACCCAAAAAAATGAAAGGGAAATTCCATAATTTTCTAAAGTAGGACCAAAGGCAAAGTAACAAAAGATAAATCAGACTGCAGTCCCTGTAGAAAAGCCTTTAAAACCCCATTTGTGTTCAGTTGTCACAGAATCTACAAACAGTAAGAGCTAGAAACCTCATCTACAATATAAAATGAAGTCGCATACCAGACAGAAAAATTCAAATACAATGTTTTCACCAATCAAGCAGCACAAGATGACCAAAGGAGACTGTTCTCCAGAATTATGTGGACCAAACATACAGTAGCTAACAGATGGATTGCAAATAGAGTCATGAGTTCTGTAGGATCTACAATCTCATCACCCACTCAGTAGCATTATCCTGGCCAAGGATTTCATTTTCATAAAACACATAGGTGACTATGGTCTGAAATTTGAAGAATTCCAGAACTTACATGACTCCTAGAGTGAATGATACTCAAATCAAACCATAGCTCAAAACCATAAACACTTGTAATACATATTCTAATTTTGGGAAATTTTTACTTCAAAACGAATCAAAAATTAAGCAAATCTGTTTTCAACTTTGAAATAAAGCTCAACCACTCCAAAATGGAACTAATTCAAGCAATTCAGAAGAAAGCTTAAAGTTAAGACATCCAGAGTCTTTTAAATCACCAATTAATGGAGATTGGCCTTGTCTTGCATTCATGATACATGTGCTCTAACCTGTGCATATGAGATGCTTAGGACTACACAGGCCGTGAACCACCAACCACATAAAGTAACCATCTATTCAGAAAGATTGAAAATGCAAATGCAACTAACCTCTTCCCTTTCCAAGTACTGATCCTCTGAAAAGAAATCCACAGCTTCAGAGCCAACAAAACAATTGGTGAACCTGCGCATTTTGTAAAATCTGTCCTTGAGAGGAACAGATTCTTTCATTTTGCGGACTATGACAGCTAGCTCATCAATTGCCCCGGAAGTGGACATATCATCCTCACCAGAAAGTGGTGGTAAAGGAGCTTCAAATGCAGGCACTTCTGCAATTACATACTCAATCTTCTCATCAAGTTTGCCAGCCTCCTCCAAACCCTTTATCTCACTCAATCCTCCAATAAGGATTTCATTGAAAAACACTCTAGGAACAGCAGAAGACCCAGCAATCTTCTCAAGCTCCAGCTTTCTGCTGGGATACACATCAATGTTAATCTCAAAGTATCCGAGTTTTCTCCTATGTAGAAACACCCTAGCTTCTCTGCAATCCTGGCATCCTAGCCTTGTATACAATATGATTCTTCCCTTCATGGGTAGTGGCAATGATTCTTCAATTAGCTCTTCCTGCTGTTCGGCTTTGTTTTCTGCATCAACATCACGTGAAATCTTAATAAGGCTTAGGGGATTCCATCCAGATTTCTCTCCTGCTTTCTGAGAGGCTTCTTGGGCTTCACTTTCTTTGGTAGAATCGACAACTTCCTTAGTATTTCTATCAATGTTGTCGTTCTTACCATCATCATTAGGAACGTCCTGTCCACCATCATCACTTTTTCCTGAAAGGCGACGCAGAACACTCGAAACAGCAACAACACTCTTCTCCCTGACAAAGTTCTTAAGAGCCACTGCTTTCTCAGGCCAAATAGACCCTTGAGTATCTGGACCGAGATTATCTGGACCGAGGTCCAAAGAACGAGTGGATGTACTCCTGTTAGCTTCCATCCCAGGAACCTCCGTTCCATCAAAGACAGGCTCTACCTCCTTCTCACCATGAATTTCCTCAAGATATTCATTTGTTCCTCCTTCATTTCCAGAAGCCAATTCCTTACCCTGATCCATCTTGTCATTTGATTCATCTAGACTCTTTGCATTGACGATCTTGGGACTTTCCTCAATGACATTAGATGATTTCATTTCCCTAGCAGGTTCCACTAGATCTTCTTTCTGAACATCAACTTTATCCTCTAGCTTTTCTGCAGTTGAAATATCCAACATAATTTTCGCAACAGAGTCTTCCTTTTCCTGGTCATCTTTCTGACAATCAGGCATATCCCCATCCTTTTTATCAAGCAAAGCATTCACATTTTTCTTCTCATCATCTCCTTCCTGAACATGAGGTGTATTTCCCTCCTTCATTTCATCAGGTGGAGAAATCACTGAGTTTTTCTCTGTAGAATCTTCCTTTTCCTGGTCTTCCTTCTGAACATTAGCTGTGTCTGCTTTCTCTTTAGAATTCAAACTCTTTGTCTCAATAGAGTCTTCCTTTTCCATTATGCCAGCAATATATCTAGTACAGAACCTGACCCACTAAAACATGGCTCTCAGGTAACACGCAACTAGAATCTAGCACTGAAATAATACTTAACCTTCCAGTTCTCGTAGTCAAAATTTAAAAAGTTTCAGATAGCCTGCAACAAGTTCACATATAAAAGCTTAAATACATAAGTTTACAGAACTACATGCCAATTTAGTACATCTATTTTATTTTTCTTTTCTCACACCAATCAGGGTTAATACTCCAATTTCAGAAGATAGAAAAAATTCAAGCATTAATAAACCATGGGTAACAGATCCAAAGGAATATTTTCCCACATTTCACAAAGATGTTCAAAGGCAGAATGGTTTTACCAATCTAACAGAAAGTATGATGAATTTAATTTTTCAATCAAATATTTTATCAATTCCTCATTTGATATAATTGTGCAAGGAGTTGGCCAACAGAACTATATCCATATCTGGGGCAAATGACTTTGTATAAGCCATATGCTTGCTCCAACCTCCAAATTGCCAAGGCAACTTTCTAATACAGTAACTTTGATACCTAAAAAACTAAAGATTTACTCATTAATGAGAATGAAAGCAAGTAATGTGGAAAAATGATACAAGGAGACAACAAATCATATGGATTGTTGTAATGTTCTTTTCTTTCTGTCGATCAACAAGATGGCCCCAATGCACACACAAAGACCAAGAACTCCAACGTCCAGACCCCCTTTGTGCTTTGTCATAATTCATAAAGCTTGGGGTATTCTACAAGAACCACCCTTGTGGGGATTCTAGTTTTGTCTTTTATTTGAAATGTAATCTATCATTGGACTGGGAAACAAACTGGTTAAATACTGCTAAATTCCATGCCATGCTTAAATTGCATTAAAAGATAAGAATATGAAATGGTCATCTGCAGGAAAACAAACAGTAGACTCACCAGTGATATCACTGTGAGTATCTCTGACAAGTGGCAATACCTTATCCACTAAGGGTGTGTTTGGTTCATGGAAGGAAAAAGGTGTGTGAACCGTAGGCGAAATGAAGTTATATTTCATTCACATTTCACCTACCTTTTCCCTTTTCCTTCCAAATCACTTTACAAATCCATGAACCAAACACAGCCTAAGGGTCACGCTTAAAGCCTATACACCAAGAGTAGGTGCACACAAATACAACAGACAGAGTTCAATAAATAGCAAAAACCATAGGAGCTACTGCATAAAATTGATCTCCCTAAATAGAGTGAATGAAGACAAAGATTAAAATAAATCAATATCTTCAACAGAACTCAGTTAAAACCATGGTCACCAAAAACCCTCAAGATGTTATACACATTACAATAACGTGAGCATACCATATTCAAATTCAAGCAAGCTTTCCAAATATCTTATATATATATATATATACACACACATTTTAACATTAAATAACACAGACAAATAAATAAAAGTATGTTGGTAAAAGGGTTAACTTATAACGCTTGAAATTGTCCAAAAATAAATCAAAAAAATTGAAATAAACCAAATGGGTACACATCGATACACTTCAAACCAACCATAATATTTTTTATGAAAATAAAAAAATCATAAATTGTAAATTGTAAATCCAAATTAATCTCATTAAAGCCATTGGAAGCGAAGAGAAGACATTAAATCATGAAACTAGTTAGAAAACAAAAGGGTTTCTGAAAATTTTGACTTGGAAGGAAAATCGCAGAGCAGCTCGAACCCAGATAAACAAATCCATATATCTTATAGTATCCGATTCAAGAGTGGAATTTTGTATACATATAATGATGTAGATAAGATGTGGGAAACAAAGGAAAGAACTTACAGATCTGAGTTGGAGAAAACGAAAGAGGGGGTTGAACAAGATATCGATCTAAATCGAAAAGAGAGAAAATGGGAATGAATGAATGAATCGTAATTTGAAATTAATTAAGGAGTGAATTGGATTTGAAACCGTCGTGAGATGGAGGACTCGACGAGAGAGAGAGAGAGAGAGAGAGAGAGAGAGAGAGAGAGAAGGAGACCAACGCGAGAAGCGGGAAGTTCTTTTCACGTCTTCTTCTTTCAAACAAGCAAAACCCTTCCTTGTCCTCCTCGGTTATCTTTAAGGAAAATATTCACCTGGCTTGGTTTCCTGTTTTTCAAAACACTTTCCAGTAAATTTTTCGCCTTTTTTTTTTATTTTTCGTATTTTTTTATTTTTACTGAATTTTTTTAATATTTTAAATAATTTTTTTACTTTTTAGACATACCTAATATAAATACAATTAAAAAGTACAAAAATTATAAAAAAAATCTTTTAAAAATTCACTAAATATCAAAAATACAAAAAAAAATACAAGAATTTAGTATATTTTTTGTATTTATTAATTTTTTAAAATATTTTTCACAAATTTTTTACTTTTTAGATATATCTAAGTAAGGTGCATCTAAAAAAGTAAAAAAAAAAATGTTTAAAATTTAAAAAATATTCACTAAAAACAAAAAAACACAAAACCCAAAAAAATCAGTTTTCAAAAAATTTAATACAAAAAACTCAAACCAAACACACTGATTATAATGGAAAATATTATAATTCTAAATAAATTACCAAAAGATTTCACATTCATATAAGAGGTTTGATAAAAAATTTAATAATTTATTTAGCATCTTTGGTATAACACATATTTAAATTTGTTAATGAAAAGTAAGGATGAGCAGCGGATATACCGATCCGCCAAAACTGACCGAACCGAACCGATCCGCCACATTTTTTACGAATGCGTGATGACGAGCGGACGATTGCGGATTGATTTTCTCCAATCCGCCAATTTGGCGAACGGATGGCGGATTTGAGGTTCATTTGGCCGCAACCGAACCGTCAAACCGCGAGCACTCTTAGGCCCCGTTTGAGAACAGACTAATTTAGTAACTTTTTGACTATTTGGCTAAAATATGAGCTAAAAAAAACTAGTATGTTTGGGATCACTTTTTACGTTTTTACGAAAAGATGTACAAAAAGTAGAGAGAAAAAAGAATCTTTGACTTTTTGGTATGGGTTGTTGACTTTTTGGCTAATTTAGTAACTTTTTGACTTTTTGACTAAAAAGAGGATTCCCAAACGAGGCCTTAGTAATTTATAAAATTTTGTGTTTTCAATTTATTTAAATATTTTGTTTGTATTTTCAATTGAAAAGGAGTTCAAATATTCTGTTGAAAAAAAAATTTCAACTTGAATATATTTTTTGAATTGAAAAAATAAACGTATTATTTATCTATATTTTTTTGTTTTTAAATCTAACTCTAAAAGTAATAAATATAAAATATGATATATGCTGATTGGTTTTTGTTTTCAAAAATATATATAAATGTAACAATACAGAGACATACAATTTGTACTATTGCTCTGTTCATGGTTTTGGTGGTTTGAATTGTTTTTATATTTTAAACACCACAGATTGTAATACTTTACATAGATGAGGCATTCTGTGATTGTAATATGTAGATGAGGCATGCAGTGATTGTGATATTCTAAAGTTTCAAACTTTCTTTCTTTGGATGAGACATGCAATAATTGTAATACTTTTTTAAGTTATTGACTGTAATAATTTCTCTTTCTTTTTTTTTTTTTTTGAGGAAGTACATAAGTTGAACTATGTTGAAAATTTATAAAATTTCAAACCGCCAAACCGATTCACATCCATCCGCCAAACCGCTAATCCGCTCAATCCACATCCACCGGATTGGCGGACGGATGCGGATTGATTTTCATCAATCCGCCAATCTGGCGGACGGATGACGGATTAGAAGTTCCGTAGCCGCAACCGACTCACGTCCTGCCCTAATGAAAAGTAACTTTTAATATACACCCCTTTTTTAATAGGGTGTATTTTGTTTTTTTTTTTAATTATAATATTTTTTTAATTATGAATTATGAATTCTTTAGTTAGGTTACATGCTGTATTTATCTATGATATTTTTTTTAGTTATGACTTAAAAAATTAAAATTATGTCATTTTTAAAAAATTATAAAGTATATATGCACCAAATTTTTAATATGCACCAAATTTTTTTTATTACATTTAATTTATCGTGGGAATTGCCACTATTATTACATTGAAAATAAATATAAGTGATGGGATATCTAAACTTGGTTTTGGGTGAACAATGTTCTTAAATTTGTTATATTTTATCTTGTTTTTTCATTTATAATGTTTGATAATGCAGTTTGATCAGGATAAAATGGGTCGGATTGATCCAAATGCTTCATGGGTTAATTGTCTTTTGTCTTTCGAATTGCACCTACAACAAGTAGGGCTGGGCATAGGGTCACCCGACCTGCCCAAATTGCCCTACCCGAATCGAACCGCACACGCGTGGGCGGTTTCGCAAACACATTAGGGTAGGGTACGGGTTAGATTTTATATAAATTTCGGGTTGCGGACAGGTTGCGGGTTTAAACCGCACCCGCCCAACCCGTCCACATTAATTTTTTTTTTTTTTCCTCTTTCAAATCTAAACCGTCCATCTCTTCTCTCACTCACCATTTCCTCATCTATACTATAACAAACAAAACAAAAGAAAAAAGAAACCCTAATATCTAATCGACTCATCTCCTCCCTTAGTCTCTCTCAGTCTCATCTCACTGTCTCTCTTTCTCACTCTCTTCTCGTTTCTACACACACCGATCACTCTTATCTCATCGCACCGAATCACCGATCATCATCGCACAGCATAGCCGATCTACTTCATTCACAGGTGAACTCTGTCTCTCAATCTCTATCTCTCTCTCTCCCGATCGTTGATTTTTTGTGGATGAACAACAGAACTGATTTTTTTCATCTCCGATCTACTTCACAGGTGATCTCGCAAGTGATCTCTGATTTTTTTCATCATCGCACAGCTGATTTTTTTCATCGCACAGCCGATCACTCTCTTTCTCATCTCATCGCACCGATCATCATCGCACAACCGATCTGCTTCACAGGTGAACTCTCTCTCTCTCTCTCAATCTGTCTCTCTCTCTTTCTCCCGATCGTTGATTTTTTGTGGATGAACATATCTGATTTTTTTTGTAACCCATTTCAGGACCTTTCATTATCTATCTCGAGGAACAATCTTTGTAACCCCATTTCTTGTCTATAATGTTGATCTGTATGAAAAGGGCTATTCACTATTCACTTACATCTTACAAATCTAGCAATACCTATTTGGTCAGTATAGCCCGAAAGGGGTTTTCTTGAAGATATATATTCTTGATTTGATTTTCACTTCCTGAGATGTTCTTCTTTCTAAAAAGGGTTTCCTTTGCTTTCTTATGATCTGTTTGTGTTTCTCTTTGTTACGTTCTTTAGGTATTATTACTGTTGTTTTTACTATTTGAATTGGGGTTTTTGATCTGTGATTGGTCGCTGTATAGGGTCTAATCTCTTACCTAACATGTTTTACTTTTTTTTTTCTTTTTTTTTTCCACAGACCCATTTAGGGTTTGATGTCCAAAGTTATGAAGGTGTTTGTTTTCTGTAAAAAAGGTGTATTGGGTGTTTTGGATTAGCTTAGTTACATTGTTGTATTAAATCTGGTGAAAATAGTTAATTTCTCACCTTTTTTGTTTTGTTTGTTTGTAATGTCATTTATTCCTTTCTATAATTTCTTCAAGAAACCATTGGTTGCATTTTCTTTTCTCTTCTTTTCTTTTTTGAATGTGGCTTGTATCTACAAATAATCTTTAAATCCACAAATATTATTGGTCATATGGAATTATCTTCACCTAGGAATTTAGCTAATCTCATTTGAGGTTAGAGTCTGTTCCTTTAAATCATTGTACACTTTTCTTACCTGAGATTGAAAGTTTTTTGATGTATTTGTTCTTCTAACTGTTAAACTGGTGATATCAGAAGTTCTTTCTGAATGGCACGATTCATTTTCATTTTGTTAAATAGAATAGTTGAAGGTAGTTTTATTAGGTTTTTTCACCAGCTTTGAAATTTGGCCATTGAATTACAGCTCTATTGTTTTAATGTTAGTTATTATGGATTATATATCCATGTATGTATATAACTGAGACTGATTTTACTATAGCATCCATACATGATATACTCATTGGATGAATTCTTGGTTTATTTCATTTATTATTTTCAATTTTCTTTGGCCTTTCAATGGCAGGGGAGGCATTGGAATGGAATAGGAAGTTTGACAACAATATTTTTTTTTTTTAATTGCGTTTTGGTTTTGGATGAATGTAACTTAATGAATTTTTATTTTTTTTTTGCATTTTGAATGAATGTAAGTTAATGAAGAATTATTCTTCTTCTTTGTTGTTTTTTTTTTTTTTTTTTGGGTTAGGAATGATGAATGTTGAATTTTTAATGTAGGATTTTCTTATTTGGATTATGAATGATGAATGTAGGACATGATGAATGCAAGTTAATGATAGAATGTAAATTTTGAATGATTTTTGTTTAGGTTACAAATTGAATTTGTTGTGTTTTTTATTTTATAAGGTTTTTTATAAGTTTTAGTTCATTAATTATTAATGTTGGAACATTTTAGAAAATATGAGAAAAAAGGTCCAAAATAAAGATTGACAAAATGGGAGAAAAAAAAGGTATAAAAATAATTTTTTGGAAAAAAAAGTTCAATCCGCAAACTGCCCGCAACTGCCCGCACACCCGCGAATCTTATCCGCACAAACCGCAAACCGCATTGTGGGCGATTGCGGGTTGATTTTTCTCCAAACCGCATAGATGCGGGCGAGTCCAAACCGAACCGCAAATCGTCCTAAACGGAACCGCGAACACCCCTAACAACAAGTCCAATAAGAAGGTTCCGAAATGAGAGTGGATCTTTCCCGTGAACCCTCTGACGAAAGTTAGAGGCGAATGTGGACGAAATAGTAGTTAGAAAGAGAAGGTGGAGGGAGGATAGAGAGAGAGAGAGAGAGAGAGAGAGAGATTACTTGTTTCTTGAGCGTTCTTCCTCATATCACTTACTAATCGTTTTCTTATCCCTTCCAATTGTTTCGTTGGCCGAAAGTTTATAGTTTACTTGTCGGGGTGGTTTTACCATTTCCTAGAGTGAGAGGTTTTGTAGCATTAAATGTTATAACAGTTTCATTTAATACTTGGTGTGTAGGTGCAATAACTTTGTAGAATCTTTGTCTTGCCACGTGGCTAACTCCTTACCTAACATATGCCTAACTGGTGATTGTGTGTGGGCCTGTTCGCTGGGCCTCAACCGAGTGGCTGTTCGAGTAACTCAAAACAGTCGTGGATTGGGCCATCCTGGCTATGCCCATCAATGTTAATTAATTTTTTTGTATCAATTAATACAAGTAAATTCCAAATATCACATACAATAAAAGGTCATAAACCCTTTTTTTTGGGGGGGGAGGGGGGTTGTTTAAGTATTTTTGAATTTTTAATTAAAATATAAAGTGAAAATATATATATATATTTATGAAAAAAAATATAATGAGTGGAAACCCCCCTCCCCCATACGTCACGTTTGAATGGGCTCAAAAATGGAGTTTTTAACTTCTTCCTTTTCTTTTTATTCCTTTTTTTCTTTTTCTTTTTTATTATTATTTTTGTAATATTATACATATATTTCGAGGAATTTAGAAAAGAAAATTCTCTTTACTTGTTTTTGGAGCAAATTATTACGAGCTAAAATTAATAGTTTAAAAGTGGTGCACTGGTTGACAAAAAAATTTATCAATAAATAGAGGCACACTTCACTCAAAACAAGATGCGAGGACATGACCCTAATAAAAAGAGAAAATTACTTGTCAGAGAAATGGTTTTAAAAAAAAATTAAATTATGATATTCTTTATAAACATCAATATATAAAATCATAAATTTTTTCATGATTTTGTAATTAAGTTTTATAAAAACACTGACAAGTAATTTCTCCTAATAAAAATAGACAATGACTTGAAAATAGATAATTTATAAGCAAATTCAAAACATTATTCTTCAAATTTCTTAATAATCAAATTTAATTTTAGTTTATTCAAATTATTTTTATAGAAATTTGTTAATTGGTACAGTATAGATGCTTTTATTTTTTATTTTTTATTTTAAGAATTGAAAATAGATATATTTAACCTACTCCTAAAGATTCCAATCGTTTTGCATGGCATCCCTTGTTTTCAACCATCTTCACGAGGAAGTTAAGTTTAACATCTGTACATCGCCATTCACTAAATTATCTGAATAAGTAGGAGGTTTCTTTTAGTCACTATTGTAGGCTCATATTACATTTATATTTAAAAAATAGATGATAATTATAATCGTCAATTTTTAAAATATATATAATCCAATCAAATGGCAAATTTAAAAAATAAAACGATTTACATCACGAAATTGCCCAAAATGGGTCCAAATCACCCAAAATTGAACCTCCAGTTGAATTGTTGGACTTTGAATGGTCAAGTGGGGAAAAACTTTCTTAGTCTTTTCTTTATCTTTTGTTTTGCTCATGTTATAAATACAAAGGATTACCCTAAGGATAGAGTTTGTTGAAATTTGAATTAATAAAATATTAAAAGTATCTCCCACCTTTTTCTTTTGTATTTTTTTTTTTCCTTTGTAGATTCAAGTAACCCTAGGGCAATTTAGAAAGGGTAAGATGGAAACTTTTTAGTTTCTCTCCTTTCTGGTTCTCATTCTCCGTCATAAATTGAAATTTAAGTTAAAAGTTAATTTTATTTTAACTTGACATATAAATTATATATGTTAACTTGTGCTAGTGTCTCAAAAAATTCTTGAATTTCTTGCAATATGAGATTATCATGAACTTTTATTTGTATTTTACTTCTTATTAGTGATGTTGGGAAATCTGCATAGATAATATTTGTCTCATACCTTGCACCATCTTCACCATATAAATTTATATTATGCAATATAATAGCCAGAGTTGGTGGCTACTCAATCTAAGCCTATCCAAAATTAATAATTTTATAATAACATAAAATAGGTAGAATTAAAGTTCCAAATCTACTCACAATTTATAACCCATAAAATAATTTAAAAAAAATTATGATTATTATAACATTATTGTTTGGATTATGTGTGAGCAGAATTTGTTGAGCTGGGCTGTATTTTTTTCCTCTTTGTAAAGAAAATTGGAAGTTTACATGTACAAAACTAAATAATAGAAAATTACCAAGAATAATATACTGATGGTGTTTGGAAAGTGAGTTTTTATGTAGATTTTATTAGATGTAGGTTTTTATGAGATAAAAAATTTTTGGTGTTTGGGAAGATAGTTGGATTTTTATGTGGTTGGATGTGATGTTTGTGAGAGAAAAAGTGAAATGATTATGGGATTGAATGTGATATTTTGTTTGGATGTGTTTTTTTGGGTTTTGCAAAACTTTTGTTTTTTAGTAAAAAAAATGAGAAAAAAATTTGAGAACTTGCTTCCCAAACACCACCACTGCATGATTAAGTTCACTAGAGGTATCTTCATTTGCTGGCATTCTAATTGATTTTATGAAAGGCAAATCTATCGTGTTGATGTGTACATTCTTTTTTTTATTATAGTTTTATGTAGTTTATTTTTGTATAACATAAAATACGCCTATGATCATAAAATTTATAATCGAGTTGAATTAATCCAATTTCAGATGTCTTGTAAATAACATTAAAATTCACCCATGGTGCCTAAAATATGTGTTTCGTTCTGTGTTATTCTAATTGGTTGAGTTATTTCTATACTTCATTTTGAGACTAAAATAACAAAATTAAAAAATAATAATAATAAATTTAAGACTAAAATGATGCAGAACACAAACTTTGCGGATTATAAGTATATTTTATTAATAATTTAGATGACCCATTTAAAAGTAAACCAATTTAACTAGAATTAAGTTTTAAGAGATGAAATTGACAATACTAAAACTTAAAGTGATGCAAAATACATATTTTAGAGACCATATGCAACGTATGTCTTTCTTTTTCTTTTCTTTTTTTTTAATTTTTTCCTTTTTTTTTTCTTGGTGAAAAAAAAAAAGTGCCATCCATGGGATTAGTTTCCAAGGCTGAACAAAAAAGTGCTTTGGATTATCTGGTGAAGTCACATGGAGGCATGTACAGATCTCACGAATTTTCTCTTCATTTCTACTTTTCTATGACTAGTTCAAGGTCACAACTCACAATTCAGACCCCACGGGTCTCTCATTTTCACAAGGGTTATTTATACCTAAACAAGATCTATAATAATAGCAGGAGGATCACAACCATATGGGGAAAAAAAAAAGATGTATCACAGGGTGGTGTTTTGCCAATAAACAGGTCAATAAACTTCAATGAAAAGAGAAAAATGTCAACAATTTCACATATTTTATACGTTTTCAAATATTTTAGACATATATTTACACGACAATCGAAATTAATAAAAGCTTTTTGGATAGTCATAACATTTTCCTCAATGTTATAGGTTAAATAAGTCAATGACTTTGGCTAGCAAAGCACAAGGCTTTATGTGTTTGTAGTATTAGTTGGCTTGGCCCCCGCATGACGAGAACAAATGCAGTGCTAACATTGCTGAATTTTGTATAAATTTCTATGAAAAATTTGTGTTTGTAGCATTACTATGTATTTGTAAACATCTGTGCTTGAGGGTAAATTTCTTGGTAGTATCGATCCAATTCCAAGTGTGAGATTTATCCATGTAGAACCAAGGCATACTCTTTGATCCATTGATCCTGTGGCATATCAGAACACTTGTCCTAAATTACCATTCAGTCTGTCGTCTGTCAACTAGGAGCCATAATCAATTGCCTTCAAAATAAAAAAACAAAAAACAAAACAAAACTAGGCAGAACGGTTTTGGATGTCATCTATCTCATCATTGTTATCCAACAAAACAGGATCCAAGGCCTAAGCATCTTAGACATAAAGAAATTTATATGTTGATTGCAAACAAATTTTCTTCAGCAAAAACAAATACTTTGTCCAAGATTTATCCCATCAACATAATCAATTGTCACTCTTGAAAGAGATGAATTTCAGCTGCTAATCATTTCCTTCTCATTTATGTTATCATTCACTACCCAAGAGTATGAATTCAAATGCTCACAAAGGATATAAATAAATAACTAGTGCATATTGTAACAATAAGTTCCCCCTCCAAACAGAGATTATATATGAAACTAAAGAACAAATGTGTTGTTATCAAATCTGTGCTATATGTCAATCACATTTTCAACTGAGAAACATTCAGGCAAAGGTAAACGGTATGAGATATTCACAGCTGAGGATGATATTGCCACTGCTGTTTGTTGGTGATCTCTGTACAGGCAAAGGTTAGCATGGAAACACGTGCACTCAAGTTGCTACTAAGGTTTGTTTTTGAGTTCACATCTGTGTATGTTTGTATTGTTTTTGTACTTGTTGAGCACTATTGTGTTCAGTCTGTCGGCAGGTTCCAACCTATGGGGTTAACTCTATTACGGGTGCTCTAGGTTGTCTTATGTCATTTGATCTCTCATACTACAGTGATGAAATGAAGTTTTTATAAAAAAACAAAGACACAAACCTGAGCATCCAAAATGCAGCTAAACTGGATAATCAGTGTTCTGCAGAGACTTCTTCTCAAAAGGTATCAAAGATCTGTGAAGGATGAAATGAGATGGGGTTAAGAAATAATTTAATAAGACAATTTGTATCATAAGTACAACTCAACATAAAAGGAAGCAGATCTAGATCTGTTTCCCATAAGTGCAATACTTATTTCTGGACAAAATTTTAATGTGATAAATATTTCAATGATAATACATTAACATGACTATATACCAATCTCCATGTTACAAGTGACTTTGGCATTCAAAATCCTGAAGGTTTGTCATGTCACAAGATTCTCAAAAAGCAATGTTGAACAGATCACCGCAATGAATGAGGAGAACTGAACTGACATGTTCTCTTTTTGTCTTCCTTCTCGTAGGAAGGGGGCTTGGCCAATGTAATTAGATAAGCTAAAATCTCACAAAATCTCTGGACCAGGGAGACACTTATACTAATTATTAAGGGCACAGCTTCTCCTATAGATTCAGTGTTCTATTTTTCACGGCAATATTTGATCTATCTTCCACAATTTAGTGAGTAGATCTTGATCTGGTCAGTCATCAATGATGTCATTTAGAGTTTGAAACTGAAACTGGAATTTTGTTAGGATGATAGATCAAATTGACTGCAAGCAATGCTCAGGTGAATGCTCCATATCCCAGTCAACATCTCCACATGCAGTAAGGACTGTTGCAGGTATGTAATCATCCACCTCAATGCCTTCTGCTTGCATTCGATACATAAGCTTCAAAGCCTCTCGGCGTAGCCCGTTCTTTGCATAACCCACAATCATAGACTTCCAAGAAACCAAATTCCGTTCTGTCATGCTATCAAAAACTTGAAATGCCTCTGAAATATACCCACAATTTGCATACATAAAAACTAACGCGCTGCCCACATACACATTAGAGAAAGCTGGGGTCTTGTTTAGAGAGGAGTGAATCAATCTCCCTTGCTGTATGTTTTCTAATCTAGCACAAGCTTTCAAAGCAGATGAATAGGTAAAAGGGTTTGGCTCGACACCTTCACCTAGCATTTCTTTCAAAAATTCAAGAGCCTCAGGCTCATGCCCAAGACCAGCACAACCAGAAATCATGGCAGTCCACGAGACAACATCTCTAAAAGGCATTTCTTGGAGGACCTTGGATGCAAGAGAGTACTCATTGCATTTGCAATAGAGCCACACAAGAGTGCTTCCTACATAAATATTGCTTTGAGTATAATTCTTGAAATTGAGCATGAACTTCTTTTCCCAACAGTAGACCTCCAACTGAGCCGCATGCCCTGAGGATGCTTACCATGGTTAAGTTGTTAACATATATGTTACATCTTTTCATTATCCGAAAGAGACTTATGGCCTCCTCACCAAGTCCATTCTGAGCATGCCCTGCTATAATGGAAGTCCATGTAACCGTGTTTCTCCTCCTCATTCCATCAAACACTTCTGTAGAGTCTGCAATCTCCCCACATTTTGCATACATATCCACTAACGACGTCCCTATAAACACATCATTTTTAAATATCTTCTTAACTATGGTCCCGTGTAATTGTCTCCCAAACTTCAATTCCCCCTCATCTCCACAAGCATTCAAAACCCTACAAACTGTAAACTCATTAGGGGCAAATCCTTCTAATAGCATCCATGAGAACAACAAAAAAGCATCCTCAACCCACCCAAGTTGTGAACAAGCAATGATGATTGTTGTCCAACTGACAACATCATGATTCGGCATCTGATCAAATACGCGAAATGCACCAACCAGGTCACCACATTGGGCATAAAGATAAACAATGGAACTATCTACAACTAAATTACTACAATTATCTTTTATTATACAGGCATGAATTTGTTTCCCAAGCTCATAATCTAATCTCCTACTACATAGATTTAATACACACACAAAAGTCTTACAGTTTGCCCAAACTCCACTCTCAATAAATTCCCTGAACAACAACAAGGCTTCATCATCTAACTCAGATCTCAAATATCCATTAAGAATAGCAGTCCAAGAAACAACATTCCTTATAGACATTTCATCAAACACCTTACGCGCTTCAACTAAATCGCCAAATCTCACATAGGAACTAATCAAATTATTATCAACAAACGTGCCTGAGCTCTTCAAACACTTTATAGCAATCGCATGCAACTTTCTAACTTCTTTTTACAAAGACAACAAGCCCGAAGCAAGCACATTGGAGTCCCTCAATTGAGTGCTCGACGAATTGTCCAAGAAAGCAAAACCCGGGTTTTCTTGGGAGATTGAAACATTGGGTAAATGGGTTGTTAATGATGGGTTTTGGATGTACTTTTGATCACAATTCTTCGTTGTTTTGAAGTTTTTCCTGGGAGTTGATGGTTTGGGTAGTTGAATATGGTGAAGATGAGGAGGTTGAAACAAAGTGTGCGTACCGGATTCCGCACTAGATGAAAGTGGATCGGGGCTCCGCACTCAGTTGTACTATCCAAGGACCAGGACTCCTGCCACAAGAAGCACCGTTAGAGCTACCCGGCCGGGGTTGGTCGGATAACCCCTCCGGCGTGGGAATCAGTGATCGGAGAAGGAATGTATGTTTAGTGAGATTAGAATAGTTCTCCTTAGTTTATTTTTGTTCGATCCCCTTCAATGTGAAGTTTATGAAATATATGTAGTATTCCTTACTTGCTTCTCAAGATGGTTTCATGGAGTGTAGATGCTGCCAGGTGTCCTTTCAGCATTGTTCCAGGTGGGAGACCACTTGGTAGTTGTCATTGATTGCATATTCTCATTGTAAGCATGCTGATAACAAACCATATTCCTTTGGTTCAACAACTTCCGTGATTCTAGGTGTGAAGGACCAGCTGAGGTGGCAACCTGCACATGCTTGCACTCACAACTCCCGCGTTTCCTTGAGAGGTTTCTTCAGCTCGGTACTCATATACTTTAGTTCGGTACTGATGTGCCTCAACTCGGCCTTTTCCAGGATCATTCATGGAGATGGGCTGGCCCATTATCTGTTCGGCCCACAAATTCTGTTTCGCAACTTGGCCTGGACACTACTACCGGACTAGCCTTTCCATCATGGGGGGCCCAAGTGCTTGAGGACTTGGGTGGACTGTTGATCATGAAGTTGGGCTCAACTGGTTTGTCCATATACTCATCTGACCCACTTGGATTTGGACTTTGTCGGGTTGGGCTGGCCCAAGGCTTGGACCTGACCCGTTTCACATTTAGCCCATTCACAGAGTGATTTGGGGAGAGATAGTATATGTTGGTGAGAGCATTTCACTCACTGGTCGGAGTTTGGAGTTGGGTATTTGTTTGATATGCTTTCTGCTGCGTTGAACCAGAACTGTGCCTGTTGGAGGATGAAAGCTTTGGTCCGAAGCAATTGCCACAGCATTCTTTTTGCACAAGTATAAATTGAGGGGGGAGAAGGGGGATGGCTATTCTCTTTTGTAATAACCCTCACCGCTGATTACTGATTTCCTACCGAATACTGATAAACTGAGACTGATTATGATAAGTAATGAATCAACTGAAATATTGAACTGACTGACTGGAATCTGGAACTGAATTGACTGAGTACAAATGTTAATTTGCATTCTATCTGTTTGACTATTTGATTATCTGTTCATGTTGTTATGTTTAAACTGTTAATTGAAGGCCTTATCAGCGACCGAACCTGAAATCGATTAGTGTTTTATGATTATCATAATTTATGTGATTTATGGTATGATTATCTGAAAATTGATTTGGTACGATTAAATTAGATTAAAATAAGCTAAATTGCAATAGTTGGCTTAATTACAACCTTGCTATCCCTAGTGGGCCACTTAGGCAACACACTTAGAGGCTTGTATACATGTAAACAAAACAAATCCTTCAGCTCATTTTGAGCTCACCATCGACTAGAGAGAAGAGAATAGGGAGTGAAAGTGAATTCATCTTGTAATGCTTGGAGATTGAGAGGATTGGAAGAGTTCTTGATCAATTGGGCTTCTATTCTTGTGTTTGGAGACCTAAGGTAGGAGAATCAACCTTTCTTTGTTGTATTTAAGATAGTTCTTGCATGCCTCATCCTTAATTGTAGAGTTAAGGCATGAATTGGTTCGATAATGTCGAATTAGAGCTCAATTGTTGCATGCATGTGCATATTGGCAAGTTTTGAGGTTGTAATTCATCATTCCTCACATGCATGTTCATAATATTGTTGTAATTCATGTTGTCATCATGTTTTTGAAAGATTTGAGCTCATTTGAGCTAGCATTGAAGCTTAAAAATTGTTTAAAGTTCATGCATGTCATGTTTATAACATGTTCATGAAATTTGGGTTGATAATTGAGTTTAATTGACTCACCCTTGGGCTTTAAATTCACAAATTGAGCTTTGAAACTTGATGTATATTGAGTTTAGTTGTGTTTTTTAGAATTTGGGCCCAAGAGGTCGAGTTTTGAGCTTAGGAATGCTTGGTTTGAGCTTGGGAGGCAAATCTGAAAATTCCAGAATTTGGCTTATACGCTCGAGCAAAGGATTCTACGCTCGAGCGACCACCATTTACTCTGAGCTACGCTCAAGCGAAGGAATGGTGGCTCGAGCGTAAATTTCAAGCTCTCAGAATCTTGGTGCGCGCAGGCGTACGCTCGAGCGAAGGGACCTACGCTCGAGCGAAGAGCTGTGTCTCACGCTCGAGCGAGCATCGAGCGAGCATCGAGCGTAAATTCTGAGCATCCAGTATTTTTATCAGAAGCACAAATCGCTCGGCGATGTAATTCACGCCGGCGTAGATCCTTTGTCTGCATGTCCGCTCGAGCGAAGGAATCCTCGCTCGAGCGAGACCCCTATTTTCTGAAAATTTTGTAAAGTGTTTCTAAGTGCATCTTTGCATCCTCATTCCATCCTAGGCATTCTCAGGCATAGTTTAAGGCATCTAAATAAGGATATAGATATAGAACACACCGAGGCAAATTAGGGATTAAGTTATTATCTTTCCCAACTGTATAGCTTAGTGTGTTCAATCTGTAAACTGTGTAGGGTTGGCTTTCCGAGGAGACGCTCTAGTTCATTGTAGCCCAGAACTCTGTGAGTAACAATTGTGTAAAGATATGTTCGAAATGATTATCTTCAATCTGAATCAAGGCATTTCTTGAATTGATAATCTTTATTGAATGAATGTATATCCTATATTCTCGAATCGCATCGTGGCATCCTTAGCACCTCAAGCATCGTTATCATATATAGATCTCTGTCGGTTCCCTCGTGGGACCACTCATCATTCATCGATTGATGGCCATCATTATCGTTAGGTCTTTAAGACCTATCACATCGTATCATTATACTAATGGATATACCACATATGACTAAAAGACTGAAATACTGAAATACTGATTTAATGAACTGTTTTCATTACTATAAGGACATTCATTCTAAACCTCTTTACACATTATGTTATTCACTGAGCTTTAACTCACTGCTCATATATATATATATATATATATATGTGTACAGGCACCGGATCAAGGCTAGAAGCGTCGGGATAAACTCTAGTTTTGTCAAGCCAACCAATGTGCCTCACTGCGAGGTTGCGAACCTACCAAGCTATGGCTTAGGGGTGTTTTTATTTCCTCGTTTGTCTCTCAGATCGCTTTTGTAATATCAGATAGATCGACAAAGACCATATTTCCTCTGATCTTGATGGATTAAGTCCTCAGATCAATGATTGTAAATATTGTACATAATTGTTCTGTACTGAATGTTTATATGTATGAAAAATCTTTTTGCATACAGACTATCACAGCTCATTGGACATTATTTATTTACTGTATTGGCTTTCGCCAAGCCCTACTCAGATTAGTGTATTATCGCTAAGCAGCCTTCGTAATATTGATTCTTGGCGATTCTGATGCTAAACCCATAGGGCGTGTTTGGGTCGTGACATCTTTGCACAAGTATAAATTGAGGCGGGGGGGGGTGGTGGTTGTTTAGCAACAAAAATTGTAGCTTATTTTAGACTAAAATTCATTAAAAAAAAAAAGACAAAATATGTTAAAATAACTAATAAGATAAAATGTTACATTAAACTCATAAGCATTTTACTTTTTCTCTCACAAACATCTTATCTAACTACAAAAAAATCTTATCATCTTCTCAAACACACAAATTTTAGACTACTAAAATAGCCAAAAACTAAAATAGATTACTAAAATAGCAATTTCCCAAACACGCACATATACTTCTTTGAAAACAAATAAGTTTGATCATATAAATCTCATAAGTTGATTATAATTAGCGCTAGGGGTGAGTAATGGATATACCGATCTGCCAAAAATGACCAACCCAAACCGATCCGCCATATACCAATCTGCCAAAAACGACCGACCCAAAGAAGAATAAGTGATTTTATAAATTTTTGAGGAAGTGCACAAGTTAAATTATATTGAAAATTTATAAAATTTTAAACAGCTAAACCAATTTGCATCCATCCGCCAAACCGCAAATCCGCTCAATCCACATCCGCCGAATTGGCGGACGGATGCGGATTGATTTTCTACAATCCCCCAATCTGGCGGACGGATGGCGGATTAGAGTTTCCGTGGCCGCAACCGACCCGCGCCCACCCCTAATTAGCGCATCTCCAATGTTTTATCTCTTATGTCATTAAGGCCTATTTTGGGAAATGGGTTATAATCCACTTCCCAGATTATAACCCACTTCCTCTCTCACAAAAAAACTGCTTATAAGCAACTTTTCCACCAAAAATCTTATTATAACCATCTTCCCAAAATAGCCCTAAATTTGACTAAGAATTTGATTAAAAGTTTTCTTTGATATTAAGTGCTTTAATGGAGTTTCATCAAATTATCAGTCAACCGAGAGGATGTCCGGTCGATCAACCGGCCAGTGTAAATTTTTCACAAATTTTTACCTTGAGGTGATCATTCGGAAGACATCTGATGATGAAAATCCAATGACAATGAACAGTAATTAGACGAAAGGCACATCCATCCTCAGTTTGATTGATGAAAGATTTGAAAAAATCCTAAATTTGATGATCTATTTGATGAATGGTTGGAGCTTAAATTTGATGATCTATTTAATGAACAATTGGAGATGGTCTTATATGAGAAACAATATCAAAGGATGTGCATTATTATAATTATAGGGAAACATTATCAAAGGGTGTGCACCATATGTACCTTATAATTAAAAAAATGATATAATTTTAATGTTTTAAGTCATAATTAAAAAAAATATCATAACTAAATAAAACATGAGGTATAACTAAAGAATTCATGAATTGTAACTAAAAAAATGTCATAACTAAATAAAACATGAGGTATAACTGAATTCATGAGTTGTAACTAAAATAATATTATAATTAAAGAAGAAAATTAATTATAATTAAAGAAAAAAATGACATAACCAAGATGCATATGGTACATCCTTTTTTAAAGGGAGTACATATTAGAATTTCTCTGATTATAGTGAGTTCTATTAAAATTTTAATTTATATAACATTTTATTATTTTTTTATCAAAATTTGTTAATTGTATAAATAAATAAAAATAATGTTATCATTACATTTTTATTAAAATATACATTTTATCTTATGTATTTTTGTATTTTCATACAATCTGCATTAATTTCAATTTATTTAGCCTTATTAAAAATAAATTATTATAATTATTTAAAAATTAAAATTTTTCTTAAAATATTTTTTCCAAACATCAACGGTGGGTGGCCAGGGTAATTTACCCAAAACATTAAGGAAAAATAACATGTGTTTTTTTTTTTAAAAAATAATAATAATTACAAATGCATGATAAAATTTATAATTTTATTTTTAATATTGTAAATATTTTTATAAATATACACTAATGCATATTTTTCTATAATTTGTATGTGTTTCTTTAGTTTGATTTTTCAAATTTTGTTTTTAGATAAGTTTTTATTTATTTTTAATGATTTTTTTTATATATGTTAATCAATTCTTTGTACTTTTTAAATCCATCTAATTAAGATGCATATAAAAAGTAAACTAAATTGGTTAAAATATTTATAAAAAAAATCACTAAAAATATATAAAAATTTGAGCAAAAATCTGAGTGCATTTTTCTTTGGATTTTCGTTTGCTTTTAGTGATTTTTTTTTCTTCATATTTTAGTTAAATTTTTTTACTTTTTAAATGCATTTAATCTTGATATTTCTACAAAATAAAAAAAAATAAAAAAACTAAAATATGAAAAACAGTTCAATAAATACAAACATTTAAAAATAGTTTATGAAATAACCAATCAATTTTTCTAAATATACAAATGCATCAGCGGTGTTTTTTTTTTTTTTAAATTATGCAGGAATGAATTTTTTCCCAAGCTCATAATACTAGGAGAGGGCATAGGGTTAACCGACTTGCACAAACTACCCGATACTATTCTACCCATACATTTTTGGGCAATTTCGAGAGCTACATATGGGCGGGTGTAGTTTTAGTTTAGTTTGCGGGTTGCAAATAGGTTGGGGTTTATGCCGTACAAATCCAACCCGCCTACACAAATGGATTTTAAAAAATTGGGTAAATTACACTTACATCCCTTGAGGTTTGAGTTTAATATATATCACTCACTGACGTTTGGGAAATTACACTAACTCCCTATCATTGTAATTATTTAGACAGAATGAAAACATTGAACTCATGCACTCTCTCTTTTTTTGCTTTGCTTTGCTTTGCTTTACTTTCTCTTTTTTTTTCGCCTTTCCTTTACTTTTTTTTTTTAAAATGTAATTTTCTCTATTTTTCTACTAGGAGTTGTTATCTTTTATATAAACAAGGAGGTTTGTGAAATAAAACTATTAACCACAGAGGTGGAAATGTAATTTCCAAAACATCAAGGAATGGGTAGTAATTGGACCAAACCTCAAGGGGTGTGTAGACGTCCCCGAATGCCTCGGGAGGATGACTCCCGTTCTGTTCGTTTTTGCGGGTCTACTACAGTTCGGACTTAAATTGTCACGGTTCTAAATCTGAACCAAAGAGTCCAAATCCGGCAAATCGTTTTTGAGAAAACAGATTTTTGAAAGAAGTGCCAAACATGGACTGCTTTGCCAGATACAGAGTCGCCACCTAAATATTTTATTTTGGGAAATTTAGGAAACCCTGACTCGGTACCAAAGGCCACGTGTCCGTCATCACCAAAGTTGCCTCGACTCGGGAACTTGGGTACGATTGGGGAAGGTCAACTATGAGCACCCCCTCTCGCCTGATCAAAGATCGGCCTCTACTAACCGTGATTTCTAATTTTGAAAACATTATATGTTCTTAATCCGGTTATTAGCCTAGCTTTACTATGTTATGCGCACAGCAAACAAGTATAGACCAAATCGCCTAATATTGGAACAAGACATTACGCGTTCGTTTTGAAAAATGGTTTGCTACCCACAGGTAGGCTAAAATGTAGGTTTTGCCACCCTCAAGTGGGTTTTAGAAAAAGATGGTTTTGCCATTATCTAGTGGGCTTAAAACTCACAGTTTTAATGCATTATCCCAATTTAGGTAATTTGACCTTCATCCACAGGCATTCAAGCAGTTATATCACATAAGCAGCTAGCCTCATGGTAATCATGCTTTTATGGCGGCATTCACACGCATGCGATATGCTAAAGCATAAAAACTCACCTAGTACTCCAAGCCAAAACAGAAACTAGTTAGTAATCATATGCATGATCCTAGTTCATGTTAAGTGGCTAATGCAACACAAGCAAAGATGCAATCTCGACGGGCTCGGCTATCCTAAGCATGGCATGTGAAATGCTACAACTATCACGCATTCAATTTAGAATTGAAAATACAACGCAGTTTGTATGATGTACCGAGCCCGGTGCATGTAAACAAATGCATGGATGCACGCATGCATTGCATAAGGTATGCTAATTTTCAATATGCCCTAATCTACCATCATAAGCAGGTAAATAAAAGGGAAGAAAGACGTGGGGTTGGAAGACATGCACACACTCACCCACACTTATTACACAATTGCGTCATCACTCAGAGGGACTAAAAGAATATACAGTCCCAAATAGTACAGTCCAAATACAAAATAAATTATTACAAAGATTCTAATTATCAAATTAAATCAAATGTAAAACGAAGGGGGGGGCCTCAGCCCTGCCTCAGGATGCGCGAATGATGCATGCTTGATCCGTCTTGCCCGGAAAGCCCGTACCATACCACTGCCGCCTCTGTTTTCACTGTCATGCCTCTCCAAAGGCTGCCAAAGTCCCATGATACCTTACATGCACACTGCTTCACACCATTGGCTGGATGAAATGGCCACCGGCCATGTAAAATATCTATCGGCTGCTTATGAGGTTGTCGGCCACCAATACATTGCCGGTTGGCACTCTTTACTACCGGTCGGCAAACAATTCCTGTAGAATCTGGTTTTTGACAACAACAAGGACAGACAGTGTATGGCATGGAATTTTGGACACATGTAAGCATGGCCATGTTTCCTATCATGTATGGGACTCAAGGAAGCATGGCCCTTGGTCCTTGGGCCACCAATTATGCATTTTGACGCATGATGGCCTAAGGAACCAAGATTGCAATTCAATGTAAAGATGCATGCAACACACAAATGAGGACCAAGATCCTATCATGTCCAAGTCAAGGGCCTTAGTGACATGAGAATTGAGACGTGTTTTGTCACTTAAAGTACAAACACCTCTCATCTCTCACACTTGGTTTGACACCCCAAACCAAGTAATGCAATGCATGTTATGCAAACATGGCTTAACAATGCAACATGATACTAAAATGCAGGGCATGCCAAATGCTATGCAACATCATGTTAAGTATACAAAATGCTAGAGCATACGAGATGCAAATGCAATGCAAACAAGGACAAATCATGTAATAGAACTATCATGCTACCACACTTAATGAAACAAGTATGCAAAGAACATGAGACAAACATGCAAAAGTGGGCTTAAACCATAAAAGGGCAGACCTCAATCCACCCCAAAACAGTGGCCAAAAGTGCCTAAAATGGACAATTATTCATGCTAGCATGCAAACCAAATGGGGCCTAAAACTAAGGCACAAAATGGAGCATTACACCATCACTAACAAGACCACTCATAGCATGGAATGAGCAACCAAAAATAGATGTGTAGCATGCAAAAATAAGCCACAAAAACACATGAGATGGCGACCCAAATACCTAAACATGCAAGCATGGCCAATGACCACTCTTTAAGGCACAAGATTACAACACTTCAAAGCATGAATGAGATGATAAATGAGGACATATAAACATGGTATAGGGACTGAAATAACATATTAAATGATTCCAAATCATCTAAATAACCTATCCAATACATATACATGGATCACATCCTCAAGGCTTACAAGCCACAATGCAAAGCAACTACATTAAGCATGCCAAAAATGGTAAAACCAATGGCCAACAGACCTAAAACGTGACAAATCATGACCAAAAGCTTCAATAAGCCAAGCTAAAACATGAGGATATACAAAGCTAAACCCATGGCACATTTCTAGGCAAAGTAGAGCAGTACAAAGCAAGTATAAGATGCATGCTAAGGGGTAAAAATCTGACCAAAAACAGAGATATAACATGCTCCAAAACATTCAAATAAGCTCTGAAATGAAGCCAAAACAAACCAAGTATGCATGCTCCCTTATGAGCCAAAAACAAAGGCGAAAGAGGGACAAAGGGGAGAGGGGTGTCCCTCCCCTATACAAGACTTCAAACCACCTTCATCACCACTGAAAATCCACTGGATTTCAGTGGTGAGAAGATCAACACAACAACATAAGCAAGACTTAAGGAAAAGGGACCAAAAGAGGCCAAACAAGGCCTAAGAGGGAGATTTCGACCCCCAACCACAAAACACCCTCAATGAAAGTTCTTAAGCATAAAAATATAAGACTTTTTCATGTTATACATAAGACCCAAATCAGCATACAAGGCAGGTAGAAACTTGTTGCAAAAATGGGGAATCTAAAGTAAAGTGCTCACCCTTGAAGAAACCTTGAAGAGCAGTTGGTCCAGCCACCCTCTATTGATCAAAATCAGTCCAAATGCTCAAGAAACAACCCTCCAAGCCTCCCAATCTCGAGCTAAGGTATGATAGTGTGTGTGTGAGTGCAAAAGTAAGGTAAAACTACACTTTTAGGCCTAAAAACGCACACACAAGAGGAGAGAGAGGGAAAATCTAGAGAGAGGAGATATATGGCAGATATATAGATACACAAGCTCTGGTTTTTTGTTCAAAAATGGCTAACCTCTCACAAAGGGAGAGAAGGAGTGTTTTAAATAGGCAAAAACAAGCCAAGAAGCTTAGAGGCTAAGCCAAAGAGAAAGGGTCAAGAGGTGCAAAGGGGTCTTGGCTTCTTGGAGAAGCTAAGACAGCTGGCCAAGCTTCTCCAAGAAGCTTGGCCAAAGGGTTCAACCTTCTAGAAGGTTTGGGGGTTCAAAGGTACAAAGGGGTCATCCCCCTGCATGGGGAGTGGTGTGGGTGGATTCCACCGGCACACCGGTGCATGCACCATGCTCCAAGGTGCAGAAGGTCATCGCCAACCAAATAGGTCACCGGCACAATAAAGTGCCGGTCGGCTAAACATAGTGCCGACCGGCCATTGTTTTTAAGAAACCATGGCCGGTGGTACACATATGCAGCCGGTGATGGTAGGGGAGGGCCGGTGGGGTGTGGGGATGGCCAACAAGACATTCCCTACCCTTTAAGGCAAAAACACAAGTGTTTGGTGCCAAAACTATACACGAAGCAGTCGAGTCAGGAGGTCCCGAGGCAAGGCGCGCAGCCGAGACCTCCGGGAACTCGAGACGAACACAAACATGGATAATCGCCGAGTGTTCAAACGGTGACGTCCAAGTCTTGAGGACGGTCAAAAATGGGGTGTCTACAGTTGCCCCTCTTTGACAGAACTCGGAAGTCATAACAATGACGGGAGTGAATGTCAAAGCCCAGAGACGACCCATTTTTGACAAGGCCGAAGACTTGGACATGATTTATAAATTTAAGTATGGATCTAATTTAAGAAAATGTGATAGATCTGTATCATAAATTTTATTGGAATTTTTAAGAATTATTTATAATTTGTTTTTGAAAAATGCTTTCTGAAAAATGACCATAACATATTTATTGAGTATTCTGTAGATTTATATGAATTTTAGAGTTGTGTAAGTAATTTATTTATAATTTTATTTGTGAGATATGCATTCTGAAAATTTTGGCAGATTCGGGAGGAAAAAAAAATTATCTCTTCAATTGTTTATTTGGACTAAAATTTAATATTGTGATAGTCTAATCTTGTAGATTAAAAATCCATGCATGTGTATGATTATGATTTATTTCTTTTTGGTATCTACATTATTATTTCATACCATACTTTAAATTAATTGTTTATTTAAATTTTGTACATTGATTTATTTTTGGTGTGACATGTGTAACATTTTATGTTGGGAATTTTAATGAGTTGGTACAACATTATTGATAAATAAAATTGGAATTATTTGTGATTAATATAAAAACTAACTGAAACGATTAACAGCTTATACAAAGTTAACAATTGAGGGTTAATATCGGTTGTTCAGTGTGAGCCCTGGTTTACGTAAATTGTGTCGCGAAACCCTAAGATGGCACGAGACTTATTTGAACCCTTATCGGTATTTGGTTTTGGAATAAGGGTGGATGTGTGGGTGGTATGCAGGGAGGTTATATACCCCCTGGCAGGCCGTTCCCTTGGGGCAAACCATGGATGCCACAGTTTGGGTATATAACTCGGGGGGTGGGCATCTTTGGTAATTCTTTAATATTTGACCAATTAGGGGTTTCCAAATTAACCGTGGCCATGACTTAGTGGTTAGTAAGAAAATCTCTTTGGTGAGATTTTTAGTGTCACCTAAACTATTAAAATTGTCGAAATTATTATAATGGTTGTTGTATTTATCATGCTATTGAATTTTACTATTATTTTAATTGTCATGATTTGATTATTTTCTCTTAAAAAGAATGGCATGTTGGTTACGTTTTCTTACTGTGTTGCAAAACTCATGGCATATATTTTGTTGTCTCCGCATTTCATGCCGATTATGTCAAGAAGACCGAGGTCAAATTTGAGTTTGCCGCTAATATTGAACTTTGACTAACTTAAGATCAAGACTCTATCGAAATAAAATTTTATTATCCTTGGTATTAGTAATCACGAATGTTATAAAGTTGTTGTAATA
The DNA here is from genome assembly GCA_025200525.1 of Camellia lanceoleosa. NCBI lineage: Eukaryota > Viridiplantae > Streptophyta > Magnoliopsida > Ericales > Theaceae > Camellia > Camellia lanceoleosa. The sequence continues at coordinate 162,135,113 of CM045761.1, read as the reverse complement.
TTGTATGTGGACTCGTAATTTAGTTGTTAAGCTTTGACTATGTGAAAATCTAAATTTCTCTAATTAGTTATTAAGATTTTTATTTAGCAAGTTATTTGTTATTTAAATTTTATGATGTTCCAAAAGAGAATTTGGGGCGTCACAAACAAAGTATGACAACCCTCACCACTGTTTACTGCTAAACTGTGACTGATCATGATTAAGTAATTGATTTGACTGACATTCTAAACTGATTGATTGAGTGTATTAGTTTAAACGCATTTCTATCTGTTTGACTGTTAATTGATCTGTTCATGTTTTAAGTTTGAATTGTAAATTGAAGGCCTTATCGGCGGCCGAATCTGAAATCGATTAATGTTTTATGTTAATTAGAATTTATGTGATTTTATGGTATGTTTAATTGAAATTTGATTTGGTATGATTGAATTGGATTAAATAATGTTGAATTATATTAGTTGACTTATTTACCCTTTTGCCATTAGTGGGCCATTACCTACAACATTGTTTAGAGCCTTTGATATATCATTCTTGTTCATCTTTAGAGGCAAAACCGAGAGAAAGAGTGAGAGAGGAGAAAACTTAGCTTCAATTGAAAATTGCTTGGAGAATTAGAAGAATTGAAGAGTAGATTGCATAATTGAGCTTCTAGACTTGAATTCAAGACATAAGGTAGGATGTTCATCTTCTTGATTGTAAATTCTAGTTGTACCTTGCATGGTTAATGAGTCTTTAGTGATCTAAGTCTAGAATTGGTTCTAACATGTTGAATTAAGGCTTAAATCATGCATGCATGTACACATTGTTGAGTTTTGAGGTTGATTTCATGGAGATCCTCACATGCATGTCTTTATTCTAGCTATGGTCCATGAATTCATCATATTTTTGAGTGAATTGACTCATTTGATCAAGTATTTGAAGCTTTGATTCCAATTGAACACTTGCATGTTACATATACATTATGTTCATGAAGTTTTGTTTGAATTTGTGTTTAATTGAACTACCTTTGGGCTTTGATTTTGCAAATTGATCTTTGAAACATGTTATACTATGAGTTTTAAAGTGTTTTTCAGAAAATTAGCCCAAAAGAATCGAATTTGATGTTTTAAAAGTTGGATTTGAGCTTAGAGGTTCAATCTGGAAATTCCAGATTTTGGACCCACGCTCGAGCGTAAGACTTCACGCTCGAGCATACACTCTGAGTGCATGTATCCCGCTCGAGTGGGGAAATTAACGCTCGAGTGTGAAATGCGTGTATCCAGTACTTTTCATGTGTTTACAATCCGCTCGAGCGAGAGAGTTCACACTCGAGTGAGGACCTGTGTCTTACGCTCGAGCGTGGATCGAGCGCCCATTGAGCGTGATTTTTGTGCATCTAGTACTTTTGCTTGAGTTTACAGTCTGCTCAAGCGAAGGAAGTCATGCTCGAGCGGAGATCCTTTGTCTACATGTCCGCTCGAGCGTAGAAATCCACGCTTGAGCGAGACCCCTGTTTTCTGAAAATTTTGAAAAGTGTTTTAAAAGTACATCTTTGCATCCTCTTTCCATCCTAGGCATTCCTAGGCCATGTTTAAGGCATCTTAATGAGGATATTGATGTAGAACCACACCGAGTCAAGTTAGGGACTAAGTCATTGATTCCCAAGTGTGTAACTTAGTGTGTGTTCATTCTCAGAATCGTGTAGGATTGGCATCCGAGGACGCCTAGCCTATCTGTAGCCCGAGGCTCGTGAGTAACAATGTTGTAAAGATATATTCAATCATGAATATTTCTGAATGATCAACTGTACTGCTTTCTGAAATGATATTTCTTACTGAATGAATGCTTGTCCTATTTGCGAATTGTATTCGTGGCATCCATAGCAATTTACTATTATCGTATTATATCGCTATCACAGAGATCTCGCCGGTTCCCTATGTTTAGAACCACTATCACATCGATATGATGGCCATCAATCGATCGTTCGATGTTAAGACCCTCTTGTCTTGTTTGCTATTGGATGTATCACTTATGACTGCTATGATCGAATAACTGATATACTGTTCAAATGATTGTTTTAAATACTAAAAGGACATTCATTCCTAACCTCTTTACGCATATGTTATTCACTGGGCTTTAGCTCACTGTTTATATATATATATGTAGGTGTCCAGGCACCGAATCGGAGCTAGGAACGTTGGGTTAAACTCCCTTTTTGTCAAGCCAACCAACGTGCCTCACTGCGAGGTTCCAAGTGTGTTCAAGCTTAGGCTTTTTGGGGTGTCTCAGTTCATCCTTTTGTCTCTGTTTTGTAATACTATATAGACTTGCACTATATTGTTATGTTAGGGATTTGGTCCTAAACCTGAATGCCTGTATATGATGTATGTACACACTGTTTTTGTTCTGAATGTGAATGTCTTATGAAAAGTCTTTTTGCATACAGACTGTCACAGCTCATTGGACATCTTTTATTACTGTTTTGGCTTCCGCCAACCCCTGTACTCTGTATTACTGTTATTACTATTAAGCAGGCCTTCGGTAATCATGGATTACTGGCCGGTTACGGTGCTAAACCCATAGGGGCGGGTTTGGGTCGTGATACAAAGCACGTAATATTTATATATATTCATATTGATGTTAACTCTATTTTTCTTGAAAGCAAATATTCAACCTATCAAACAATACTTTATATATATATTTATGTGTGTGTGTGTGTGTGTGTGTGTGTGTGCGCGCGCGCGCACACATGTTTTGGCCATTAAAACATAATATATAATAGTAGACAAGTCCAAAAAAAAAAACAGAATTAAAAAAAAAGTACAAGCCTAACCCTGCTCAATCGATCCACACCCATCTATATAGCCGATTAACCCACTTGCACAAACCACAATCCACAATTTGGGCAAATGTTGGCCCATTTTTTCATGACCCACACCCGAGCAAAAATGGCCCCGCGAGCAACCCTACATAATACATAGATTATACACACAAAAGTCTTATAATTCGCCTCCACTGCCAACAAATTCCTTAAACAACAATTATCTAACTCAAATCTCAAATACCCATTAAGAATAGCAATCCAAGAAACTAGGGGTGATTGCGGATTAGGTTGGGTTCGGTGACTTCCAATTCGTCATTCGTCCAAAATTAGACAGATTGAAAAAAATAATCCATATTCGTCCACCGGTTTGATGGATGCAAATTGAGCGAGCCATACCAGTTAGCAGATAGATGCAATCAGTTTAACGGTTTGGACTTTACAAATTTTGGATTTTTTTTTTGAATTATAATTCATAACTTTTACAGCCTCTAATAACTAGTAATCTAAAAAAATATGCTATAGTCTATAATATACCATGGCAACATGTAAGCATATTTTTAAGTTATTGTTTTTCATTTTCACAAAAATATATATTTTATTATTTCTACCCTATGTTGTTATTTGTTAGTATTTTTTAAATTTTTTTTGAATTTCATCTATGAGTGGATCGAGTTCATGCAGGTATGGGATGGTTGATCTGCCATCCAAACTGTATCCGCATATTTTAAAATATTTCATCTGTACCCGTCCAATAAAAGACACGTATCCATTCAAAAAATCAATCGAGATGGGTTGGTTCGGTCAAGTTGTACAGGTTGAATGGATCCATAATCACCCCTACAAGAAACAACATTTCGTTCAGACATATCATCAAACCCCTTATAAGGCCAACAAGTCACCAAGAGCTTGTTTGAGAACTACTACAATAGCATTTTTTTTAATCTTTTTTATTTATTTTTTTTATCATATCACCTCTCTATTTTTTTACATATATTTTCTTAAAAAGTCAAAAAATATACTACTTATTTAGCACTTTCCAAACAACCCTCAAATCTCGCATGGGAACTAACTATACGTGGTCATTTAGATTCCAACTCCAAAATATTTATAAATGTTAGAATAATGTGTAGAGAAAGAGAGAGAGAAATATGTATCTCAATTATTATATTTTGTATCAGTGTTGTTAGCTCCTATATATAGGAGAGAAGTTACACAATTTTGAGGAGCCATTGAGGAGCGGCTTATCGAAAGTGGCCGAAAGGCTTACAGAAAGGAAACACTAATGATGAAAGCAAGCAATCACTAACCTATTATAATACTAACATATTATAATAGCCTATTATATAATATTATACATTAACATTTGAATAACATATTATAATAGGTTATTATATAATATTAACAGCCCCTAGCAAACTCAAGGAGGATAAACCTCAACCAACTTGAGTTTGGAGAGAGTAAACTGGTGTAGAAGACACTGTATGGTCGTGTCGACCCGTTATAGAAGACACGGTGTGGTCGTGGCAGATCGGTGTAGAAGACACTGTATGGTTGTAGTAGACCAAGGTAGAAGACACTGTGTGGTCGTGTCGAACTGCTGTAGAAGACATTGTATGGTCATGTCAAACCGTTGGAGAAGACACTGTGTGGTCGTGTCTATATACATACAAAGATATATATATATATGTCTCGCCTTTGTAGAAAGTCGCGCCCGACACGCGGTTTCAAGCGTCGTGTCTGCCGTGGTTCACGTGACCAACAGAGTGTCGTATCTGCCTCGGCTCTTGCTCCCTCTTTGTCGTCTTCGTCTCTTCGTTCTTGTTTTAAACCGAGGCTAAGGCTGGTTAGAGGGCAGACTAAAACTGTCACGACCCAAACCCGCCCCTATGGGTTTAGCACCGTAACCGGCCAGTAATCCTAGATTACCAAAGGCCTGCTTAACAGTAATACAGAGTACAGGGGCTTGGCGGAAGCCAATATAGTAAATAAACCATGTCCAATGAGTTGTGACAGTCTGTATGCAAAAAGAATTTACATGCATTCATAGATTTAGAACAGTACAGTCTATACAAACATTTACAGTCATTCAGTACAGGAACCTAATCCCTTGATAACAAAGATAAAGACAAGAGATAACAATCCATGCAAAGGATACAAACAAGAATAGGACAAACGGGGGAAATAAAACACCCCAAGCCATAGCATGGCGAACTCGGGACCTCGCAGTGAGGCACGGTGGTTGGTTGGACAAAACTGGAATAACCCTGACGCTTCTAGCTTCGGTCCGGTGCCTGTACACCTACATATATATGAGCAGTGAGCTAAAGCCCAATGAATAATGAGAATGTAAAGAGGTTTAGAATGAATGTCCTACAAGAATGAAAAATAGTTCATTTCAAACAAGATTTTAGTTGTTCAAGACAAGAAATCATATGTGGTACATCTATTAGCATAACAAGAAACAAAGAGGTCTAGAAGATCAATGAAATGATGGCCATCAATCAAGAAATGAGAATGGTTCCACAAGGAACCGACAGAGATCTCTCAGAATAAAGAATAAAGAAATAGTAGGTGCTAAGGATGCCACAAAGACGTTCGTAAATAAAGGACATACATTCATTCAAGAATCAATATCGCCAAGAAATGGGCCTTCCAAGATTCAAAAGATAATCATTTGAACATATCTTTACACAATTGTTACTCACAGAGTGTGGGCTACAGTATGCTAGAGCGTGCCTCTCCAGTCGCCAACCCTACACAGTTAACAGATTGAACACACTAAGCTGCACAGTTGGGAAAGATAATAACTTAACCCTTAATTTGCCTCGGTGCGTTCTACATCTAAATCCTCAATAAGATGTCTTAAACTAGGACTAAGAATGTCTAGGATGGGATGAGGATGCAAAGATGTATTCAGAAAATATTTTCAGAAATTTCAGTGAAACAGGGTCTCGCTCGAGCACAGGTTTCCCCGCTCGAGCGGATATGCAACAAAGATACCCGCTCGAGCGCGAGACACAAGGCCCCACTCGAGCGCCAACTTACCCGCTCGAGCGGACTGTAAACAAGGCCAAAGTGCTGGGAGCTCGATTTTTCCGCTCGAGCGGCACTTCCCTCACTCGAGCGGACGACTAAAATCTGGAAATTCCAGATTCGAGTCCCAAGCTTAAAATCAAGTTTAAATGCTAAAATTTCGATCCTCTTGGGCTGTAAACTTGGAAAGCACTTGTAAACACTTAATATTACATGTTTCAAGGGTCAATTTGAGAAATCAAAGCCCAAGGGTGTTTCAATTAGATCCAATTTTCAAACCACTTTTTCATGAACAAGATGAACATACACATGCATGAGCTTAAATCATTTTCAAAGCTTTAATGCTGGTTCAACAGGGCTCAAACCTTCAAAAACAAGATGAACTCATGGAGTATGATCGAAAGATGGACATGCATGTGAGGAATTATGAACTTACAACCTCAAAACTCAAGAATGGTAACATGCATGCAACAATCAAGCTACAATTCAACATTTAAACCATGTCTTGGCTCTAAACTCTACCAATATGACATGAACCATGCAAGAATCAACTTTAAGACGCAATTGAGAGGTTGAAAACCTTACCTAAGTCTTGAATACAAGATACACAAGCTCAAATATGCAAATCTCCTACAAATCCCTCAAGTTTCTAAGCAAATTGTGAAGAACTCAAGCTTTCTCCCCTTCTCTTCCTCTCAAGTCGGCAAGAGTAAGAAACTGGCTGAGCAAAATGGTGCCTAAGTACATAATGAGGCTCAAATATATTGTATTGAGTGGCTCACTAAGGGTTAGTTTGGTAAATAAGTCCAACTTGGTCAATTAGCTTATTTTAATCTAATTTAATCATATCTAATCAGTTTCTAGATAATTATACCATAAAATCACATAAATTCTATTGATCATGGAACATCAATCAATTTTTGATTCGGCCGCCGATGAGGCCTTCAATTAACAGTTTAAACATAAAAACTAAACAGATAATTAAACAGTCAACAAATAAAATGCAATTCAAACAGATACTGGCAATCAATTCATTTTGTCTCAAATACCAAGATTCCAATAATTCTATTATTAATCGTAATCATCTTTAGCAAGAATCGAGTTAATTTAACAGTAATCGGTAATCAATCAGTCATTAATCGGTAAACGGTATGAGGGTTGTTACAAAAACAAAGCTACACACCATTCTGCAATCCTTTTTCTTTGCATTCTCTGAACTACTCTGCAACCCCTTTATGTTTACACCTCTGATATGGCCTCTTCTTCCCGTGGTTCGCTCATCCTCTTTCTAGACTTGAATGAACCAATAAGCGCCCCTGGACAGAGTACCCCTACCCCTGCTCCGTTGAACTGGCCTACACTGTCAGTGGAGCAAATAATGGCAGCTTAAATGGACATTAAAGCCAATCACTATACACTAAAGTCGTGCATGGAGACAATGACTACGGTCACCAAACTGTCACACCGGCTGCAGAATAGAACGAGTGAGGTACACCAGTTAACTGCCCAACTTTTACTGCTCTAGCGTATGTACAATGATGCGCAATCAGAGATTAGCGCACTGAAGGCGAAAAACAAAGTGCTGAAACGGAAGGCCACCGTCACGGTCCAATTCGGAGTTCCGCCGTACTCAGTTTTTGATGAGCAGCGGGGAGTCAACTTGCTCGGCGAGCTTGGAAGCACGGATGTAGGGCCTTCAAGGGTTGCCCAAGATGGAGGCAAGAATAAGAGATCGGCGGGAGAAGCAAAGAAGTGAGGTTGATGTGTGGCTGTCAACGGAAAAGAAAACAAATCCCTTGTTGTTGTTGTTGTTGTTTGGTGTGTCTTTTGTTGTTGTTGTTGTTTTTTTTTTTTATTTTATCTTTTTTTTTGGTGTGCTAGGGTGTCACGACCCAAACCCGCCCTTATGGGTTTAGTATCGTAACCGGCCAGTAATCTGTGATTACCAAAGGCCTGCTTAACAGTAAAGACAATAATACAGTATGAAGGGGCTGGCGGAAGCCAATCAGTAATAAAAAGATGTCCAACGAGCTGTGAAAACCTAAATGGAAAAGACTTTTATGGACAAAACCATATTCATAACCAAAACATATATACATATCAGATGTACATAACATCTAGGGTAGGGACCTAATCCCTTTACCATAATTGTACAATCAAGTCTTATTCAATCGATACAAAACAGGGACAAAAGGGTGAATCTGAAGCACGCCAAAACAGCCTTGGCTCAAGAAAACTCGGAACCTCGAAGTGAGGCACAATGGTTGGCTTGACAAAACAAGAGCTTAACTCGACGCTTCTAGCTCCGGTCCGGTGCTTGGATACCTACATATAAATATAAACAGTGAGCTAAAGCCCAGTGAATAACAACTATGTAAAGGGGTTAAGAATGAATGTCCTTTCAGTAATTAAAACAGTCATTTGTATCAGTAGATCAGTTATTCAATCAGTGACTCATATTTCACGACATATCAGTCATTTAGAAATCACATCAATCATATGTGGTACATCCAATAGCAGAACAGTACAGTAGGTTTTAACAGACCGAATAGTCAGTCGATGGCCATCGAAACAGTATACAGTATTGGTTCCAAACATTGGAACTAACAGAGATCTCAAGAATAAAGAATAAAGAATAAAGAAAGAAGTTGCTATGGATGCCACGAGTACAGTTCATAAAATAAGACAACATTCATTCAGTAAACAATATCATTTCAGAAAGCAGTACAGTTAATCATTCAGAAAATAATTATAATTGAACATAGCTTTACAACATTGTTACTCACAGAGTACTGGGCTATTGGCAGGCTAATCAGCGTCCTCGTATGTCAACCCTACAATTGCAGAACAAACACACACTAAATTACACACTCGGGATTAATAACTTAGCCCCTATCTTGACTCGGTGTGGTTCTATAACATTATCCTCATTAAGATGCCTTAAATATGGCTTAGAGCATCTCCAACGGTAGTAAGCATTTTACCTAAATATTACTATAAAGTATATATTTTATTTTGCCTATAAACTGTTTTATGTTTTTACTCCAACCATACTCTTTATTTTAGCTATTTATCCAAATACTATTAATTGTATAGAATGCCACGTCAATAACAAAGATGGAGGGAAATGATCCTAATGATTGAATACATTTTGCCTAGCGTTGAAGGCTAGCTACATGTAGCTAGAGCATCTCCAATGGTAGTAGGCATTTTACCTATCTAAATATTACTATAAAATATACATTTTATTTTGCCTATCAACTATTTCATGTTTCTACTCCAACCATGCTCTTTATTTTAGCTATTCATCCAAATATCATTAATTTTGTAGAATGCCACATCAACAACAAAGATCGAGGGAAATAATCCTAATGATTAAATACATTTTCCCTAGCCTTGAAAGCTAGCTACATGTAGCTAGTGAATGTAAGCTGAGCCAAAATGCCTAATCATATGCCTAGTGCATTGGAGTTGAAAAAAGTGAGTTTCATTATGCATTTTGACTAACAAGCATTATATGCCTAGTGGGTTGGAGATGCTTTTAGGAATGCCTAGGATGAAATGAGGATGCAAAAATGTACTTTGGAACACTTTTCAAAATTTGCTGAAAACAGGGGTCTCGCTCGAGCTTGGCTTTCCCCGCTCGAGCAAGCTTACCAGAACAGAGGGGTCGCTCGAGCGTAAACTCCCTCGTTCGAGTGGTCTGCAAAAACATAAAAAGTACTGGTTGTTGAAATTCTCCACTCGATGCTCGCTCGAGCGTGAGACATAGTTCCTTGCTTAAGCGTAGGTCTCGTCGCTCGAGCGTGCGTCTGCACACGCAAAAATCTGAGAGCTTGCAATTTACGCTCGAGCCAACATTCCGTTGCTCGAGCAGAACTCTGAACACAAAGGTGGTCGCTCGAGCGTGGAATCCTTCGCTCGAGTGTGGAAGCCAAAATCTGGGTTTTCCAGATTTGCTCTCAAAGTTCAAACCAAGAATCAAACATGCCAAAACTCATCCTTTTGGGCCAATTTTCTAGAAAACACTTAGAAACTAATAATACAACATGTTTTAAAGATCATCTCATAAAATCAAGCCCAAAGGTGTGATAATTGAACACAATTTGAAATGTAAACTTGAAGAACAATGCAAGAACATGACATGCATAAGTTCTTATGAACTCTAATGCTCCAAAGTATGATCAAATGCAAGATTGAGCTAAAAAACATGGTGAATTTCAAGAGTACAATCAAAATATGGACATGCATGTGGAAATTCTCATGGAAATGATCTCAAAACTCAATGATACGGACATGCATGCACACATTGCTTCTCAATTCAACTCCTTAGGCTATATCTTGACTCTAATCTCCAATATTTCCATGAACCATGCAAGAAACAACTTAAATTCATAATCAAGGGAATGAATTTCCTACCTTAAGTCTCGGATTCCAAGTGTGGTAGCCCAAATATGCAAGTCCTTTTCAATTCCTCTAAATTCAAGCAAAATTTCTTGTTGAATCAATTTTTCTCCTACTCTCCCTCTCTCTCACGGTTTGGTCTAAAAGATGGATGGAGAATGATGTGTCAAACATATGAATTAAGCCCCAAACAATGACTCTAAAGGTGGCCCACTCAATGGCAAAAATGTAATAAACTCAAGCTAATGTAATTTAACTTCATTTATTCTAATTTAATCATTCCAAATCGAATTTTAATTAAACCTACCATAAAATCAAATAAATCCTAATTAGCATATAACACTAATCAATTTCTGAATCGGTCGCCGATAAGGCTTTCAATTCGTAATTCGAAAATTAAAACACAAACAGATCATTCAGTAACAAACAGATGGAAATACATTTAAAACAACACATTCATGTAATCAATTAAGGATTTCATCTTAATCAATTACTTATCATGCTTAATCACGTATTAACGCTAATCAGAGGTGAGGGTTATCACATGGGGCACCCATAGCTTCAACTCTCTGATGTAGAACTTTGAGCGGGGTTGATCCCTGATACGAAGAAAACGAGTTTGTTGTGCAAATCCAGATGGCATGAATGGAACAAGACAGAGCAGAAAAATGAGGTGGTGTGGAATTTTTTTTTTTTTTTTGAGTGGGAACAAGTCCGAGTTATACAAGAAATAAAATAAAGAAATGATGGAAAGAAAGATGATGGTAGAGTGGAAAAGTAAGATAAGAAAGATGATGTGGGTCGTGGAAAGAAAAAAAGGAATGATGGGTCAAAAGGTGGATTAATATATATATATGTGTGTGTGTGTGTGTGTGTGTGATAAGTGTTGCTGATAGTATAGATGCAAATTGTCATAAAGTGGGTCAAAGAGCACATGGGTTCTGATTTTGTTCATAATAATAATAATAATAATAATAATAATAATAATAATAATAATAAAATGAATTAAATTTTAGAGAGAAGAGATCATAGTGAACCGCTATGGAGTTAGAGTTTACTTTATAGGTAACCTTAAACTTTTGAGCAAATCTTTGAGGTTGGTAGCAGAGAGGGCTATGACAGCCACGACCAGTAACTCCAAGGTAGTGCTGTCGATCTGTGTTGCCTACACTTCCACTGATGAGATTGTGCATTCTATTCAAGAATCTTGCCAAGAAAAATGGGATGAACTCAAATTACTTGAAGAAAGTGGTGTTGGGTATGGTTTAATTGGACTTGGAGCCAATGAAATGAACCAAGGAGATAATATTATTAGTGTGACAGATGTTGAGAAACATATGCATATAGCAGTCACACCCGACCCTGATATTTTGATCCGTACTTCCGATAAGACCCGCTTGAGTAATTTTCTTTTGTGGCCACATTGCCATTTATATGCAGGAGATGGATTCATAAATGCAGTTGTGAAGCGTATCAGAATCAACAAGATCGAGTAGTTGAAAGTAAGACTGAGTTTGGATGGGAATGACATGGATTCGAATCAAGTGAGTTGGAAGATGCAGCGAAGTGAAGGTATGTGTAGAAAACTCCAATGGGCAGCGAAGGAAATGTTGTCGGCCGACTGGCCGCCGGTAAAGGCATGTGTAGAAAACTCCAGCGGACAATGAAGGCAAAGTTATTGGCCGACTACCCGCCGGTGAGAAAGAAATACAGGCCTAAATCTTATAGTTTTGATACTATGTTAGAATAATGTATAGAGAAAGAGAGAGAGAAATATGTATCTTAATTATTATATTTTATATTTGTGTTGTTAGCTCATTTATATAGGAGAGAAGTTACACAATTTTGAGGAGCCATTGAGGAACGGCTTATCAAAAGTGGCCTAAAGACTTATAGAAAGGAAACACTAATGATGAAAGCAAGCAATCACTAACCTATTATAATCTATATAATAAAGCAGAATGGTTTTTGAAAATATATAAAATGTATCAGAGATACATTTCATTTGAATGGTCTAGATCAATTCTAATTAATATCTAACAGATCAATTTTTTTTCCACCCAAACACTCTCTACTCTCTCTCTCCGATGTCTCTTCAACTCCCTTTTTACACGTTTTCTCTCACGTCTCTTTAAAATGTATCAGAGAACCTGATCTTTGCAGTCATTGGCGGAAGTAAAAGAAATAAAAGCGGCAATGGAAGCCACTGTTCTTACATTTCCTCTTCTTTATCCTTCACCAACCGGTACCCACTAGGGCTGGGCGTAGGGTTATCCGAACCACCCAAACTGCCCTACCCGATCCGAACCGCGCATGTATAGACGGTTTCGCAAACACATTAGGGTAGGGTGCGGTTTGGATTTTATCTAATTTTTGGGTTGCGGGCGGGTTGCGGGTTTAACCCGCACCCGCCCAACCCACCTGCATAAAACTCCTTTTTTTTTTTTTTTTGGGGTCAAATCTAACCGTTCAAAAAAAACTGCCTTTTTTTTTTCCCTTCAAATCTGACCGTTCAAAAAAGAAAACCCTAATCAATCTTATCTATCTTCACTCTATCTATCTCATTCTGTCTCTCATTCTCACACTCGCTCTCACTCTCACTCTTGCGATTTTCATCTCCACCGCCTACACCCACTGATCGACTCTCTCTCTCTCGTTGCAAGATGGACTAATCGACCGATCAACCGATCAACCTCATCGCATACCTCACAGGTAAGCTCCTCTCTGAATCTTAGTCTCTGTCTATGTCTCTCTCTCCCCGATCTTTGGTTTTTTTTTTTAAACATATCGATCTTTGTGTCTCGATCTGCTTCCTTCCTCACCCTCATCTTACGCCTCACTCTCTGGTTTTGTATTTACACCGATCGACCTCACAAGTAAAGTAAGCCTCTCTCTCTCTGTCTGTCTCTCTCTCACTCTCCTCGATCTTTTATTTGTCTATGTTTGGAGTAGCAGTTCATAGATCTGTCTGTGTTTATTTATTTATTTATTTTTTGTTTGTTGCAACAGATCTGTGTTTTTGGAATGAATTAAATTTGTGATGAATCAGATTGAATTCAATCGATGAATTTGTTATTAAAATGTGCTGAATCAGATTGAATCGATGTTTTTTGGGAATTCAACTGTTATTTTTTGGAATCTGTTTTGAATCAGATAGAATCTATTTTTTGGGAATTCAATCATTGAATCAGATAAATCTGTTTTTTGGAATTAATTTTTGATTTAATTTGATTCAATCTGTTAACTTTTGGAATTAAATTTGTTATTAAATCTGTCAATTATTTAAATCTGTTATTTAATTTTTGGAATTAAATCTATTTGTGTCTGTATAATTTTAGAATTCATAGATCTGTCTATGTTTATTTTTATTTTTATTTTTTTTGTTTCTTACAACAGATCTATGTTTTTTGAATTAAATCTGTGGTATTGGATTGAATTAAATCTGTGATGAATCTGTATTGAATTCAACCCGTGATGAATCTGTTATTAAAATTAAAATAGTATTCAATCTATTATTAAAAGTTTTTTGGGAATCTGTTATTAAAATAGCATTCAATCTATGGTTTTGAATTAAAAGTTTTTTGTTATTCAATCTGAATTCAATTTGGGAATTCAGATGTTTTTTTTTTTTGGAATTCAATCTATTATTAAAAGTAAATCCGTTTTTTGGAATTAAGAATCTGTGAAATTGAATCTGTATTTAATTTAATTTTTTGAATTAAATTTGTAAAATTGAAAAAAATAAATTTTTGAAAAAAAAGTTCAATCCGCAAACCGCACGCAATTGCCTGCACATCCACGAACCCTATCCGCACAAACCGCAGACCGCATTGCAGGCGGTTGTTGGTTAACTTTTCTCCAAGCCGCAAAGATAAGGGCGGGTCCAAACCGAACCGCAAACCGTCCCAAATCGAACTGCGGACACCCCTAGCGAACACCCTAGGTAATAATGCCAAAGCGTGTAAAATTTAGGATCTTATCGTAAGGAGATTGCAATAAATTACACTATTTGAAAATACTTCTTTCTAGTGTGGTCAGTTAGTAATTATTGCAAAAGATATACAATCGCCCACAAAACCCTTTTCTTTGGCCCCAAGACTTGGCTATTTTATTCTTCACCCTTCGGTCATCGCTCTCGCTCTCGCAGATCTTCGTCTTTTCGATTCATTGATCTATTCGACAATCTTCGCATCCTTAATCATCGTGAGTTTCAGATTCATTTGATTATATATGTGTATATATAAATATATGTTCTTAATCTTCATGCCAAATTCAAGCTTCAAACAAATTTCTAAGTCGGCTTTTTTTTTACCGCAAATTTCTCTATGAACTTGTTTTATTTTCTTTCAAGAACTTCATTTGCCCTAATGATGGTATATTAACAAAGGTAATTATGCGATTTATGATGCAAATTGGGTTAATCTGATCAATAGATTTGTTTATGTATTCTGTAGTAGTAGGTTGGTGTGGGGTTTATTCGAAAATGTCTAAGGCAGCTGTAGATGTTTGCATGAAGGATGGGTTTAGCTACGACTTTTGTAGAAGGTATGCAATGCTCATAAAGAAAGGCCTTCAATCTCGCCTTTTCTCAAGACCGCACTACTATCGTCGGACTTATTTTCCGTGTTTGATTTGATTCAAATTTCACGTGGCGAGGTGTATAATCTGATAGATTTAGGTTGTCATAGCATATTATTGAGAAATTGTGAAACTTGTTCCCATAACCTTTGAGTTGATTTTATAGTAATTAAATAATAAATGATGTTTTGTTAATTGAAATCATCATTAGTTCTATGAGGTGAACTGAGTCTACTAAATGAGGGATTTATGCCTTATAAGTGGGAATCATGGGCATCTACACCACAGTTCATGTGATCCAGTTTTTTTTATTTATTTATAGAACTTTATCATTCATGTGAAGTAGATATTTATTTACTCAGTATTGAAATTTTAGAACAATTTTATTGGACCATTACCAACTTTTAAAATCATTAGATTTGGCATGATAGTGATGTAATTAAATGCATATCACCAAATCATGGAGTTGGTGGAAGTTGGAGAACAAAGTATACACTTTATAAAAAAAAATTTAAAAAATTTAGAAATATCATTAACTAGCCGTTGGTAGCTTGGCTATATATACCTCAACTTTTATAAAATTTCATGCACACTTTGAGTGTGAATCCGACCTTGGATAGAGGTTGTAGCCTCCATTCCTTACACAAGTGCTTCCAAGAGTTTACTCCAAAGGAATCTTCCAAGTTCTTAACTTGTGAAAGGCATAAACATCATCTCGTTAGTGTAGTTTATACACTATTGTTGACACACCACAAACCTCTCACCTATAAGACTTTGTTTGGGCTTAAGGGTATTGGTTTTCTGTCTTGAAGTCTATGTTCTAGCTTTTGTAAATCTAGTGATTTTTCGGTTTTTGATTTGGAGGTTGTAGTTTTTGGTGGGCGTAAACCCACTGTAGCATTGTGGAAGAGGTTTAGAATGTAACCTAGTGAAAATCTTTGAAGGAGTATTTGCAAAGGTTTTGGGTTGCCCTAGTGAAAACCTGTTTGAATAGTGGATTAATGCCGACATAGAGGCTGGGAGTGGATGTAGGCAAGTTGCTGGACCTGTCACGACCCAAACCCGCTCCTAAAAGTTTGGATCATGACTGGCCAGTGACCTCTTGATTACTTACGGCCTCAGATAGATTACAGAGAATTTATAATAATGGGGCCTAAGCGGAAGTAAATAAAATAATAGAACGTCCATTGAGCAGTGCTTATATGCCAGTATTTTAATCATCATGTCATATATAGAAAGTTCACATACACAATTCATACATTCCAGTACGAGTCATGCAGGTATATACAAGGAGTTAGCAATCCAAAAATTACATGTTAACAAGGTGTCCAAACAAAAGTTACCAAAGACTTAAACAAAATTTGCCATCACAGAAAAATCCCAAAAGACAAAAGGCTCATTTTTGGAGGCTTATCAAAGCAGGTCCACCAAAAAGACTCTTGAAGCTGACCTAGGACTAACATCCGAGTTGAACACCTACATAAATATATATAAATACCGAGTGGGCGAAGCTCAGTGAATAATAGTAAAGTAAATTAAATGAAGGCATGTGATGTAAACCCAATATTTGTCCAAAGTGCAATATTCAAAGTATTTATCATAGTCACGCAAAGCATAACGTTATTCATAATCATATTTTCGCATGGCCTCAGCCTATTTATTATGAACGGTCTCGCTCACATGTAATGAAACTACTCATGCCAAATCACATGATATCGCTTGTTTAGAACGACTTCAGTCTAAACATATCTTATCATAAAGAAGATGGAATATCGACATGTCTTCGCTCTCACATAGAAATGTAATGGCCTTGAGCCCAACATAATGCAGTACGGCCTCAAACCCAACATAGTAACAGCTATTTTGAACAACCTCAGGTCCAAACATATCTTGTCATAGAGAAGATGGAATATCGACATGTCTCCATTCCCTACAGCCTTAGGCCCATAACAAATTTCGGACCCATCACTTATAACAGTACGTAATGACTTTAGGTCCACATTTCTTTCGCTCGTTAACATTCGCCAAGCATCCTTTACCATTCGTAATAAGGCATTCTATAACGCTCAGAGCTCATTTATATCATAATCCAATGTCATATATATATATATATCATTCATGCTCCAAAATAGCAATTAGCCACA
This sequence comes from Camellia lanceoleosa, assembly GCA_025200525.1. Classification (NCBI taxonomy): domain Eukaryota; kingdom Viridiplantae; phylum Streptophyta; class Magnoliopsida; order Ericales; family Theaceae; genus Camellia; species Camellia lanceoleosa. The sequence continues at coordinate 162,118,154 of CM045761.1, read as the reverse complement.
TCATTCATATCAAACTAAAATAGAGAATTAAATAAGAATAGATCTTTACAATACTATTACTCACTGTGATTCGATCGTGTAACAGTCCTTTCCGGTGAGTGACCTACGCATTACACACACGCAACTTGATAAGCAATTCATTCTTTTCTTAGCTTCTTCTCTTTACTCATTTTTCCGTTTCGTTCAATTTCTATTCATCTTTAAGCATTTCGGGAGGGCTTACATACACACATTAATAGATTCAGAGGGTCGAAAAGATAAACAAAATGCATTAATTTTCCTCCCTGTTTCCCACACGTGTGGAAGCCCCACCGCACGTGCGGAAAAGTTTGCCACACGTGTGGCCTGTACGTGCTTTTATTTCAGAATGTTCTACTTGCTTGCTTTGTTTTCCACACGTGTGGTTTTGGGCTTTGTTTGTGGAGTCCGAAAATCCAACAAATTCAAGCCTTCCAAATGCATTTTAAGGCCCAATTCAAGCACTTTCACTTCAAACACATGACATATAAACATAATAAGCATGAAACTTAAGCTCAAAGCGATCATAACTTACTTTAATTTGATATATAGAACACTAATTTCCATATGTCCTTAATTTCCTTCATTGTTTCATGTTATACTTGTATATGCTTACATGAGTTCAAAGCATGCAAAGACTCCAGATTAAATCACAATTTCTCACTATCCAACCCAAATCAAACTAAAAATAAAGGAATTAACTCTTTAATCACACAACCCAAAGATTACATGTTCATTTTCATGAAATGTGTTCAATCAAGATCATAATCCATAAACCCTAACTTTTATGAGTGTCAAAGCTTCATTTTAAGTCTTGATTTTAACAATTGAAGCAAGATTTAGAGTATTCTAGTTGATTTACACTTACCTTGAGCTATAATCTTCATTTTCCCCTTTCAATTCCTCAATCTCAAGCTCTAGGTTGAGTTCTCCTTTGCTCTCTTTCTTTTCTCTTCTTCCTTCCTCTAGAAGCTCTCTCTTCAGGAGATATTTTGAGTTGTGTTGAGTCTAAGTCTCATACGGCTCTTACACATATCCTATGTCACTTAAGCTTATTGAATCTAATTGGGCTCAATTAAGAATTTGGCCAAATGAATCCAATTAATTCATTACGAATCAAATTTTTACAAAACTTCATATTGTGTCCTAAAAATCATGCTAATCATAACTATAAAGTCAATTTCGGTTTATCGCGCCTCTAAGGCTTTCAATTTCCAATCCAAAGGTTGGAATTTCAACAAATTTTCTTATAACCGACAAATACAAGTTTAGAAACATGTAATTCACACATTTAAATATGGAATTTTGCGTTAAGCACACATATAATCACACATATAATGAGAGAATTAAAACATATAAGAGAGTCGGGTTGTTACAAGAACACTATAAAATCTTGTGTTCATCTCTTTTATTTTGAGACTTAATTTGATATATAATTTGTAATGCCTTGTGAGGTGAATGTGTTTCATGTTTTGTATTGAGCTGGACAAATTTAGAAATGCATGATTGACAAATTGTACTCTTATAAAAAGTTAAATCACGAGAGAATAGGTAGTACTTCTCTAATAATTAGGTTTTGCTTCATCAAAATTGAGAGAATGATTTTTGTGCAACCTAACAAATTGAAAGGGAGTTTGATGGGTTTAACAGTTATTCATAGTTTGAATTGACCGAGGTTAAGACTTTTAAATTGTAACAAAGTATACAACCAAGTGCTTAAGTTGTTCAAAGATGACATTACACAAAAAATGACATAGGTTCAATTCAACGCAATAAAAGTAATTTAGGTTCACAAAAATGTTAAGTTGTCATATTTTCCCCCTCACAAAAAATTTAGGTTGACATTGTGCAAAAAATTTAGGTTGTCATATACACACTAGGACACTTTCACATTGGCTTACTAACATTGTGTTTTTGTATGCCACTCTTCTTTATTTCATAGATTCTTCGGACTGGTTTGTTTGTGTAGATGCTTCTTATACTCTCCATCTATAATGATATTTTCATTTCATATTCAGGATGGGGTCATCCTTGGAGTGGATACAAGAGCTACCGAAGGGCCCATTGTTGCTGATAAGAATTGTGAGAAAATCCACTTTATGGCACCTAACTTTATTGTTGTAAGGTGGACCCATCGATACAGAGGCTATGACAGTAATTTCAATTTTTATGTTCTATGTCGTAATATTGGTAGTTAGGGTTATGCTATTACAACAATAGACAACCTTTATAAGCTAAGTTTTGACAATATTGTCTTTCTAGACATGGTCGGGTTCAGCTTCTTGCCTACACGTATCATAATCGTTGGAAATCATGGGTTGTGACTTACCCTTTTGAAGTCTCATCTTTTAGGTAAGGATACATAGTTCAAGGTTGGTGTTCTTAGATATGCGAGTACTTTCTGCTAGCATATTAGAATTCAAGGTTTGATTGTTTTGATCGAACCAAATGCCAAGGTCATGTCTCGCTTGCTTTGGTGCTTGGTGGAGTTGATGTGATCGACCACATTTGCACAATCGTAAGTGATTTTTACTAATAGGCATCTGAAGGGTATCGTGTTTTGTGTCATACTAAGGTACTAACTGTTTATTGAATCATTGCACAGAATTACCCACATGGATCAATAGACACTCTGCCATTTGCTACTATGGGTTTTGGTTCCCTTACTGCAATGTCTGTTTTTGAATCAAAATACCGTGAAGGGCTAACTGTAAGTTGGTGTATTCTAATTGGCAGAAGTGTTTTGAATGTACAAGTTAAATTGATTTTAAATTTTATCACGTTTCTTAGAATTCTTAGATTATCATTGGTCTATATAATATAGTCAACTTGGATTAATTTGTATTACTTTGGAATATTGTTTTCCTTCGTGTTTTCATTCCTACTTAAAAAAATAGGGAGTATATATATACATATATATTTTTTTTTGATGAAATGAGAATAAATCATGAAAAAGGATGAGAAATTATATTAGAGTTAAATTTTTTCATGTGTCTTAGAGTTATTAGATTATCATTGGTTTCTATAATGCAGTCAACTTGGATTAACTTGTGTTACTTTGGAATATTGTTTTCTTTCGTGTTTTCATTCTTACTTAAAAAAATAGGGAGTATATATATATATTGATGAAATGAGAATAAATCATGAAAAATGATGAGAAATTATATTAGAGCTAAAAATTTCTCTCATACATTAGTTGCAAAAGAAGAGAAAATGAGATAAATGAGAATAAATCGTGTTTTCTATAATGCTTCTTTCTTCTCGGCTCGGGCTTAGCCGAAGAAGAGGAAAATGAGTTGGAAGCTTTCTTAAGAGCAAATATTGAGGTATTTGCTTAGACGCCTTACGAATTGTTTAACATTGACCCCGAGGTCACTTGCCATAAACTGAACGTTGACAGGTTGGCAAAACCTATAATCCAACGAGCAAGAAGGCCGACGTTGATGCACGTCGAAGTAGTTGAGGAGGAAGTAGACAGACTACTGGAAGCCAAGGCCATTCATGAGGTAAATTACCCGACATGGCTATAAAACACAGTAGTGGTGAAGAAAAAGAATGGTAAATGGAGAGTCTGTGTAGACTTTACCACCCTGAACAAAGCCTGTCCCAAAGACAGCTTTCCTCTACCCAAGATTGACCAGCTGGTAGACACCACTTCGGGGCATGGAAGGATGAGCTTCCTGGATGCATACAAGGGGTACCATCAGATAGCCATGTACCCCCCAGATGAAGAGAAGACTGCGTTTATCACTCCCAAAGGGTCAGATCTATGTAATGATGCCTTTCGGGTTGAAAAACGCAGGAGCAACCTACCAAAGATTGGTAACCAAGATGTTCAAACACCTGATTGGCGGAACAGTGGAAGTTCACATTGATGACATGGTCGTGAAGACCAAGGAACCTGAAAGTCATCTGGCTGACCTGAAAGCAGTCTTTGACATCCTTAAAACATATCAGCTCCGACTCAATGCAGGAAAGTGTGCATTTGGAGTGAGATCTGGTAAGTTTTTGGGATACCTGGTGACCAGAAGGGGCATTGAGGCCAGCCCAGATCAGATTAAGGCCATCCTGGAATTGAAAAGCCTGATGTCAGCAAAACAGGTACAAATATTGACTGGAAGGGCCATAGCCCTAAATAGGTTCATAAGCAGAAGCTCAGACAAGTGCAAACCTTTCTTCAACTTAGTGAAGAAAGCCACAGATTTTTTATGGACAGAAGAATGCGAGGTCGCCCTGGCCGACTTGAAGAAGTATTTGACCACAGCTCCAGTTCTTTCAAATCCAGAACCTGGAGAGGAGCTGTTCCTGTACTTAGCAGTTTCAGAACATGCAGTAAGCGTAGTGGTAATCCGAGAAGAAAAAGAGGAGCAAAGGGCTGTTTACTATGTAAGCAAAACCCTGGCCAATACAGAAACAAGGTATCTACCCTTAGAGAAATTGGCATTGGCTTTAGTAATGGCCTCAAAGAAGCTGAACCATTACTTCTAGGCCTATAAAATTGTGGTGCTAACTGAACACCCCTTGAAGTCCTTGCTGCAACAAGGAGACCTGACAGGAAGAATAGCCAGATGGGTAGTCGCCTTGGGCCAATATGACCTGGAGTACAGACCCAGAACAGTAATCAAAGGCCAAGTTTTGGCCGACTTCGTAGCGGAGTTCACGCCAGAATCCATCGAACATCGGGCTCCGTTGAGCCAAGGTGAACGATGTCCAAACAAGCAAGGAGGAGCCCAGCCAAAGGCGAAAGAACAAAGCAAAGAGAAAAAACTCAAACCTTGCAGCATTTACATCGGCGACTCATTTTGACTGTTTGTTGATGGGAGTTCCAACCGACAGGGAGCAGGGGTAGGAGTAGTACTGGTATCTCCAGATGGGCAGATACTAGAACAGTCGATTCGTTTGGGGTTCAAGGCCTTAAACAATGAAGCAGAATATGAAGCACTCATTGCAGGACTGAAGCTGGCAGCAGCAGTACAAGCAGATGAGATAATAGTCTTTTGTGACTCACAACTTATAGTTAACCAGACAACAGGCAAGTTTGCAGCCCGAGATAAAAGGATGTCAGCCTATGCAAAGGAGGTCATCAGATTGGCAGCCTTGTTTCAGAACTTCCGACTACTTCAGGTTAGCCGAGATGATAACAGTCACGCCGATGCATTGGCCAACCTAGCTAGTGCAGTACAACTTGGAAAAGCAAGGACAATAATGGTTGACTACTTGTCGAGCCCGAGCATCGAACCAGTGACCATAGAGCGTGAAGCAATGTGTGTGGACATGGGACCAAACTAGATGGATGCAATTGTTGCATTCCTGAAAGAAGGAAAGCTGCCAGATGACCACAAGGAGGCACACAAGATCAGATTGAAGTCGGCAAGGTTCAGTTTGACAACAGAGGGACATTTCTACAGAAGATCCTTCACTAGACCTCTTTTGAGGTGTGTACATCCTTTACAAGTTAAAGATTTTTTATATGAAATTCATGAAGAAATATGTGGAAGCCATGTTGGGGGCAGATCACTTGCCCATAAGGCCATTACCCAGGAGTATTGGTGGCCCTACATACAGAAAGATGCAGAAGCCTATGTGAAGAAGTGTGAAATGTGCCAAAGGTTTGCACCTCTGATACACCAACCAGCAGCAGACTTGAACCCAGTATCTAGTTCTTGGCCATTTGCCCAATGGGGCATGGATCTTGTTGGACAACTCACCCAAGCAACTGGACAAAGAAAATACCTGCTGGTGGCAACAGACTACTTCACCAAGTGGATAGAAGCTGAACCCCTTGCCAAAATCTGAGATATTGATGTAAAGAACTTCATATGGAAGAATATCATCACCCGATTTGGGATTCCAAGAGCAATAGTTGCAGACAATGGAACACAATTTGACAGCAAGCTAATTAAGAACTTCTGTGTAAAGTTCAAAATCAAGAACTATTTTTCAACCCCAAGCTTTCCCCAAAGCAATGTGCAATCATGTCAAGACCCAAACCCGCCCCTATGGGTTTAGCATCAGAATCGCCAAGAATCCAAGATTATCAAGGCCCGCTAACAAGAATACAAGAAACAGTAGTACAAGGGCATGGCGGAAGCCAAAACAAGAAATAAACAATGTCCAATGAGTCAGGATACCAGATGTATGCAAAAGATTTTTCATACATACATATATATACAGTACAAAACAGTGTGCACAATATTTACAACCATTCAGAACAGGGACCTTATCCCTATTAACAGTACAGTATAGTGCTAAGTCTATAAAGCTATACAAAACAGACACAGAGACAGACAGGGGAAATAAAAACACCCCTAAGCCATAGCTTGGTAGGTTCGGAACCTCGTAGTGAGGCACAGTGGTTGGCTTGACAAAAAAGGGAGTCTAATCCACGCTCCTAGCTCCGGTCTGGTGCCTGAACACCTACATATATATATAAGCAGTGAGCTAAAGCCCAGTGAATAACATAATGCGGAAAGAGGTTAAGAATGAATGTCCTTCAGTAATGAAAACAGTTCATTAATTCAGTATATTAGTCATTCAGTCATATGTGGTACATCCATTAGCATAACAGTACAGTAAACAGTAGGTCTTAAAAGACCGAACAGTCAATGATGGCCATCAATCAGTAAACAGTGGTAGTTCCAACAAGGGAACTGATAGAGATCTCCGTAACAGTAACAGTAAACAGTAGTTGCTAAGGATGCCACAATACAGTTTAGAATATAGGACATACATTCATTCAATTAGCAGTATCGATTCGGAAAGCAGTTCAGTTAAATAGTCAGAAAACATTCTCAGTTGAACATATCTTTACATAATTGTTACTCACAGAGTTCTGGGCTACAGTAAGCTAGAACGTCTCCTCGGAAGCCAACCCTACACAGTTAACAGATCGAACACATACTAAGCTACACAGTTGGGAAAGATAATAACTTAATCCCTAATTGCCTCGGTGTGTTCTACATCTATATCCTTATTAAGATGTCTTAAACATGCCCTAGGAATGCCTAGGATAGAAAGAGGATGCAAAGATGCACTTTTAAACACTTTACAAAATTTTCAGAAAACAGGGGTCTCGCTCGAGCGTGGATAACTACGCTAGAGCTGACATGCAGACAAAGGAGCTCCGCTCGAGCGTGACTTCCGTCGCTCGAGCGGACTGCAAGCTACAGTGCAAATACTGGATGCTCAAAATTCACGTTCGACGGGCGCTCAACCCTCGCTCGAGCGTGAGACACAAGTCCTCGCTTGAGCGTGGATTCTTTCGCTCGAGCGGACTGCAAGCTCATGCAAAGTACTGGATGCAAGCATTTCACTGTAGACACCCCATTTTTGACCGTCCTCAAGACCTGGACGTCACCGTTTGAACACCCGGTGATTATCCATGTTCGTGTTCGTTTGGAGTTCCCGGAGTTCTCGGCTACGCGCCTTGCCTCAGGACCTCCGAACTTGACCGTTTTGTGTTTGGTTTTGCACCAAACACTTGTGCTCTGTCTTAGAATGGTAGGGAATGCTTTGTGAGGCATCCCCATACACCACCGGCAGTGGCTAGAGGCCACCGGCTGGTTGGTGTTGCAATCGGCACTATATTGTGCCGGTCGGCACTATTTTGTGCCGGTCGGCAGTAAATTTTGGCAAAATGACAATTTTGCCCTGCCGACTACTGTGCAGTTGCTTTATGAGATATTTTAAGGCAGCTGTCTTGCATTTGTTTCGCCTCCATACACGTGTATGGAGGGATGAGCTTTTGTTTTGCTTAGCTTGTAAGCTTTGTTGCCTATAAGAGAAGGCTCTCTTCTCTTGGCTCAAGGGTTAGCAAAGTTAGACATTTTAAAGAGAAAAGACAGAGGAGAAGCTCTGGTTCTAGGTTAGAAGTTTTGTATCTATCCTATCTCTCTTCTTCCCTCTTATTTGTACACTAGGTGTTTGTGACTTACTATTGCACACCAACACCTAGTGTTTCACCTTCCCTTGGTTACTGAGGTTCCAAGAGGTTGTTCTTAGAGTTTTTGGCTGGTTTGGAGCTTAAGGAAGCAACAACATCATCTTTGGTGAAGAAGGTCAACAAGGGTGAGAAATTTGCTTTATTTCCCCCATTCTTGCATTCCATTTTTACCTATCTTTGAACTGTTTTTGTGCTTGGTGTTTAATACAAAAAAGTTCTATTTTTAGCCCTCTTGATAGTTTATTAAGGGTACTTTGTGCTTTGGGGAAGTTTGGCCCCTCTTAGGCCTTGAAAGGCCTCATTTTTGTGCTATTTTGTTGAGCTCCGGGATTTTGGTGTTTGGGTCTCTTCACCACTGAAATCTTAAGGGATTTCAGTGGTGAAGATGATGCCTTAAAGTCCTAAGAAGGAGGGGGTCACCCCCTCTCCTTGATGTCCTTGAAAATGGCAAGTTTTGCTTCTTGAGGGGGCATTGTGCTTGAGTGTGTGTTGAGCATGTATGGATTGTTATTCATGCTTAGGATATCATGATTTAACATTGCTATGTGTTGGTTTTGGTCTCTTATGCATGCTTAGCATAGTTGCCATGTAATGCTTTGTATTGCTTTAACATACCTTAGGTTGTTAGCCCTAATTTGAGCATGCTTTAGGCTTAGACTTATGAATGTTTTGTGCTTATTTTGACATGTTTTAGCTCTGTCCATAGTCATTTGGGTTGATCTTGGCATGCATTATATAGCCCCTTTGCATTTTAGGCTTGCTAGCCTTTGAGTATGCATAGGTAGCATGTGTTGCTTACCTCATTTTGATGGTTTGGAACCATTTGGCATGTCATTTCAATCCCTTTGGTGTGCTTGTATGCTTGCCTAAGTCGCCTCTTTATTGCTTTAAAAGCGCATGTTGTATGCCTCATGTTTTGGCCTTTGTATGTGCCTTTATACTTGGACCATTTAGATGCCATCTAGGTGTTCTTTGAGTATTGTTTAGGTCTGTCTTTGACCTATTTCGAGTCCCCTTGGCCTTGTGAGGCTTGGCGGGTTTGACCTTGGTTTAAGCCCTTTGGCTTGCCTTAAGTGCTTGGACCTTAATTGCATGTTTAGCTTGCTTTGTTGCTTGGTTTGGGCACCATGTTTAGCATGATTTCAGAGCTTTACAATGCATGTTAGTTGTCCACACTTAGCCTCTTTTGAGTGCGCTCGAGAATTGCTTGTTTATGCTTAAGTTGATACCTTAACATATGCATGTGTGTGTGTGTGGTAGCTCTCATACTTAGCATTTTGGCCACTGATTTTGGGCCTATTTGGGGTTGCCTAGATCATGTTTAAGGCCATCATTCACTTGCTTGCATATTTACCTCATGTTGGTTTGTATGCTTTGCATAAGTACATGGCATTGTTCATATTCCATGATAGCTAACATGGCTAGGTCACATTGCATCAACATGCATTCCTTGTCCCTTGATTTGGTGATGGGGATTGGGATTTTGGTTTGTTTGGTTTGCATGCATTTGAGATTGAAAGTGCACATTTGGTTCCTTGGGCCATTATGCATGGGAATGCGTGATTGGTGGCCCGAGAATCGAGGCACATGTCCCTTTGAGTCACAAATATGATAAGGGGCATGATTGGTGCACACATTGTTTAAATTGAGCTACCATGCAAGTTTTTGCCCTCTGCTGCTGTGAGTTGCAGGTTCTGCAGACATTCAGTGCCGGCCGGCAGTGTTTAGTGCCGACCGGCAGTCAACTTATGGCCGATGGATTAATCTTGTGCCGGTGACCACATACTTCAGCCGGTGGTGTTTCCCCTCAGCCGGTGATACCCCTCAATGCCTTGAAAAGTGGTTCTGAGACTTTGGCAGTTTCCAGAGGAGCAAAAGCAGGGAAAACAGAGGCAAGCTAGGCATGGCAGTGCAATTCCAAGCGGCATCCGAGTGTGCATGCATTGGGCCTTCGCCCCGAGGCGGTTTACTGTTTTTCTTAGATTAATTATTTTGTTAATTTAATTAATTTGTAATATTTAATTGGCTTGCGTAGTTAATTATTTGTATTATTCTTTTGGTCCCTCCGAGCGAGGGCGAATCTGTAATAAGTGTGGGTGAGTGGTGTGTATGTCTTCCAACCCCCACTTCTTTCTTCCCTTTTATTTACCCGCTTATGATGGTTATTATTAGGGCACGTTTATTTTAGCATACCTTATGCAATGCACGCGTGCATCCATGCATTTGTTGACATGCATCGGGCTCGGTACATCATACAAACTGTATTGTATTTCCAATTCCAAATTGAATACGTGCATCGAATAAAGTGCATTTCACATGCCATCTTTAGGGTTAGCCGAGCCTACTCTAAATTGCATCCTTGCCTGTGTTGCATTAACCACTTAACATGATCTAGGGACAAGCATGTCTGCTAACTAGTTTCTTGTTTTGGCACGGAGTACGATGTAAGTATTTTACGCTTTAGCATACCACATGCGTGTGAATGTTGCCATGACAGTATGCTTACCATGCGACTAAGTGCTTATATGCGATAAACTGTTTGAATGCCTGTGGGTGGAGGTTGGGTTGCTTGAGTTGGAAATACTCATTGAAATCCATGTTTTAGCCTACTTGCGAGTAGCAAATTCCGAAGCATTTTCAAAAAGAACGGATATGCAATGTTTGTTCCCAAATTAGGCGATATAGTCTATACTTGTTTGCTGTGCGCATAACATAGTAATTCTAGGCTAATAATTGGAACAAGAGCACATAATGTTTTCAAAATTGGATATCACGGTTAGTAGAGGCCGGTCTTCGGACCGGGCGAAAGGGGGTGCTCATAGCTGACCTTCCCCGATCGTACCCAAGCTCCCGAGCCAAGACCACTTTGGTTATGACGGACACGCGGCCTTCGGCACCGAGTCAGGGTTTCCTAAATTTCCCATTTTAAAATATTTAGGTGGCGACTCTGTAATCTGGCAAAGCAGTCCATGTTTGGCACTACTTTTCAAAAATCTATTTTTCTTCAAAACGATTTGCCAGAGTTGGACTCTTTGGTTTAAGATTTAGAACCGCAACACAAAAAGGGAGTCCGAACTGTAGCATAGAGGCCCCCGGGCGCTGTTACATTCACGCTCGAGCTTCACTTTTCTCGCTCGAACGAAAGGCATGATCACAGAGTGTACACTCGAGCGTGGGTCCAAAATCTAGAAAACCCAGATTTAAGTCCCAAGCACAAAACCAAGTTTAAATGCATTAAAATCAATCCTCTTGGGCTGAAAACCTAGAAACACTTGTAAACACATAATATTATATGTTTCAAAGATCAATTTGATGAATCAAAGCCCAAGGGTGTTTCAATTAAATCCAATTTCAAACCACATTTTCATGGACATGAAGAACATGCAAACATGCATGAATTTAAATCATTTTAAAGCTTCAATACTTGCTCAAATGAGCTCAAATCTTGCAAAATCATGATGACAACATGAACTATAACAATATTATGAACATGCATGTGGGGAACTATGAACTTACAACCTCAAAACCCAAGAATGATAACATGCATGCAACAATTAAGCTACAATTCAACATTATAAGCCATGCCTAGGCTCCAACCTTTAACAATTCTCTAAAACATGCTAGAAGAAGCTCAAATCAAACACAAGAGGGCAAAAGCTCTACCTTAAGTCTAGAATTAGAGGTATGGAGGCTCAATGTTGCAAGTCTTTTACAATTTCTTCTAATTTCCAAGCAATTCTCTCAAGAACAAATCAATTCTCCCCCTCACTCTCTCTTGGTCGGTTGAGACAAGAAAATAAGGATAAAGAAATGTTTTGTTTACATGTATAACAAGGCTCAAGTATGTTGGCTAAGTAGCCCACTTAGTGGTTTATGGTAAATAAGGACAATTATGCAATTTAGCTTATTTTAATCTATTTTAATTATACTAAATCACTTTTCAAGTAAATATACCATAAAATTACATAAATTCTAACGATCATAAATCATAAACCAATTTCAGGTTCGGCCGCCGACAAGGCCTTCAATTTGCAGTTCAAACATAAAAACATGAACAGATAATCAAACAGGCAACAGATAGAAATGCAATATAATAGATATACTTAATCAATTCAGTTCCAGATTTCGGTCAGTCAGTTCAGTATTTTAATCAATTCAATTACAAATCATGATTAGTCTTAGTTTAGCAGTATTCGATAGTTAATCGGTAAACAGTGATGAGGGTTGTTACAAAACTGTAACAACCCTTGTACCGATTACTGAATAACCACTGAATTATATACTGATTATTGCTAAACTGGACTGATAATGACTGATAACTGGGTTAACTGAAGTACTGAATGGATTGATTGAGATCGAACTGAAATTGAATAAGTTTGTCTGTTATATTGCATATTGTATCTGTTTGCTTGAATAACTATTTGTTTGAATTCGTATGTTTAAACTGCTAATTGAAGGCCTTATCGACGGCTGATTTAGAAACCGTTTGAAGTTTTAGACTCAGTAGAATATTTCTGATTTTATGGTATATTTATCTGAAAATGGATTAGGAATGATTAAATTAGAATTAAGTGAGTTAATTGCAAACTTAGGTGTAATTACCATATTGCCACTCCTAGTGGGCCACTTAGAATATTATATTAAGCCTTAGTACATGTTGATCAAAGCTTTCCTCAGCCTTTTGCTTGCTCTAGCCGACCAAAGAAGAAGTTTAGGGAGAGAGAGAGAGAATTGACTTGGCCTTGTAGATTTTGGCTTGGATTGCTTGGAATTGAAGTGTAGTTGGCATAATTTAACCTCCTCACCTTGTAATCTAACTCTAGGTAAGGAACTCATTGTCTTCTTGTTGTCTTTGAGCCTCATTTTGCATGGTTCATGCCCAATTAGAGAGCTAGGCCATGATTTAGTTCATAATTGTTGAATTGGACCTCCATTGTTGCATGGATGTTTGAATTGGTGATTTTGAAGTTGAATTCTCTAATTGTCACATGCATGCTCATGTTCATATATTAGTCCATGTTTCCACATTGTTTTCAAAGATTGGAGCTCATTTGAGCTAGTTTGGAAGCTTGAAATTGTTTAAGGATCGTGCATGTCATGTTTCGAAATTGTTCATGAAAATTGAGTTTAATTGAAACACCCTTGGGCCTTGATTTCTTAAATTGAGCTTTAAAACTTATTATTCTATGTGTTTGAAAGAGTTTTCCAGAAAATGGGCCCAAGAGGGTCGAGTTTGGAGCATCAAAACTTGGTTTGGAACTTGGAGGTTGAATCTGGATTTTCCAGATTTTGGCCGTCCGCTCGAGCGGGGAATTCGTGCTCCCAGCATTTTCTTCGAATTGTTTCTGATCGCTCGGCCGAGAGAGTTTCACGCCGAAAGGGAAATCGCGATCCAAAGATCTTGCATCAGATCAGCCGCCGAGCGGAAGTTGACGCCGGAGCGGGGACCTTTGTTGGGTTGTCCGCTCGAGCGGGGAAGTTGACGCTCAAGCGGAGGCCCTGTTTTCAAAAATTCAAATCGATTGGCACATCTTTGCATCCTCATCCCATCCTAGGCATTCTTAGGCCTAGTTTAAGGCATCTTAATGAGGATTTAGACATAGAACCACACCGAGGAATTTAGGGATTTAATTACATCCTTTCGACTGTGAAACTTAGTGTGTGTTCTATTTGTTAACTGTTTAGGGTTGGTTTCTGGGACGCTCTAGTCGCTATTAGCCCAATCTCGTGAGTAATGATTGTGTAAAGATATGTTCAAATGGTTATATTTTGAATATTGAATCGAATCGCTTATTGAATTGATATTGTTTATTGAATGAATGTATGTTCAGATTTCGAACTGTAGTGGCATCCTTAGCACCTGTTATTGGTATCGTTCTGAGCTCTGTCGCTTTCCTTGTGGAACCATATTGTTTGATGGCCATCATTACTGTTGGGTCTGGTAAGGCTCGGTCCTTTTGGCCCTACTGTTTATAGGCTAATGGTTGTACCACAAATGACTGATTGATTGAGATACTGATTGACCGAAATATCGAAGATTGAAATATCAGATAATGAATTGATTTCATTATCAGAAGGACATTCATTCATAACCTCTTTATACGTTATGTTATTCATTGGGCTTTAGCTCACTGCTTATATATATATGTAGGTTCTCAAAGCCTGCATCGAGCTAGAGCGTGATTGGTCCCGCTTTGTCAAGCCACCTATGTGCCTCATGCGAGGTTCCGAAGTTGCCATGCTATGGCTTGGGGTGTTTTGTGTCCCCGTCGGCCTCCTCACTGCTTTTGTACATTTGTATAGACTCATCGTTATCTAGGATTTGATCCTCAGATCGACTGCTTGTAATCGATTGTATAGACCGCTTATAGATCAGATCGCTCAATTGAGTGAATGCATGAAAAATGTTTTTGGCATACAGATTTACACAGCTCAATGGACACTAGTTACTTATCAGATATTCGCCAGTTCCAGACTGCTTAATCAGACATCGCTACAGAGGCCTTCTAATCTCGGATTCATCGCCGATTCTGATGCTAAACCCATAGGGCCGGGTTTGGGTCGTGACAAAAACAGAAGCATCCAACAAAGTTATTTTGGATGGGATAAAGAAGAGGCTGCAGGCAGCAAGGGGAAAGTGGGTGGATGAACTACCAAGTGTGCTCTGGGCATATCGGACTACGCCGAAAAGATCAATGGAGGAATCCCCCTTTGCCATGGCTTATGGCACAGAAGCTGTCATTCCGCTGGAGGTCGGCATCTCTGGGATTAGAACCCAGGGAGTTGAGAACGGGACTAATGATGTACTCTTAGCCCGAGATCTGGACCTACTAGAGGAAAGAAGGAGAGAGTCAAATTGGCAAAGATACCAAGATGTGACTTGCCAAAGCTTATAATAAAAAGGTCAACCCAAGGGAATTTCAAATCGGTGACCTCGTCCTGAGGAAAGTCATCAGCAACAAAAAGGATCCCAAAGAGGGGAAGCTTGGCCCAAATTGGGAAAAACCCTACAGAATCATCTCAGTACTGGGTAATGGGACATATCGGCTTGAAGATAATGAGGGCAAAGAGTTGCCGAGGCCTTGGAACACTTGCAATTTGAAATTTTTCTATCATTAGAATTTTTTGTCATTTTTCCGAAGTAAATAAATAAAGTTTTAGCTTGTTTATATATGTTTATACACTTGTGACTGATAAAGATACATAACGTTGTTTCTGGAATGCATGTATAATGAGAACCCAAGTGGAACTTAGGTTCACATCAGGGTGCAGAGAGAAGCAAAATGGGTTTAACACTTGTTGAAACTTGAGAAAAGTTTACAAGTTGAAGTTAAACCGAGATTATGTTTAGCACTTGTTGAAACTTGAGAAAAGTTTACAAGTTGAAGTTAAACTGAGATGATGTTTAACACTTGTTGAAACTTGAGGAAAGTTTACAAGTTGAAGTTAAACCGAGATCATGTTTAACACTTGTTGAAACTTGAGGAAAGTTTACAAGTTGAAGTTAAACCGAGATGATGTTTAACACTTGTTGAAACTTGATAAAAGTTTACAAGTTGAAGTTAAACCGAGATAATGTTTAACACTTGTTGAAACTTGAGGAAAGTTTACAAGTTGAAGTTAAACCGAGATCATGTTTAACACTTGTTGAAACTTGAGAAGAGTTTACAAGTTGAAGTTAAGCCGAGATCGTGTTTAACACTTGTTGAAACTTGAGAAAAGTAACAAGTTAAAGTTAGACTAAGGTTAAACACTTGTTGAAATTTAATGAACAAATTTACAAGCTGAAACCAAGGTTATGTTAAGAAAGGTACTTGGGTGCATGCCGAGGTGAATCATCAGTTTGTATAACCAAGGTGTGTCACCCCGAGAAGGTTGCACAAGGATTGAAGTGTATATTAAAGATATGCAAAATATTCTAAGTATAGAATCATGCAAAAGCAGTACAGAGAAGACAAAGATACAAGCATTTAGAGAAGGAAAGTTGTATTAACATTCAAAAGAAGGCACGTCGGCCAAAACTTACTAATTGTTCCAAAAAAGAGAAGAACAAAAGTACAAAATACAAAGGAAAAACATATCAAAGTAAAGACTCTTCGGCAACAACAGATGGTTGGGTCTGAAGTTGAGACGATCTTTGAAGACACCTTGGCGACCTTTTCCGCAAGAAGTTCTAAGATCAATTTCTTAAAGGCTTTCATCAAGGCTCTTGTCGGCAAGCGTCACGTCGACTGATGCCTTCTCAGCTGTAGCATCTTTGGAAACTTCCTCACCCTCCTCATCTTGAGTCAAGTCCAGGACTTGCTTATTTAGAGAAGGGAACTTGATCCCAGCAGCCTCCTTTGATTTCCTTACCAAGGTCTCCTCCTCAGACTCAGATTCGTCGTCGGATTGACTTGGAGTTGGAGGGAATGGAAGAGGAATGACGTTGGCGTTCCAGAGGGGCGAGTCCTCGGGGACATCAAGCTTTTTTAGAAGAGACATCCAACCAAGGGTGAAACCTTTGTTGCATGCCTGCTTCATTTGCTTTTCATAGTCCGCCATGACATCGGCTACCCCCTCAGCATATGCTTTCTCATCGGCGGCCTTGACTTCGGCCTCTTTTGTTGCCAGAGCATCCTGAAGTTCTTTTTGGGCCTGGGCCATTTTCTCCTCGGCCTCTTTCTTTTCGGCCTCAAGAACCTTCTTGATGGCCTCAGCAGATTCCACCTTTTCTTCGGCGTCAGTTTGAGCTTTGGTAGCAATTTCATTGATCCTCCAAAGTCTTCATCTTTGATTGCAAGTTTTTATTAGTCTTCTGAAGACTGGAGACCTCCCTCTTCTTCTCGGCCAGCTTCTCCCAGTTCTCAAAAGATTGTACTGAGAAAGAATGGGCATGCTGGATCGCTTGAGAAAAAATAAAACTGAGCAGAAGTTATTACAAAATTTTCTACAGTATACAAAAGAAAGAAAGAAAAACGACCAAATAAAGACACTTACTTGAACGGAGCGTTGAAACATTAGAGCATAGTTCTCATATTCACTTAACTTGGCGTTTTGGTCGAGATCACCAGAAAGAAGCAGAGCGGTACTAAGGGCAATGCCGACGTTAATGTCATCGGCACTATCGCTGGCCATAACTGGCTTATCTTCCAGTGTGATTTTGGGGGCCTAGAGGGCATCGTGCTTTGAAGACCCCGAAGTGGTTGCAGGGGACAACCTCGGCCTCTTTAATCGGGTAGACTCGGATGGTTGGGCCTCGGCAGGCCTTTTCTCCGTAGCAGAGTGGGACTTATCGCTCTTAACCAGTTTGGAGATCAGCAAGGTGTCCTCAGTGTCAACCTGAGTCACCTTTGCCTTTGGCTGAGCCTTCTTTATCCTTTTTTGCTTTGACTTTGGAGGTTGGGTTAGAGCTGGTTGAGCCTTAAAAGAGGATGGAATGTTGGCCAAAAGATCCTTGGCGACTGCTTTTTGGCGGCCTATCTCGACAGAAAAAACAGTTCTTCGTCGACGCTATACCGATATTGGGATCGATATGAGCCGAGGTTGACTCGCCTACCGATCGGTTGATCCTTGATCTTGTCGAGATGTGGAGGCAGCTTGACGAGTTGTGGCGAAAGGAGGAGACAGACTCTTCTTCTTTTTCTTCTTCTTCTTGGGGACGTCGGAAAAAGCTGACTTGTACGTAGGAATGAAATTAAGTAAAAGAGGGGCCTTCCGTTTGTGGACTGGCAGATCCAAAAGTTTTCTCAAGTCTTTGCTGGGAAAGAAAGACTGACGAAAGCCCTTTGGTGGCTGAGGGAGAGCTGCAAGAAAAACAGACGTTAGAAACAAATAAAGTATTGAAGACTTTAAAAACAAGTTAGTATGAACACAGGGCTCTTACCATTGCCCTCTACAAAAACTAATCGAGGAAGAGGGTAGAGATGGAGGTCCTCGTCTAGAGCGAACTCCCAATTCCCCGAGGTAATGAAATAGTCATCCCCAGCTCCCTTGTTGGAGTCAGGGAGGTCGGTAATAATTTTGTACTCTGTAGACCTCGGCTTAAGGTAGTAAACGTAGCCCGTCTCTTTTTTGAGGCCACACATGGTGTAGCAGTATTGGATATCGGCTAAAGTAATCCTAGCATTTTCTTGTCTAGCTAAGGCTATGATACCATTGATGACTCGATAGGATTTGATGGCGAGTTGCATCGGGTTCAATTTATAATAGTGAAGTATCTCACGAAACAGGATGTTGAGTGAGAGCCGAATTCCGCACTCAATGAAGGCTACCACAGGGAATGGCATATAATCAGTTGTAGGCATGATGGAGTCATCATCCCCAGCCAACCTCAGATGGACGTTGGCCAGAACGTCAAACTCTCGCCTAAAGTACTCTAACTTGGATGGGGTGGCTACCCTATGCTTCCACATACCCATGATATCGGCTCAACTGGAGCGGTTGGCTTTCAGAAGGGTATGTTTTCTAAAGGGTTTTATTGACCTCAGCTAAAGCCTAAGAATACACAGAATCTGTGGGGAATCGTTTCAGTTTTTTCTAAAATTGGTTCTATAAACAAGTCCCAAACCTAAAACTATGGAGATGAAGAATTGAAGGCACGAATCTGGAAAACAGAAAAGCAAGAATGCGATTCAGAGTCAAGAATAGTGAAGGAACATCAAGAAACACAAGACAGGTGTAATAGGCCAAGAACAGTAGCAAAAGTGCAGAAAAATTGTGAGCAGTACGTATATTCAAGACATGAGCAAGAGCAAAGTCGTGCAATAATCACATTTAGATATATGATTCACAAATCGAATGTTTGAACAAAGCAGTAATGACAACGGGTAATGAAGAGCATCAAAAACTGAAAATAGGAGAAACAGTAAACTCACCGAAGAAAGGAAGCCGGTGTTGAGTTCGCCGAAGTCAGACGAATGGCAGCTGCAGAAAAGATTAGCAAGAACCTCGCTGGAGGAGGTGGACGGAGCAAGTTGCAGAGCTTTAGAAGCTTGAACAATGGAGGATTCGGAAAAAAAGCTAGAGAGAGAGAGAAAGCCTCAGAAACGACGGAGAAAAGTGAAAAAATAAGGAACGGGGGAAAAAGTTTTGTTAAAACTTGAAACTGCGGCAAAACAGAATTAATGAACCTAGAATGACGGATCTGTCAGACGGCGCACACAAGCAGAAGTCGACTTACAAGCGCGTAACAAGTACGATCCAGTAAGGGGAAGGCACGTGGCTTAAATGGTTGAGTTATTATGTATAACAGCTCATACGCATGAAGAAGCTCTTGGAATTCTTGATCTTTAAGAAGACATGCCGGCCTATAATGATGATCTCGACTGAAGCTGATGTTCTGGCAGGAAGTACCGATATAGGTTCCATCACCTCAGAATGTCGAGGTAATAGAACCTAGGGGGCAGTTGTGGGGATATATTTTCTGAGTACCAACACATGGCCAAGGTGACGCCGACGTATCAGCCGAGGTGCTACGTGTCTTGGTCATGACGCCGAGGTGATCTCGAAAAGGCCGAGGTTATCTCCGAAGATATCGGAATCCGAGATAAGCGGATAAGGCATAAGAGTCCTAGAATGGGGGAAGACTTCAGTTGGGTAAGGATAAGACTCTTAGGGAGTTTATCCCAATCCTACTGGGAGTCCAAGATTAGCAGTAATCCTGAGTCCATTAGAGCTAGGCTTCTATGGAGACTAGGACGGAGTTAACTATAAAGAAAGGCACCCCCGATGGGTCTAAGATACGCAATCTATCTTGAGAATAGTGAGTTTAGCAATTGATTATCTTTGAGAGATATACTGATTTGATCGTCGGAGTACCCCCCGGTGGACAAACCACCGCCGGAGTCTTTTCTTCACATTACAATTGTCCAGTGTCATCTATTCTCGCCAAGATTTCCAAATTTGAATCGAGTTGGCGAGATGGTCGAAAATTGACACACACACCATTCCATGTTTTAAGATTAAATTTCTGAATCCCAGCATCTAAATAAGCAGAGTCAATTAGAGTAATAAGTTATTTAAATTTGGCTCGTAAACTTAAGGAGTTTGAAAATGTGTGTAAGTTTTGCTTGTTTGTCTTTTGAGCCAATCTCAAAAGAGTTTTAATGAGCCAAGGTTGATTAGTTTTATTTTTTATAATGCATATAAGTGAGTCAAGTCAAGTAAAGATTGTTTAAGTTTAGTTTAAAAACTTGACAAGTTTTAAAATGTATTGAAACTCAAACATGTTTTTAACAAGCCAAATAAGAATGAGCTCAAGTAGTTTGATTTGTCTTGCAACTCTAGTTGAAACTCATTGCGAAGAAAATATTAGAAGACCAAAGAAAGACCACAGTAAAATGATTTTATTGCTTAAACAAACTAAAATAGTACATGGAACTTCATTAAACTTCTCTAATAACGCTGTATTTAGATGATGAATTTGCGTAACGATTTGGAAAAAAAAAAAGTGATAAGTTGAGTAAAATATTATTATATTTCATTCACATTTCAAATATTTTTTCTTTTTGTCTTCTCAAATCTGTAGTCAAATTCATGATTTAAATACAGCCTAAATGGTTTCTTATATGTTTGTTCTTAAAAAAATGATATACAAGTCTACTTTTTAGACTTAGTGATGTGTCAACCAATTATCTTCTTGACATATCACTGGGTCTAAAAAGTAAGTCTAACTTTTGAGACTGAATAACAATACTCTTGTTCTTTTCACATATTTCTTCCATATGTATAAATACATCACTATCTTCTCTATCTCATGCTAAAACTACGAGACTCCCAAGCATGTTCTTTCTAAAGAAATCCAACACTGAGTTGAATCAAGGGATAGGTGTGGTCACATTCAAACTTCTAGTACTATTAACAATTTTGAACCACTGACTTGCTGGGTCGCACTTGTGACGTATTTTTAAGCATTTACAAGTATTCATGACGATAGTATTGCTATTGGGGTCCACATCCAAGCGCACGTGGGCGCCGTGGTGGGCAAGCTTGGATGAGAGGTGCATATTAGAGTCTGAGATGGGCTCCCATTTTGAAGTTGAGCCACTGCAAATCACACCAAGCTTGACTGGTTTGTTTAGCCCATCTGCTTGTAAACATAAATAAGTTCCTTTTATGGTTATTATCTTTTGCTGTGTGTTGTAGATCCAAGCCTCGAGTCTGCATGGATCTAGATTCAATGGCTCCAATGGTGATTTTCTTTGGAGACATTGACCACTAGTGGGTGGAATATTACTTTGTGTTGTTTGGCTCTGGTTGCTTTGGTTGTTGTATTGGTCTGCATGCCAAACAGAGCATAAACAAAACCATTTATATATAGGCGCTACAAATCAGAATATGATTGAATTTAATAGTTAAAGTTTTCCTTGCGATTCTGTATAAGGGCATTTTGAAAGTACAAAATGTGACATTTTGTGTTAATACCAACTCCAGTATTTATTCACTTAAAAAAGCTCAAGTATTCGATTTACATGTAAAGAGATTTAAAAAAAAGTGTACAATTTTTTATTGTACTCACTTACATATATAATATATAATCATTTAAGTTTCTTAATATGTACTCGAAGGATATAGGTTAACAAAAAATAAATATGTAGATGATATTCAATTCCAAGCTCTCAAATTAAAGTTGGTATATGTTTGTAAGGGATACGCATAAAATATTCTTGGGGAAAAATAATAAATGAAATTAAAAAAATAAATTATACACTAGGCTTCCTTCACGAATTATTTAAAAAATTAGTTTCTAGAAAAAATTGTTTGTCATATTTCTAGCTTTTTGACTTCTTGGACTTAGAGTGACTTAAGTTTTTTTTAGCAGGAAATGAGTTTGTTTAGTTTGTCAAATAAGTGAAGGCTTCTTAGACTCATGAAATTTGTTATTTTTTATGAAGTATTTTTGAAATACCAACTTAATATGCTGATGTGATACTCACAAATTAATAAGAGCATTTTGTGTGGAGCCAACTCAATCTACCTTGGTCAACTAGGTGAAGACAAAGTCAGTCTATCTATCTCATATTCTATCAATCAAGAACACTGCATCCACATAACACTGGGTGCTCCAAAAATAATATATATTTCTAAAAAAAGTCATGAATTCAATACCTTGAAAGGGTAATTGGATGCCAGAGATCTTGTCTAAGAAGCTTGAATTCCTAGCCTCAAACCAATTCCAATTGAACAACCCATAAACCTCGTCGAACCCACTCACCCCTTCTTTCAAATAGTAACTCCCAGCAAGAGTCCACAAAGCCCAGTCAAAGTCAAGTTCAGCTGCCATACCCAAGAAACAATTTAGGTACCTATTGTCAATGACATCTGTACCCCTTAGGTCTACCCCAAACTCACTCAGAAACAAGGGGTACCCTTGCTCCAACACGAACCCCGCCTTCCTCATAAATTGATGCATAGCTCGCCCACAAACGTGGTTTGGGTTGCCCCTTTTCCATGGCAATCCATCAGAAAACCCATACCAATGCACCTCGAATACTAGCTTTCCGGTGAACGATAGGCTTACTGGATGTTCGATGAGAAAGGATAAATCTTTGTCGAAAATCAATCCAGAGAGAATGACAAGAACATATAGGTTTATTGCATGAACTGCTTCTGCTCCTTTTTGCATGTACCTAGCGTGTTTGATATAGATTATTTACAAGTTAAATTAAGCATTGTGTATGATCAAAATTATTTTTTATGGTTGATTTTGTGTTCTAGACTTACACCTAGAATTAATATGATCTACCCATTTTAAATTCTCAATTTTTTAAAAATATTTTTTTTGAACATGTAATGTTGATGATTTATCCGGTAACAAGTACAATTTTGTTCAATTGATAGATTTTTTAAAATAATTATTCGATAGTTTTAGAATATCATATAGATATGGCATTCTCCACATAGTACTCTATACTAGTGACATAGCAAAAAAATTATGAATATGACTTGAGAATAACCTATATATTTCGTGATTATTTATTTTTTTGAAATACCATATAAATAATGTCATGTGATACTCAGGAGATTAATCAATAGTTTTTTAATTTATTTTTTTTGTAATAATAGAATAATATTTTTATTACTGCACCAATCATTGACATTCTGCTTGGGGCCACGAACGGTTCATTCCTCAAGCTCATCCCAACAATATTTGTGTTGCCCTTAAACAAAGTGGCCATCATGGTCGCCTTTGATCCAAAGGTCGATTGAAGCATCGTCACAAAGAATCCACTACCGTGGAATTTGCTGCAACACCAACCAAGCTTGCTTATGTGATTGTCCAATATCACCATTACATTATTCTTCTCAAGGTTTGACACCATGGCCTAATATATTCACAATTCATACACTCTTCAATAAAAAATATTTCATAATAATATTATTATAAATTTAAAAATCTTATCCAAAAATATAAACGTAATATAAATTTAATCTATACATGAATCTCACATTTCACCCTTCAAACCCCAACCATTTCCTTACATTTTGGGTTATTTTCTTGCCCTAATTTCTCGATACTTAAAAGTACGTCAAAATACAACATTTGGACAAAATAATATGTTAAAATATAGCATTAACACAAATAAAATTAAGATAAATTATACTAATCCCCTTTGAGGTTTAAAAACAATACAGTAAGTTTTATAGCTTTAACATAATTATATTGAATTCTCTTTTAATAAGGTTAAATAAATTGACTTTTTTTTTTGTAATTTGTAATTATTTTTTAGCTAAATTTGATGTTTCTAAAATAGGTGTAAGTATATGAATTAAAAGTTTTAAAAAATTAATATAATTATATTGAATTTGTAAAATTTATTTGTATTTTCTAAACATTAAAAGTGATTAGTGTCATCTACTCTTAAAATTATTCACAATATACAATAATAAAATAGGGGACTTATGTATAGGTCCTAATAGGTGGAGTTATTATCTAATAAGTCCTATGATAATTAATAATATTTTTTATCAAACACTATTAAAAAAAGTCAATAATTATTAATTTTCAGCGACAGTTTAAAAATTGTCATAAAAAATGTCATTAATTAAAAATTTTAGCGTCAGGTTATAAAAAAAGTCACTAATTTTTAACTTTCAATAACAATTTGTAATATTTGTCACAGAAAAATGTCACTAATTGTAAGTTTTAGTGACAATTTCTAAAAAATCGTGACAAAAAAAGTCACTAATTATTAATTTTTAGTGACATGTAAAAAATTGTCAAAAAAATTATTTTTAGGTATGATTTTATTATGACTTATTTTTAATAAGACTTGATGAGAATTAAGTCAAACTATTAAGAACTATTGGTAGTTTAGTAATAAGGTTTTGGAGGTCATGTCCATACAAGACGTTCACCCTGACTTTAAATAAAATTCACGTAAATAGACGGTGAGATTGATCTCTCAAAATTAATTAAAATGCACGTAAATTACTTCAAACACATAATTGTAAAATAAAAAAAGATAAGAAAAAAGTCCAGTAGCGTGGAAGCATAGTGATTACTACTATATTATAATTTAAATGTCATTGTCATGACTCACCATAATTTTTGTCCAAACTTAAAGGTTATCCATCATGACAATGGCCCTGTTTGGTAGAGCTGTGGGAAAGTGATTATAGATTATACCTTAACAGATTATAGCTTATAGCTGTGAGTATAAGCTGCCAACCTATTTGGTGTAGCTGTGGGATTTAGATTTAAGCAGCAGAGTAGTGTTTGGTAAATAAGCTGTAAAATAACTTTTTGCTGTGTAATTGTCAATTTTGCCCTTATGAACAGGAAATTTGTAATTTTTGTAATTTTCTTCTATTTAAATATTGAAAAAGTTATTTCATTAATGGAAATTGATTAATTAGTACCTAATTTGGTACATTTCATTTACCTCAAAAAAAAAAAATTTGTATTTATTTTTTTATTTAATTTTTTTGTAATAAATATTGAGTTGACAATAAAAAAAATTTTTAATTGCAATAAAAATATAATAAATTACTATTAAGGCAAGAAAAAGGGCTCTTCATAGATATTTATAGAGCTTCTAATTTCGTCTGCAAATTGACATACAAATATTATGTCTCCTCACTTTCATTTCGTTGTCATCACATGCAACATCATTTCCATGGCGTGCTTGTTGAGACAAAGATCCTTCTTCTTCATTAGGCACATAATCCGTGCATCTATCATAAGAGTCAAATGCAATATCGTGGAGCTTACTTCGTCGGATGAAATTATGAATTGCCATTGTTGCACAAACAAGTTTGACTTGGGTCGGCCACTTGTAGTTTGGTGGGATATCCTTTATCATCGGCCATCTTACTTTCCAAATCCCAAACGTTCTTTTTATTAAATTTCTAAGTGAGGAATGTGCTTGGTTGAATTTTTCTTGTGCATTTTGGGGGGGTTGACCATGTTCAAATTGAGCTAGATGGTATCTCTCTCCTTTGTAAGGTGCAAGATATCCTTTCATGTTTGGATAACCAGCATCTACCAAGTAAAACTCATCTATTTTAAAATTTCAAAATGAAATTTAAGTAAGCAATTATAAATGTAAAAATAAATATGAAGATGTGAGTGTGGTGTATCTATTGTAGCAATCAAATATAAAACAGTTACCTCCTTGTGGTTTTGGAAAATTAAAACTAGGATTCCTAATTGCATCTAAGAAGATCCGAGTATCGTGTGCACTTCCTTTCCATCCTGATAAGCAAAATGTGAAACACATATCAAAGTCACATGCGGCCATTATGTTTTGAGTCGCATATCCCTTTCTACCTATTAGACGAGCTTGCTTATCTGGAGATATATATGCTTTGATGTGTGTCCCGTCAATTGCTCCAATACAATCCTATTACATGATAATGAATAAAAAACATTTTAGCCACAAATTAGTAGAAATATCCTACCAACATTAATTATATGTAACACCTAAGTTGCGCTTGTAGTTAATTATTTACCTTGAAATGAGGATAATATTTGCGGTTGCGTCGAATATATGGATGCACACCATTAGTCGGTTGAGGCCTTACCCAATCAATGGACATCTTTGTAACAGCATTTAACACCTTCTTAAAATATTTTGAAATAGTCTCGCCGGAATGTTGAAATCTTTCTTGGACATTTATGTTTCGAATGTCACCGCCAACAATAAACAAAAATATTGCAACTTGCTCTTGAACCGAGACTTGTCGTTCAGTTTGAAGGCCATAATTTGTCTGTAACAAATTACACAATTGATAAAATACCTCTCTTTCCATTCGAAAATTTTCATATATTCTTGTCCGATTCCCTTCTTGTAATTCTACCATCTACATCCCTCCTGTTAAACAAGATGTCCTATATGGTTCTTTTATCAAATAATTTGTTGCATATGTCGCTGCATTTGTAGCCGTCGTAGCTAAGAGCATATTATTATTTTGTTGGGTTTGTGATGTGCTACCTTTATCATCAGTATCTTCATCATCATGGTCATCATTCCATTGGTCTTCATCACTGTTACTCATCTTTAAAATACCTACTCATTTAAAAGGTTCAGTTACCATTCAATTCAAACAAAAATAGAGTGAGATAAAGAGTTAATATAAATAAAAGTTACTAAGCCATGAAAGTAAAGTTATTTCATAGTGTTTCTATTAAGAACAACCTTGTTTCTGTTTTAAGTCGTTGATGGATCCACTGAATATTCCTTGATGCCTAATAATAACAAAATGATAAACTGAAGTCATTCTTGTTATCCATATGCAGAGTGTTAAAACACTGCTCAGAAATGAGGCAACCTGTCAAGTGAGCTGGATAAACCATGTTGCAATTTAAAACTTAAAACAAAAAGCAAGAAATGATAATAAAATATCATAAGTTACTTGTCCAGATATATTAAAACTAGGAAGATCAAGAATCCTGAAGTTGTTACTTGTCTAGAATATATTCATTTCATAGCTAAATATCAGGCAACCTGTCATCCATTTATGAATGCAATTAAGAAATCAATTAATTGCATTGTTAAGAAATAAGCAATCAATTAATCAATTAATTGCATTGTTAAGAAATCAATTAAGAAATAAGCACTGTTATGACTGTGGACAAGAATGCAATTCTTGACTTGAGACATGATTGTGGACATCAATCAATTAAGAAATCAATTAAGCCCGTGGACATGAATGCAATTCAAGCAAGCAGCACTGTTATGACATTTTAAGAAGCAGTATTCCATGGGAAAGAAGCACTATTATGACTGTTATGACTATGGGACTAAGAAGTAGTATTCCATCACAAAAATTCTGAACTTGAAACTTCTTGAATACATACTAAGAACCAGTATTCCATCACAAAAATTCCATAGCTAAATATCAAGCAACCTGTCATCCATTTATCCCAATTAAAGAAAACCATAATTCATATAAAGAAATCATGGCCATACAAAAATGAAATAGGTGAAACATTAAAATGTAAAGCAAGAAAATTATACCTTCAACTTCAACAAAATTATACCTGGAGAGATTGAAATGTAAAGGAAAAACAATATAAAGCACATAAATGAATTGAGTAAACCATTCACCTACGTATACATATATATATAACCTTCACCATTCACCTACCAAATATATTTAACTAACATCCACCAAGACAACCATTCACCAACCATTCAACAATTTAGTCCAACATAATTTAATAAAATTCGAAATAATAAGTCCACAATTAAAAGTCCAACATATAGTCAATATTAATAAAAAGAAATATTAGGAAAATATTGCAACAGTCCACAATTACTAAAATAAAAAGTCCAGCAGAACAGTCCACAATTAATAATAAAAGTCTTAAGAACAATCGGCCAGTCCACAATTAGCCGCGATAACCTGTGGTGGTCTTCTCCATCTCAATCTCCAACTTTAGAAACCTAAGGCGAACTTCATTCGTAGGAAGACTCATGAAACACTCCCGACGCTTGTCTCGTAAGAACAATCGGGCGGCCCATACATACAACTCATCATCCGGGGACACACCAGGGACGTTTTCCAACATCGCCAAACAATCTGTAATTGAAGGATATCTTGATGAGGTCTGTGTTGAAGTTGCTGAAGATGACTCAACCACATTGACTATGCGAGCAAGTGTCTTGTTAAGTAGAGCTGCACCAGCAAATTTCTTCTTCTTGCTCTTGGTTGATGAACCAGGTGTGTTTGATGAATGCTTTTTGTTTAACTCAGAGGAAAGAACCACCTCAAAAGCATCATCATCATATTCAGCATCATGTGGGGTATGAAATTCCTCCATGTTGTCATCAATGTCAGGCATAACCCCTGAACTAAGAGTGTATGCCCATTCTCCTATAGCAGCTGTATCTGAGAATAGTATGTCTAAGTCTTCACTAAATTGCAACGGCATACGCCAGAATTTAGCAGCATCAGGATACCTCTACAACAATTACAAAGAAAAAATTTAACATTTACAATTATCAAAATTTGGTGTGTTTAAATAACAAAAACAAACAGAATATGTACATTAAGCAATTTAAATACCTCAAATTTGTTAGTCCACCACTCATCAGATGTAGATATAGCTCCAGTCAATGTGTCATGGCCTAAGCCTGTCTCACCCCTTAACAGATTGTTCCACAAAAGCCAATCTTTTTTCAACATATCCTAATGGTTTTTCATTCGTATTCGTTGGTATGCTTTTCCAGTCATAGTTTTAAACGAAGTTATGACATTTTCCCACCCGAACCTATCTAAGTGTATACCAGGTCTGTGTCCAACCTTCACTTGGTCAACACAAAGCTTAATAAAGATTTCATTTGATTTTGCATCCCAATGAGCCTTAGTAGATGGTACTTGAGAGGATTTTCCCTTATTCTTCCTATTTTCAGATTGTGTTTCCTGTTGGGTACTCATTCTATGAAAGGAAAAAAAATTGTTTAACACATACTCATTAATCATTGGCTGCATTAAAACATAAGACTAGTACAAAATAACCAGACATGGCATGATTAGTATAAAACATAAGATTACTACAATAGACGTCTCATCATTGGGTACACAACTTAGCAAAAAAACACATATCTAAAAGCCACCTACAATCATTTGAAAAGTAATGCAACTGACAGAACAATACAAATTGTGAGCAAACCCACAACAAGCTGCTTCATAAATGTTACGGATTGCTCAAGCATTTGGTTCTTTACTTTTAGTCCTACAGTCTCAATGTTTTGATCTTGATAAAGATTTGTCTCGTTCCTCAGCCTTTCTACCATTGTCACAGATTTTGGGGTACACCACCTCCAAAATTGACAATTTCTCTTCTCACAATTTACATACAGTCTTCCTTTTGATGGCTTCTCGGATTCGGTTACCCTTATGGCAACTCTTACACCACACTCACATTTCAAAGCCTCGTACCTCAAATCCAAGGTCTCAGCACTGAAAGCATAGTTACTAGAGGATGACATGCCTTTGCAGTAATTAGGAAGAATTGAATCCACATCCTCTAAAATTGATTGGGAACTTAAAGATGTTATACATGACTAACACTATTGTCCATGACCAACTATGTAAACAGAAAGAGTTTACGTAAAACAATTATTGTCCATGACATGCCTCTGCAGTAAACTGTTAATGATTCAGCAAACTGTCAATGGTTAATGGTTCAGCAAATTCATTCCTCTTTCTACATCAGGGAAATTATAATATTCATTCCTAAAGCGGAATGAGGAGGTCTACGGTTAAGGGAAAAATAAGCAACTATGAACAACAATCTGAACTGAAGAAATGTAAAGGGAATTCCACATTTGTGACAACTTATTTTAAATAAATTAAATTAAAAGGACTTCTTGGGGGTATGAAAGAATAACAAGTGAGAAGTATTACAAAGGAACTTTCACTTGGTCAGCAGCCAACTATATTTACAAACTACAGATAAAGCCAAAATAAGAGAATGGTAAACAATGACATATGAGAATTTTCTAAAACTTCTGATGTAGAGCTGAAAAATGAAAATAAAAATGTCCATGATGACAGATAAGGGAATACATCATTGAATACATCATTGACAGATAACGGAATACATTATTAATAAAAACTTATGATATGGGAATTTTCTAAAACTTGAGGTTTGAAGATATTTTGAAAACTTGACTTAATTGACTTATAGTAAAACTTTTCAAAATCATGTTAAAAAAAAAAAGTTATCTTTTAAAAAAATGTTTCAAAAAAGAACTTGAGAAATAAATTCAAAAAATTCAAAAAACAAATTATGAAACTTAAAGACTTTTTTTTATTTGATTTATTTTTTAAATACTAATTGTTTTGAATTTATTTCTCAGCACCTGGACGACCTTATCTGTAGTACATATAATATAAAATGCTCATCTCAGAACATAGACCTTATCTGCAATACATCATTTACTATTTGATAAATTATTTATTAATTTATTCATATGTTTAAGGTATCTATCCCATGTCTGGGTATTTTCTAAAACTTCACAAACTAATTTAACTGATAAAGCTAAAAATTATCAGGTATCTTCATCAAACACTAATTTATCACAAGCCAAACAATGATAGGAAAAAATTGTATCAAAAGCCAAACACACACAACAATCTTCATTAAAAATTATCAGTTATCTTCATTAAGATGTTATTTATGAAAATAAACTGAATGACAGAAAAATAAAATCAATATATAAATATATCATTTTCTTGAACTTCAATAAGGGAGAGAGATGAAGTAAACAGAGCATACATTTCTGTTTATCTTTAGATAAAGTATACATATTAATAGCTTCATTAATAATCAGAGCATACATATTAATAAACAGAGCATACATTTCTTCGAGAGAGAGAGAGATGATAGATAAGGGAGAAAGTAAGCCAAGGGCAAGATGGAAGAGGAAATTTCAGACGGAGAGGGTAAATCAAAGGAAGAAGATGTGATCTGTCTGTAAGCCCTAGTTGAAATGTGTGTGTGTGTGTGTGTATCACAAACAAAAGGCATGAATCTTACCTTTTGTAGTGCAAATCTTGGAGAAATCTTGGAGAAATTTCGACTTCGATCGGCTGATCTTGGAGAGATATGAAGGATCGTCTTCGTCGCCAAGAGGAAATGAGAAGACGAGTGTGAGGAGAGGAGTAGGCGTGGGCACGACGAAAGAGGGCTTATATAGTGGCATAACTGTAATTGTTGAAGCTTTGGAGGGGCATTTAAGTCATTTCATGCCCCTCCAAACAGCTGCGCGCTTAAGCGGAAATCAGAAGCACCTCCAGAGCAACTTGAGGAAATTGGCTTAAAATGACTTTTTTTAAGTTATAATTTGCTGCTTTAAGTTCCACCAAACAGATCAGAATGACTTAAATTAAGTCATAAGTTGAAAAAAGCTAAAGTTAAGTTCCACCAAACAGGCACCTTGAGGAAATTGGCTTAAAATGACTTTTTTTAAGTTATAATTTGCTGCTTTAAGTTCCACCAAACAGATCAGAATGACTTACATTAAGTCATAAGTTAAAATAAGCTGAAGTTAAGTTCCACCAAACAGACACATTGCTTTGTCCCAGGTCTTATTTATATCAAGGGCTTGTTTAGTTCTTTCTTTATCTTTTTATTTAATTTTATTTTTTTATTGTTCGTTTACTTTTGATATAAACAAAGTTAGATGATTGATTCCTGGCTCAGTTAACCATATTTGGAGATGTCGATGTCATGATGAATTAATGTAATAATTATAAATAGTTAATTTTAAATTATAATGATTATTGTGACCTTATCTATGTTTTGAAATCAAGATAATTTTTTTTATAAGAAAGCACCATTATTAATATAGTGTACACTCAATAATAAATCATTTAATAAAATAAATTAAAATATAAAATAGATTTCAAAAAATCTAAAGAGAACATCTATACAAGAAGGATTTTAATTTTCACACAAGGAAAAAAATAAACATCCATACAGTGAGAAGAAAACCTCTATAAAATGAGGAAATCTCTTCACAATGACATATAATTGTGGGGCCGAATATTGGGAGTCGTGAAGAGGCCAAACAGTTGAACTAAGAGAGTCGGAATACATAGCACTCGGCATCGTCTCGTACGTTCAGATCCAACCCTACTCGGCCAAATAGCTGGTTGAGCGAGGGGTCGAGTGAAAGGCGGTTTGCTACGAAAGAGGCCAAATGCCGAATTGAAGATGGGCCCAATCCTGAGGCCCAAGAAAGAAAAGATATAAATAGAAGAACATCAGCCAAAAAGAGGTATGTGAGAACCATTGCGCTTAACTTAAAATACAAGTAATCCTGAGTGCAGAGACTGACTTATCTGTCAAAGTGCTAATCCCGGCACCCCCGACCGGAGTTTTTATTCTTTTTCAGGTGATTTGAAGAGGATCACGAGCGTCCCCCAGGATCAAAAGAGATTTCCAAACTGTATCCCCACAATTGGCGCTGTCTATGGGAACACTCAAGCACATCCATAGCAGGCGTGACGGAAGATCCTCCAGTAGTCGCTGTAGACCCTACAACCCAAGATGAAACCACTCCAAGCAATATGCTTGGGCCAGACAACATTACCGTAAGAAGGGCCTTGAACTTCGGTTCACCCTCGACATCAGCGCATGATGTAATGCAAGCACTTATGGAGCAAGCAAAGCAAAACGAATAGAGTTTGGAGAACATGATCGTTGAGAACGAACGTCTCCATCAGGATTTGGCTTTGGAAGTGGCAAAGTCTAAATAAGCTGTACACCAGGATCTGGAACGATCCCTGAGGGCAAGTGGTCAACGATCTCGAATTCGGAAACAAGACAGTAGCAGTGATTCTGACTCGTCCTTCCCAGATTCCAAAAAGAAGGGACGAGTAGCAGTCTCCAGTTCTTCCGAAAGGAGCCCACGTCCAAGGTCTAAACAAAGACGAGATGACTCGGACGACGAGAATCAACATAACCCCTTTGTGTGACGGATCGCAAGGGCGGCTCTTCCTAAAAAGTTCAAAGCTTTGTCATTCACTCTCTATGATGGAAAGCCAGACCCCACCGATCACATCCATCACTACAAGCAAGCCATGACATTGCATGCAGACGACGAGGCCCTGATGTGCCAAATATTTCCCAGCAGTTTGGGACCATTGGCTGTCAAGTGGTATTATAAACTGGAGTCGGCTTCGATCAAAAGCTTCCACCAACTCCAAAAATCCTTCAGGGCAAGGTTCATCACTAATGAGGTCCAACCGAAGCAAGTCGATTCTCTATGGGCAATGCAGATTCAACCGGGAGAAACCCTACGAGCTTATTCGGGACGGTATTAGGAATGTTTCAATCTGGTAGATTATGCTTGCAATGACTCCATGGCCATCACCGCCTTCAAAATGGGGCTACATCCAGATAGTGCCCTTCGCAGTTCCCTGACTAGAAAACCCCCCAAAATAGTCTGGGCGTTGATGAAGAAAGTGGAGAAATACTGCAAAGTGGAAGATGACGCCTTGCGGGTTAAAGCTGGACTCATGGCCAACAAAACAGCCCCTCCTGAAATTGCTCAGCCGATAAGTTCCGTACCACCTCAAAGCCCTGAACCGCGGCAGTGGACTAAACGAGACAAGCAACGAGATTCTCGCCGATCAAGCGATCAGTGCTCTCACCGAGCAAATGAACAACTGCAAGTTGATAGTAGGCGCACAAAACGCGCCGACAAGAAATATACGGAGTTGTCAGAGCCAATCAGCTCAGTTATGTCCAAAGTCTAACACCTTCCGTTCTTCAAATGGCCGTCCAAAATGATGGGACCTCCCGACACAAGAAAACAGGATAGGCGGTGTGAATATCACAAAGATCACGGTCATGATACTAACAATTGCTATGCTTTGAGAGACCACCTTGAGGAGTTGGTGCAAGATGGTCGGCTCCAACAACATGTCCGAAAGAGCGCAACCAAAACAGTTGCCCTTCGGCAGGATTCACCTCCGCTCGGCGTTATCCATAAGATCTACAGCCTGCCAACGCCCCCAACCGTGCATGCAATTCAGTCACATCCAGTCCTCCAAAAGCAACTTACACCAACAAAATATCCCCATGAAGCTCCGAATATTATCTTCAACGATTCTGATCTGATCGGCATAACACTACCCCACATTGATCCATTGGTCATTGAACTACGTGTAAATCTATTTACCGTTGAACGCGTTCTCATAGACCAGGGAAGTACTTCAGAGGTTATGTATTACAAGACCTTCATCAAACTCGGCTTCAACGATCAGACCTGTCTCCAGCTCCTTATCCATTATTCGGCTTCAACGCAAATCCAGAGTACCCATTGGGGAAAATCACACTACCCGTTCGAGTGGGCTCTCGAACAGTGGATGTGGAATTCTTGGTCGTCAAGCTTCCTTTGCCGTATAATCTCATCATGGGGCGAACTTGGTTGCATACTATGCAAGCCGCGCCAAGTACCTATCATCAGCTGCTATGCTTCCCGACAAAACACGGCATTGAGCAAATCCGTGGCTCCCAGTAATCGACATAAGCATGTTATCTCCTTTCTGAAAAAATGCCAAAGGAGTTGCAAGTGAACTCTATTGAAGTGATAGATCGGGAGAGCCTCGATGATGTTAGGCGGCTCCCTAATGAAAAGGCCACGGAAGCCCTAGATCGAGTTGAAATCAACGGAAACCTCGGCGCCTCCCTGAATCAAGCCGACAGACAACAGCTAATATCCTTCCTGCTCGGTAATCTTGATGTATTTGCGTGGACTCCATATGAGATGCCGGGTGTAGACCCATCTGTTTCGCAGCACCATTTGAATGTTGACCCTAAATGCAAGCCGATTATTCAGAAGAGCCGGCGATCAGCCGCAGAGCACACTGTCGCCGTCGTTGAAGAGGTTGACCGGTTGCTTAATGTCGGAGCAATCAGGGAAGTGACCTACCCTAAATGGCTCTTTAATACTGTGGTTGTGAAGAAGAAAAATGAGACTTGGCGAGTCTGCGTTGATTTTATGGACCTAAACAAAACCTGCTCCAAAGACTGTTTTCCTCTCCCTAGGATAGACCAACTTGTAGATGCTACGGCGCGTCATCAGTGTATGAGCTTCCTCGATACCTACAGAGGATATCATCAAATCGCTATGCATCCGGAGGACCAAGACAAAACTACATTCCTCACCCCAAAAGGAACCTATTGCTATAAGGTTATGCCTTTTGGGCTGAAGAATCCGTCTGTTGAATTGACAGATGTGGATTGAGTTTTTCTAATCCACCTATCCAGCAAACAAATGGCAGATTAGAGGTTTTCTAACTGCAACTGAACTGCGAACACCCTAGGTAATAATGCCAAAGCATGTAAAATTTAGGATCTTATTGTAAGAGGATTGCAATAAATTGCACTATTTGAAAATACTTCTTTCTAGTGTGGTCAGTTAGTAATTATTGCAAAAGATATACAATCGCCCACAAAACCCTTTTCTTTGGCCCCAAGACTCGGCTATTTTATTCTTCGCCCTTCGGTTCTCGCTCTCGCAGATCTTCGTCTCTTCGATTCATCGATCTCTTCGACAATTTTCGCATCCTCAATCACTGTGAGTTTCAGATTCATTTGATTATATATGTGTATATCTAAATATATTTTCTTAATCTTCATACCAAATTCAAGCTTCAAACAGCCCTACGTCAGTGTTTTTTTTTTTTACTGCAAATTTATCTATAAACTTGTTTTATTTTGTTTCAAGAACTTCATTTGCCCTAATGATGGTGTATTAATAGTGCAATTACACGATTTGTGATGGAAATTAGGTTAATCTGATCAATAAATTTGTTTATGTATTCCGTATGAGTAGGCTAGTGTGGTGCATATTCGAAATGTCTAAGGCAGTTGTAGATGTTCCGATGAAGGGTGGGTTTAGCTTCGACCTTTGTAGAAGGAATGAAATGCTCATAAAGAAAGGCCTTCAATCTCAGTCTTTTCTTAAGACCGGCACTACTATCGTCGGACTTATTTTCCAGGTTTGATTTGATTCGAATTTCACTGTGGCGAGGTGTATAATCTAATAGATTTTAGTTGTCATAGCAGATTATTGGGAAATTATGAAACTTGTTCCCATAACCTTTGAGTTGATTTTATAGTAATTAAATAATGTTTTGTTAATTGAAATCATCATTAGTTCTGTGAGGTGAACTGAATCTACTATATGAGGGATTCATGCCTTATAAGTGAGAATTATGGGCATCTACACCACAGTTCATGTGATCCAGAATTTTTTTTATTTATTTATAGAACTATATCATTCATGTAAAGTAGATATTTATTTACTCAGTATTGAAATTTTAGAACAATTTTATTGGACCATTACCAACTTTTAAAATCATTAGATTTGGCATGATAGTGATGTAATTAAATGCATATCACTAAATCGTGGAGTTGGTGGAAGTTGGAGAACAAAGTATACACTTTCAAAAAAAAAAAAAATTTAAAATATCATTAACTAGCCGTTGGTAGCTCAACTATATATACCTCAACTTTTATAAAATTTCATGCACATTTTGAGTGTGAATCCAACCTTGGATAGAGGTTGTAGCCTTCATTCCTTACACAAGTGCTTCCAAGAGTTTACTCCATGGGAATCTTCCAAGTTCTTAACTTGTGAAATGCATAAACATCATCCCATTAGTGTAGTTTATACACTATTGTTGACACACTACAAATCTCTCACCTACAAGATTTTGTTTGGGCTTAAGGGTATTGGTTTTCCTCTTTGAAGTCCATGTTATAGCTTTTGTAAATCTAGTAAATGTTTGGTTTTTGATTTGGAGGTTGCAGTTTTTGGTGGGCATAAACCCGTTGTATTATTGTGGAAGAGGTTTAGAGTGTAACCTAGTGAAAATCTTTGAAGCAGTATTTATAAAGGTTTTGGGTTGCCCTAGTCAAAACCTATTTGAATAGTGGATTAATGCCGACATGGAGGCTAGAAGTGGATGTAGGCAAGTTGTCGGACCTATCACGAGCCAAACCCACCCTTAAAAGTTTGGATCATGATCGGCTAGTAACTTCTTGATTACTTACGGCCTTAGACAGATTACAGAGAATTTATAATAACGGGCCCTAAGCGGAAGTAAATAAAATAACAGAACGTCCATTAAGTAGTGCTTATATGCCAGGATTTTAAACATCATGTCATATACAGAAAGTTCACATACACAGTTCATACATACAAATACGAGTCATGCAGGTATATACAAGGAGTTAGCAATCCAAAAATTACATGTTAACAAGGTGTCCAAACAAAAGTTACCAAAGACTTGATAAAATTTGCCATCACAGAAAATCCCAAAAGACAAAAGGTTTGGGAGGCTTATCAAAGCAGGTCCACCAAAAAGACTCCTGAAGCTGACCTAGGATTGACCTCCGAGTTGAACACCTACATAAATATATATAAATACAGAGTGGCTGAAGCTCAATGAATAATAGTAAAGTAAATTTAATGAAGGCATGTGATGTAGACCCAATATTTGTCCAAAGTGCAACATTCAGAGTATCCACCATAGTCATGTTAAGCATAACGTTATTCCTAATCACATTTTCAGAACGGCCTCAAGCCCATTTATTGCGGAACGGCCTCGGACCCATATGTAACAGAACGACCTTAGACCCAATCACATGATATCAGTTGTTCAGAATGACTTCAGGTCCAAACATATCTTATCATAAAGAAGATGGAACATTGACATGTCTCTATCTCTCACATAGAATAGAATGGCCTTAGGCCTAATATAATGTGGAACGGCCTCAGGCCCAGCATAGTAACAGCTGTTCTAAACGACCTTGAGTCCAAACATATCTTATCATAGAGAAGATGGAATATCAACACGTCTCCATTTCCCACGGCCTTAGGCTCATAATTTATAAGCAATCCATATCAAACATGACGGCCTTAGACCCATCACTTATAACAAGAACAGAATGACTGTAGGTCCACATTTTATTTGTTCGTTAACATTCGTCAAGCATCCTTTACCATTCGTAATAAGGCATTCTATAATGTTCACAGCGCATTTATATCATAATCCAATGTCATATATATATATATATATATATCATTCAATCGTTCCAAAATAGCAATTAGCCACATTGTTCATATCAAAATAAAATAGAAAATTAAATAAGAACAGATCTTTACAATACAATTACTCACTATGATTCAGTCGTGCAACGGTCCCTTCTAGCGAATGACCTACACATTACACACACACAACTTGATAAGTGATTCATTCTTTTCTTAGCTTCTTCTCTTTACTCATTTTTCCGTTTCGTTCAATTTCTATTCATCTTTAAGCATTTCGAGAGGGCTTATATACACACATTAACAGATTCAGAGGGTTGAAAAGATAAACAAAATACATCAATTTCCCTTCATGTTCCTGCACGTGCGGAAAGGTGTGCCGCACGTGCGACCTGCATGTGTTTTTATTTCAGAATGTTCAACTTGCTTGCCCTATTTTTTGCACATGCGGTTGTGAGCCCCACACGTGCGGCTGTGAATCCCGCACGTGTAGTTCTGTATCCCGCACATGCGGCTATGAGCCCAAGACGTGCGATTCTGGCTCTCTGCGTGCGAAAATCCAACTAATTCAAGCCTTCCAAAGGCATTTCTAAGGTCCAATTCAAGCACTTTCACTTCAAACACATGACATATAAACATAATAAGCGTGAAACTCAAGCTCAAAGAGATCATAACTTACTTTAATTTGATATATAGAACCCTAATTTCCATATTTCCTTAATTTCCTTCATCGTTTCATGTTATACTTGTATATGCTTACATATATGGTTACATGAGTTCAAAGCATGGAAAGACTCAAGATTAAATCACAATTTCTCACAATCCAACCCAAATCAAACTAAAAATAAAGAATTAACTCTTTAATCACACAACCCAAAGATTACATGTTCATTTTTATGAGATGTGTTCAATCAAGATCATAATCCATAAACTCTAACTTTTATGAGTGTCAAAACTTCATTTTAAGTCTTGATTTTAACCAATTGAAGCAAGATTTAGAGTATTCTAGTTGATTTACACTTGCCTTGAGCTATAATCTTGATTTTCCCCTTTCAATTCCTCAACCTCAAGCTGTAGGTTAAGTTCTCCTCTGCTCTCTCTCTCTTTTCTCTTCTTCCTTCCTCTAGAAGCTCTCTCTCCAGGAGATATTTTGAGTTGTGTTGAGTCTAAGTCTCATAAGGCTCTTATATATATTTGTAGACCATAAATTTTGAGTCTAAGTCTCATAAGGCTCGAATAGGGCACCCTACTCAGTTCCATCACATTTGTAGACCACAAATTTCTCCAAGAGGCGCTTATATTTATCACAAATTATTGTGTCTTTCAATCCTTCAACAAATTGTATAATATTAGAGTGACTGCAAGGCTCAACAAGAAGAGGTGGTTCGATTGCAGTTGTAATCGCACCCACTAACCCTATCATAGCCACATTTTCTCCCCACATTGGAAAAGATCCAAGCATTCCATAATTTTTCTCCCTTGAAGCTTCAAAGTCTCTGTCGAAGACCCTTTTCCCAGTAGTACCCAACCTTTTTCACTCTCATCATTGGTGTCTAGTAACTCCGACAATTGTTTTAGAATCTCATCTTTATGATCATCTGTATGTCCTAATCGGAGTTTTGATCTTCTCATGCTCTCCAACCGAAGCCAAAAGAAATAAATCTTCGTGCAAGTTAAAGAACTTGTCAGCTTTTCCTCATACATGGTGGCTAAAATGTTTTTCATGTGATCATCACTTGAATTTTTCTTGCCAACATAGACCATCTTAAGCTGCAGTCCTGCACTTGTCATGTTCCTCATCTTAGCATTGAATTCTCTAATCCAATCTATGTTGTTGCTTCCATAAATGCAAAGGTTTTGGTCCTCTTCTACCTGAAATTAATGTGTGATTGGTACAAAATTATAAAAAAAATCTTGAATAAATCAAATCTTTGTTCAAAGTGTTGATTTTACTTTTATTTCATAATCTGCTGCTATTTTTTCTATTTCATTACTAAACTATAGATTTCGTCTATTGCAATTTCTTATATCAATTCATAGAATCCAATTGGAGATGGTCTGTCTAAATCAATAATGGAAAGAAACCTAACCTAATGAGCAAAAAAGTAATTTTACAATTTGGATAACTTAAATTAGACAACCAAACACACATTTTCTTACTCACATTTTATTTGACTACTTACATCCTACAACCAAACACTCACCTTCTTTTCCACCTCTCATTTCAAAATAGTGAATAAGAAAAGTGAGTATATGGTTAAATGGTTTGAGTTAGTCAAATTTTGAAATGACTTTTTTGCCTATCAAATTAGGCTTTAACGGTTACTGATTTAGACAACTATCACCAATTAGACCACATCACCTAATATTAGAAACTCTAGGGAATAAATAGATTAAATTGATAGTTTAAGGATGAAATAGAAAAGAAAGCCATAGTATAGTAGAAAAAAGTGAAATTAACCCTTGTTTGAATTAAGAATGCCTCAATATAAAAGTTGAATCGAAAGCATACCCACATTGCTACCAGAGGATCAATTCCATCAAGTAATAGTTGGAGATTCCAAGTTTCTTCTTCCCATAGCTCATTTTCTCGTGAAGTAGAAAAGGGAAAGGCCACGGCACACCAGATCAAGGCCATGTCAATTGCATTTAAGTTTGTAACCATACCTTGTGTATCCAATACTACCATTAAGGGCTTCTCTTTGAAATCCCATGCTTGTTTAATGGATTTCACCACTATTGAGCTGAGTAACCATGGTCCCCGAATTGAAAACCATGGTAATGAGTTTGATAAAAAATCAAAATTCTATTCTTCTACATCAGTCCACGTATCCGATGATGGAATGGGAACCCATACAATTTAGCTTCCTTGTAAATTCACTCGGTGAGGATGATCAAACATTTGTTGCACCAGCAAGAGTAACACTTTTATAGGTAGGAGCTCTGGCCTTGAGACCAAGAGTATCACTACCTTGCTTTTACTTAGACAACGCAAGCTGTCAAATAAATCCAAAGCTCATTGTTATTTAGTGAAGTAAATGGCTAATGAAGTATTAGAATGTTTCTGTTTTAGACATGCCAAATATCTAGTTCTATTGTATACAACAAAAATTGCAAATGAGCCTCTGGGGCCATAACCACCATGTCAACTTTGATCCTGACCACTCACGATTGGTCATATAGGAAAAAGTATGACTTGACATGCCAGGAGTGACAGTGCATTAAAGCAAAAATGGTTTTAGCTAAAGCAGGACAGTCAACTGTGAACGATACTAGAAATTTCTAGAGAGAACCTACCTTTGCTTGGGAAGAAGAATCCTTCAGAGGCAAACTATCCTTCAAAGCAAACAACATCTCAAGCACCTCTTGGTTATCAATGTGGCTCTCCTTAGAGAGATCCAAGAGCTTGTTATGCATCTTTGTCTCTATAAGACACATAAGGGTGAAAATATGAAATTCAAAGTTGATAGCGTTAGGAATCGAAGAACACCTAATCAAGATCGGTGAGATACAAAAACAAAGAAGAACAAATAAACAAGGATTGTAAATCACATGCACATACAAGATTTTTGTGGTTCACCCAAAAATTAGGCTATAGATCACAAGTGAGTAAATACCCTTATTTCAAAATTCGGGGTTAGTGTCCAATACTTATCATGTTCCAGATTTTCCATCAAGTAGTTCATTTCAACATTGAAAGGCTTCCAAAGGTTTGAAGAACATTTACCTATCAGCTTATAACAAGCATCCACCGCTGAGGTGACTGCTTATGGTGCTCAACCTACCCACCAAGCTTGAGAGCTCCCATGAAGCAATGGTTATTGAATTTGAATGCCTGTAAAAAAAAGCAAAAAAAAAAAAAAAAAAAACATATTACTTCATTATAGCATACAAAATACCAATCACAAAAATTAATATTCTTCATTGGAAATAAATTGAATTCATCACATTCATAATTATCTTGTGATCCCTTGAATATTCAATAGAAACGATAAAAGTAGACAACAGAATTCAGCATGTGGTAACCAGATTGAAGAGAAGGAACATGCACTTGCACATTTTTCATGGCTCTCAAGTCTTTGATTTGGGAAAAGCATATCAAGGCACTTCTAATGATCCAGTAAGTAGCCATGTAGATCTAAGAGTTTATAGTGCCAATTGCCTCACAATCCAGGATCATATGATTCACCGGCAATTCTTTGAACTCAATGATGCACCTTATCAAATCTACAATCATTTTCATCAACACATTCAAGACCTTAAAAGGATGCTTCAACAAGCACAAGTCCTTGGGCAACTGCTTTAGCAATGCAATAGATGCTGCCAAGGGATTGCAAGGGTAAAGCTGCATTATAAGCCAAAATTCACCATAGCTTGTTGCAAAAGCTGATAGCACTAAAACTGCTTTTGCATCCCATTTGTAATGCCCTAGCATCTCAAACAAGACCTTTGTCTTTTCGTGTGGATTCCCACCCATGGAGTAGTTGAAGAGTAGCTACAGTCAAAATTGGTATTATGCATCCATGATTCTATATGACACAGAATCCTCTGTTTCAAATTTTCCTTTTCTCCTATTCCAAAATACTCATAACTATTGGATCATGTTTCAGGATTTCCGCATCTTGAGATTCTCGTATGATACAATATTTGTGGGTGTTTTCAGACAAGGAAACAGAGATTTGGAGGTAGAAAATCCTTAGCCAATTCTATATATACATACAACAAAAATACCGATCTTGATCCTCTCCAGTACATCATCAATGATTGTGAAAGAGTCACATCAAGATACCTTTATTTCATTCAAAAAACAGTTCAGGAGAATCAAAAATTCAAAATAACATTACAATTACATACTGTTGATTTGACTTTTAATGACATGTTGCAACCTTATGCATTGTAATGGAGATCTCCATTATAATCATGTAATGGAACGATCTAAATCCCAACAACACTATGTACCCTACAAATACTCCAAAAATATGTACAGAATTTTAAATGTGTATCAGATTTATTGTGTGTGAGCCATAGATTCAAATTTTTGGCACTTTTCTGAATATTTTTTCTGGGTACATAGAATTCCAATACATATACATAAGAGACAGAGAGAGGGAGGAAATTACCCCGTGTGAGACTTTATAGATGGTGTGTCCCAGTGTTTCTTCTAATCCAACCACCTTAACATTGCATATGCCACTCTTTGCATTGGCACCATCATGTGCATCGGAAACCTAAAGCAAGGTCTTTGGTGCTAAGTAAACATTCGAAGTGGACTTTAAGCTATCCATTCAATTGTGCTTAGTAGTGTGTAGAATATTTGAATGCTGAGTTTTGTGACGTTAGTTAGTAACAGTGGGCCTGCAATGTAAGCCTTGATGGTTAACAACTTTGATTAATCGTGACCTACCAATTCAGACTGATTAAATAGGCAAACCATTACAAATTCAGAAACTGTCAATCCTCCTTTCTTTGAATCAAATGAAAAACCATAGACTTAGGTCTCGTTTGGCAATTGAACATTTTAGCCAAAAAGTCAAAAAGTTATTAAATTAGCCAAAAAGCCATCAACCCATACCAAAAAGTCAAAGATTCTCTTTTCTCTCTACTTTTTGCACATCTTTTCGTAAAAAATCAAAAAGTCATCTCAAACATACTAGTTTTTTTTAGCTCATATTTTAGCCAAATAGCCAAAAAGTTACTAAATTAGTCTGTTCCCAAACGAGGCCTTATTCTCGTTTTCTTTGTTAACGTCAGTAGTTCTTCAATCTACTTTCGTGTCTCTAAAGTTCATGATCTGTATCACGGTGCAATATACTTTATTAAGACACTGAACCCTTGAATGGAACAATAACCCTTGGACCCTCACATATGTCTTGCCATTGGCATTTCGGTGATCTTGATTCAATACCTGAAACAACCTCACCAGAAATGGAGGAAAGGCAATGTATGCCTACTCTAAAGCCCATGTTAGCGAGACCTCGTGCCTTCGAGTCACTGGACCCTTTTTAGTTTTCCAGATCATCAACAGAGGTTACTGAAAACTAAATTTTATAATGTCTAATTAACCACTATTATATGATTTATGTTAGTGTGCAAGACCATTGACATATAAATCATCAAATACCATACACATTGGTAAGGCTGTATACATATTGCCCTCTCCAGATCTTATTTTAGCAAGAGCCTCATGTATTGAGTGAATTGGGATCCTACCCTCGCACTCCTTCTTTGCAGGGCCGTCGGGCCCACTTGTAGGCCCAATTTTGATAATTCGAACCATTCATATTTTAAGATTTATTCAATATATCATACCTGTAAAAAATCAAATTGATC
Organism: Camellia lanceoleosa; assembly: GCA_025200525.1. Classification (NCBI taxonomy): domain Eukaryota; kingdom Viridiplantae; phylum Streptophyta; class Magnoliopsida; order Ericales; family Theaceae; genus Camellia; species Camellia lanceoleosa. The sequence continues at coordinate 162,073,862 of CM045761.1, read as the reverse complement.
GGATATCAGAAAGCATGTGTTCAAAAAACTATTTATTAAATTCTTCAAAAAAAATAATTTTTTAAATTCTTTAGAAAACCCTAATCAATCTTATCTATCTCTCACTCTGTCGATCTCATTCTCTCTCATTCTTACGCTCACTTCCCTTTTTTTTCCCTTCAAATTTGACTGTTCAAAAAAGAAAACCCTAATCAATCTTATCTATCTCTCAGACCATCTCCAACGGTTCATCAAACCTAGTATCAAATTCAAAATTTGATGAAAAAGCTACTGTTCACTGCTCCAACGGTTGCACCAAATCGATATCAAAATGAAATTTCACCAAATATTTCATCAAACTGAGAACATGTGAAGCATTTCACCAAATCACTGTTATTGACCGTTGGGTTATAATAATCGGTCGACCAGCCGGTTGACCAACCGGTCGACCAGCCGGTTGACCAGTAAAATATTCAAACAGTTCAGGAAAAAAGTTCAAACCGTTAAAAAAAAAAAAAAAAAAAAAAATTTGCCTAACTGGTCGACCGGTCGGTCGACCACTCGGTCGTTCCGAAAAAAGTTCAGAAAGTTCAAAAAAAAATTTAGACAATTTTTTTTTAGCCTAACCGGTCAACTAGCCGGTCGATCATCCGGTTATCCTAGAACAAATTTGATAAAAGGTGAACCGTTGGAGCATATAATACCAAATTTAATAAAATAAATTATTTTTTATTCAAATTTAATGAAAAATCTGATTCACCGCGGTAGATGTTCCACGCTATCTATCTCATTCTGTCTCACTCTCACTCTCGCGATTTTCATCTCCTCAGCCTACACCCACTGATCGACTCTCTGTCTCGTCGCAAGATGGACTAATCGACCGATCAACCGATCGACCTCATCGCACACCTCACAGGTAATCTCCTCTCTGAATCTCAGTCTCTGTCTATGTCTCTCTCTCTCTCTCCGATCTTTGGTTTTTTTCCAACATATCAGATCTTTGTGTCTCTGATCTGTTTCCCTCCCTCACTCTCTCATCTCACAGTCTCTCACTCTCTGGTTTTGCATCTACACCGATCGACCTCACAAGTAAAGTAAGCCTCTCTCTGTCTCTCTCTCTCTCTCTCTCACTCTCCCCGACTCTGTGTTTATTTATTTATTTATTTATTTATTGTTTGTTGCAACAGATCTGTGTTTTTGGAATGAATTAAATCTGTGATGAATCTGTATTGAATTCAATCTGTGATGAATCTGTTATTAAAATTTAAATTAAAATGTGTTGAATCTGTATTGAATCAGATTTTTTTTTGGGAATTCAATCTGTTATTTTTTTGGAATCTGTTTTGAATCTGTATGGAATCTATTTTTTTGGGAATTCAATCTGTATTGAATCTGTTTTTTGGAATTAATTTTTGATTTAATTTGATTCAATCTGTTAACTTTTGGAATTAAATCTGTTATTAAATCTGTCAGTATTTAAATCTGTTATTTAATTTTTGGAATTAAATCTATCTGTGTCTGTATAATTTTGGAATTCGTAGATCTGTCTATGTTTATTTATTTATTTATTTATTTTGTTTGTTGCAACAGATCTGTGTTTTTTGAATTAAATCTGTGGTATTGGATTGAATTAAATCTGTGATGAATCTGTATTGAATTCAATCTGTGATGAATCTGTTATTAAAATTAAAATAGTATTCAATCTGTTATTAAAAGTTTTTTGGGAATCTGTTATTAAAATAGTTTTCAATCTGTGGTTTTGAATTAAAAGTTTTTTGTTATTCAATCTGAATTCAATTTGGGAATTCAGATGGTTTTTTTTGGAATTCAATCTGTTATTAAAAGTGAATCTGTTTTTTGGAATTAATTTTTGATTTAATTTGATTCAATCTGTTAACTTGAATCTGTGAAATTGAATCTGTGAAATTGAATTTGTATTTAATTTAATTTTTTGAATTAAATCTGTAAAATTGAAAAAATAAATTTTTGAAAAAAAGTTCAATCCGCAAACCGCCCGCACGTCCGCGAATCCTATCTGCACAAACCGCAAACCGCATTGCGGGCAGTTACGGGTTGACTTTTCTCCAAACCGCAAAGATGCGGGCAGGTCCAAACCGAACCACAAACCGTTCCAAACCGAACCGCGGACACCCCTAGTTTGTATGGGATGATTTGGTAAGAAATAAATTGATTAGATATAAAATACAAAGAAAGAAAAAAAATCTCACTCATAACTCATAGTCCACTCTTATATTATTTATTTATTTATTTTTAGTCATCCAAACATGATAATTAAAAAGGTTAATTACATTTTACTCCTTATCCTTATGGTTAACTCAAAAACACGTTACCTCTTGTGATTAAGAAATGAGACATTTACACACAAATCTTAATTTATGAATTTATACTTCATTAAGTTTTAATTAAGATTTTTTTGACCTTCAAATCTCATTAAATTTTTAATAGTCAGAATTGCCCTTCAAACAATAATTGTTCATCATTATGATTATCTATAACGGAACATGATGATTTGACATTTATTTTGATTTTCAAAACTTTCAAATTGGAAATATATATATACATATATATATATATATATGTGTGCAAAATAGAAAAAAAGTGAATTATTTTTTGTGCAAAATTGAAAATTGTGTCTATAAAGGAGCATGATGATGGAACATTAATATGCAAAACTAAAAAAAAAAAAAGATTGAAAAAACTGATAATGTTCTCAGTTTTAAAATTGAAAAAAATTGATAATGTTTTTGATTTTATTGGATAGTAATAAGTAGATGGGTAAAAACGTTTAATCTCATGATCTATTTTTTTTCCCAGTTAGTGAAACAATTATCTGAAATATTACTATTCAAAATTGATAATGTTCTTCGTTTTAAAAATATGGAAAAATTGATAATATTCTCAAATTTACTAAATAGAACCCACTGATTCAAAAAATCTTAAATAAGATCTGAGTTATCATAACATTTATAAATAGGATGTTTAGATAATTAACTCTTAAAAAATATACACATAACTCCCTTATAGTATGGAGTAAACTGCAAAGTTCAACTCCGTTAATATTTTCTGTAAAAAGCCTATATAACACTTATCTTTTTGTTTAATTTTTTTCTTAGTGCCATTATCAACCCGACTCCATTTTATAGTTTAAAAAATAAATAAATAAATAAAATAAAATGAATGAGACTCCATTGTCTTCCACTTTTCTCTGTTTTTACCGTTTTCTTCCTCTCTCCTTTCTTTCTTATACCATGGCAGACCACCCACCCTCCGACGTCAATTTTTTTCCTTTCGAAAATGTAACTTTTGCAGCTCGGACCAAATCCACAGACCTCGATATATATATAATAATATAAACACACATATTTATCAGCAATGATTTATAACACTAATTTTGATACTCTAATAGTGTGTAGGGACCCATTGCCAACTCATTAGAATTCGTTTTACAGCTCAATAATTAAAGCTCCAAAGTATTTTTCTATATTTATTTGCTCCCAAAAAATCTGTTTCTTAAAGCCCACAACACAGTAGAGAGAAAATAAATTTCAATTTCTTAAGAAATACTCTGTTAAAAAAAAAAAAAAAAAATTCTTGAGAAATAGTAGCAAAAGCTACCAATCCATTCACAAGCTATTACAAACATTCCATTGCTGACTCAATTGGAGCTCAAATCATCCGAAACTATCTCCATCGAAAACAACTGTCTAAGGTATATGATACATTGGGAGGTATTTGGGAATGGTTCATGTCTCAGCTCATTCTCATCAGAGGTATCACTTATTATGATATCTATAAAACATAAATTATTCCAAATTAATAACCCATTTTAGTGTGTGTGTATATTTGTGTGCTGTAGTGTGAGGTGGTCCCATGGTGACCTTGGGTTGTTGAAGCAAGGAAAAAAGATAGGGAGATGAGGAGGAGGAGATTATGTGCAGTGGTGAAAAGAAAAGGGAAGAAGAGAATGGTTCGATCATTGCTGTTAACAGTGAAAAGGTGGAGGAAGAAGAGGATTGAAAAGAAAAAAAGAAACAGTAAAATAAAGAAGGAAAAATTAGAAGGGCAAAAATAAAAGTTCCTAGTTATTTTGGCCAAACATGTTTGAGACTTGTCGCGCACACTTAATTTGGTGCGTGCTTTGCTGTCGCCGTTAAATGTAATAGAATTGGTTATTTTTACATTATATTCCAGAAAGCAAGGAATTATGTGTATATTTTTAAATTATACGATTATATATATATATATTTTTAAATCATAAGATACTGTATTTTTGGACTAAATCACAATGGAATAAAGTATAATTAATCTTAATTAAAAAATACAATTTCTTTTCTTTTTCTCGCATATCACAATCATTTATTTTCTTTGGTGATCCAGAGAAGTGTCAGTGATTACTTGAATTTGCAAGAGGGTGGTCAGGCTTGAATTCCAAACCAATCCGTCTTTGTAATGTAAATTATGCAATCACATTATGTTTATGCGATCAGATTTTTTTGAAATGTAAATTATGTTAGGCAATCATATCTGTTTATGCAATCAGATTTTTTATTTTTTTTATTTTTTGGTAGCAACAGATCTCTGAGATTGGAATTAAATCTGTTATTGTGTGACTAAGATTCTGTTTGTGTGACTAAGATTTGTTTCAATGGTGATTGGAATTAAATCTATTCATTTTTAAGTCTGTGATTTCAATGGTGATTTGTTTCAATGGTGATTGCATTTTTATTTGGAATTATTGAAATTGAATTTGTAATTTTAGGAATTGATTTTGAAGCATTTTAGAAAATTGATTTTGAATGATTTGTAAGTTTTAATGAATTAATTTTTAAAGGTAAAAATCCAAACCGCAAACCGCTTGCAACCGCCCGCACATCTGCAAACCCTATCCGCACAAACTGCAAACCGCACTGTGGGCGGTTGCAGTTTGATTTTTTCCCAAACTGCAGAGGTGCGGGCGGGTCAAAACCGAACCGCAAGCCGCACAAAACCGATCCGCGAACACCCCTAATAAATATATGTTCTTAATCTTCATACCAAATTCAAGCTTCAAACCGCCCTAAGTCTGTGTTTTTTTTTACTGCAAATTTTTCTATGAACTTGTTTTATTTTCTTTCAAGAACTTCATTTGCCCTAATGATGGTGTATTAATAGTGTAATTACGTGATTTGAGGCAAATTAGGTTAATCTGATCAATAAATTTGTTTATGTATTCCATATGAGTAGGCTGGTGTGGTGCATATTCGAAAATGTCTAAGGCAGCTATAGATGTTCCGATGAAGGGTGGGTTTAGCTTCGACCTTTGTAGAAGGAATGAAATGCTCATAAAGAAAGGCCTTCAATCTCCGTCTTTTCTCAAGACCGGCACTACTATTGTTGGACTTATTTTCCAGGTTTGATTTGATTCAAATTTCACTATGGCGAGGTGTATAATCTAATAGATTTAAGTTGTCATAGCAGATTATTGGGAAATTGTGAAACTTGTTCCCATAACCTTTGAGTTGATTTTATAGTAATTAAATAATAAATGATGTTTTGTTAATTGAAATCATCATTAGTTCTGTGAGGGGAACTGAGTCTACTATATGAGGGATTCATGCCTTGTAAGTGGGAATCGTGGGAATCATGGGCATCTACACCACAGTTCATGTGATCTAGTATTTTTTATTTATTTATAGAACTTTATCATTCATGTGAAGTAGATATTTATTTACTCAGTATTGAAATTTTAGAACAATTTTATTGGACCATTACCAACTTTTAAAATCATTAGATTTGGCGTGATAGTGATGTAATTAAATGCATATCACCAAATCGTGGAGTTGGTGGAAGTTGGAGAACAAAGTATACACTTTAAAAAAAAAATTAAAAAAATTTAGAAATATCGTTAACAAGCCGTTGGTAGCTTGGCTATATATACCTCAACTTTTATAAAATTTCATGCACATTTTGAGTGTGAATCCGACCTTAGATAGAGGTTGTAGCCTCCATTCCTTACACAAGTGCTTCCAAGAGTTTACTCCAAGGGAATCTTCCAAGTTCTTAACTTGTGAAAGGCATAAATATCATCCCATTAGTGTAGTTTATACACTATTGTTGACATACCACAAACCTCTCACCTATAAGACTTTGTTTGGGCTTAAGGGTATTGGTTTTCCTTCTTGAAGTCCATGTTCTAGCTTTTGTAAATCTAGTGATTTTTCGGTTTTTGATTTGGAGGTTGTAGTTTTTGGTGGGCATAAACCCACTGTAGTATTGTGGAAGAGGTTTAGAGTGTAACCTGGTGAAAATCTTTGAAGGAGTATTTGCAAAGGTTTTGGGTTGCCCTAGTGAAAACCTGTTTGAATAGTGGATTAATGCCGACATGGAGGCTGAGAGTGGATGTAGGCAAGTTGCTGGACCTGTCACGACACAAACCCACTCCTAAAAGTTTGGATCATGACTGACCAGTGACCTCTTGATTACTTATGGCCTCAGACAGATTACAGAGAATTTATAATAATGGGGCCTAAGCGGAAGTAAATAAAATAACAGAACGCCTATTAAGCAGTGCTTATATGCCAGTATTTTAAATATCATGTCATATAGAGAAAGTTCACATACACAATTCATACATTCAAGGACGAGTCATGCAGGTATATACAAGGAGTTAGCAATCCAAAAATTACATGTTAACAAGGTGTCCAAACAAAAGTTACCAAAGACTTAAACAAAATTTACCATCACAGAAAAATCCCAAAAGACAAAAGGCTCCTTTTTGGAGGCTTATCAAAGCAGGTCCACCAAAAAGACTCTTGAAGCTGACCTAGGACTGACATTCGAGTTGAACACCTACATAAATATATATAAATACCGAGTGGGCGAAGCTCAGTGAATAATAGTAAAGTAAATTAAATGAAGGCATGTGATGTAAACCCAATATTTGTCCAAAGTGCAATATTCAGAGTATTCATCATAGTCACGCTAAGCATAACGTTATTCATAATCACATTTTCAGAATGGCCTCAGGCCCATTTATTGCGGAACAATCTCAGGCTCACATGTAACAAAACGGCCTCAGGCCCAATCACATGATATCAGTTGTTCAGAATGACTTCAGGTCCAAACATATCTTATCATAAAGAAGATGGAACATCGACATGTCTTTATCTCTCACATAGAACAGAACGGCCTTGAGCCCAACATAATGCAGAACGGCCTCAGACCCAACATAGTAACAGCTATTCTGAACAACCTCAGGTCCAAACATATCTTATCATAGAGAAGATGGAATATCGACATGTTCCCTACAGCCTTAGGCCCATAACAGCCTCGGACCCATCACTTATAACAGGAACAGAATGACTTTAGGTCCACATTTCTTTCGTTCGTTAACATTCGTCAAGCATCCTTTACCATTCGTAACAAGACATTCTATAACGTTCGGAGCACATTTATATCATAATCCAATGTCATAGATATATATCATTCAATCTTTCCAAAATAGCAATTAGCCACATCATTCATATCAAAATAAAATAGAGAATTAAATAAGAACAGATCTTTACAATACTATTACTCACTGTGATTCGGTCGTGTAACGGTCCCTTCCGGCGAGTGACCTACGCATTACACACGCAACTTGATAAGCAATTCATTCTTTTCTTAGCTTCTTCTCTTTACTCATTTTTCCGTTTCGTTCAATTTCTATTCATCTTTAAGCATTTCGGGAGGGCTTACATACACACATTAATAGATTCAGAGGGTCGAAAGATAAACAAAATGCATTAATTTTCCTCCCTGTTTCTCACACATGTGGAAGCCCCACCGCACGTGCAGAAAAGTGTGCCACACGTGTGGCCCGCACGTGCTTTTATTTTAGAATGTTCTACTTGCTTGCTCTGTTTTCCACACGTGCGGTTTTGGGCTCTGTTTGTGCAGTCCGAAAATCTAACAAATTCAAGCCTTCCAAATGCATTTCTAAGGCCCAATTCAAGCACTTTTACTTCAAACACATGACATACAAACATAATAAGCATGAAACTCAAGCTCAAAGCGATCATAACTTACTTTAATTTGATATATAGAACACTAATTTCCATATGTCCTTAATTTCCTTCATCGTTTCATGTTATACTTGTATATGCTTACATGAGTTCAAAGCATGCAAAGACTCGAGATTAAATCACAATTTCTCACTATCCAACCCAAATCAAACTAAAAATAAAGGAATTAACTCTTTAATCACACAACCCAAAGATTACATGTTCATTTTCATGAAATGTGTTCAATCAAGATCATAATCCATAAACCCTAACTTTTATGAGTGTCCAAGCTTCATTTTAAGTCTTGATTTTAACCAATTGAAGCAAGATTTAGAGTATTCTAGTTGATTTACACTTGCCTTGAGCTATAATCTTGATTTTCCCCTTTCAAGTCCTCAATCTCAAGCTCTAGGTTGAGTTCTCCTTTGCTCTCTTTCTTTTCTCTTCTTCCTTCCTCTAGAAGCTCTCTCTTCAGGAGATATTTTGAGTTGTGTTTCTAAGTCTCATAAGGCTCTTACACATGTCCTATGTCACTTAAGCTTATTGAATCTAATTGGGCTCAATTAAGAATTTAGCCAAATGAATCCAATTAATTTATTATGAATCAAATTTTTACAAAACTTCATATTGTGTCTTAAAAATCATGCTAATCATAACTGTAAAGTCAATTTCGGTTTATCGCGCCTCTAAGGCTTTCAATTTCCAGTCCAAAGGTTGGAATTTCAACAAATTTTCTCATAACCGACAGATACAAGTTTAGAAACATGTAATTCACACATTTAAATATGGAATTTCACATTAAGCACACATATAATCACACATATAATGAGAGAATTAAAACATATAAGAGAGTCGGGTTGTTACAGGACCACTATAAAATCTTGTATTCATCTCTTTTATTTTGAGACTTAATTTGATATATAATTTGTATTGCCTTGTGAGATGAATGTGTTTCATGTTTTGTATTGAGCTGGACAAATTTAGAAATGCATGATTGACAAATTGTACTCTTATTAAAAAGTTAAATCACGAGAGAATAGAGAGTACTTCTCCAATAATTAGGTTTTGCTTCATCAAAATTGAGAGAATGATTTTTGTGCAACCTAACAAATTGGAAGGGAGTTTGATGGGTTTAACAGTTATTCATAGTTTGAATTGACCGAGGTTAGGACTTTTAAATTGTAACAAAGTATACAACCAAGTGCTTAAGTTGTTCAAAGTTGACATTACACAAAAAATGACATAGGTTCAATTCAACGCAATAAAAGCAATTTAGGTTCACAAAAATGTTAGGTTGTCATATTCTCCCCCTCAAAAAAAACTTAGGTTGACATTACGCAAAAAATTTAGGTTGTCATATACACACTAGGACACTTTCACATTTGCTTACTAACATTGTGTTTTTGTATGCCACTCTTCTTTATTTCATAGATTCTTTGGACTGGTTTGTTTGTGTAGATGCTTCTTATACTCTCCATCTATAATGATATTTTCATTTCATATTCAGGATGGGGTCATCCTTGGAGCGGATACAAGAGCTACCGAAGGGCCCATTGTTGCTGATAAGAATTGTGAGAAAATCCACTTTATGGCACCTAACATTTATTGCTGTGGAGCAGGGACTGCTGCTGATACAGAGGCTGTGACAGGTAATTTCAATTTTTATGTTCTATGTCAGAATATTGGTAGTTAGGGTTATGCTATTACAACAATAGACAGCCTTTTATAAGCTAAGTTTTGACAATATTGTCTTTCTAGACATGGTCAGTTCCCAGTTGCAGCTACACAGATATCACACTGGTCAGGAATCAAGGGTTGTGACAGCCCTTACCCTTTTGAAGTCTCATCTTTTTAGGTAAGGATACATAGTTCAAGGTTGGTGTTCTTAGATGCAGTACTTTCTGTTAGCATATTAGAATTCAAGGTTTGATTGTTTTGACTGAACCAGCTACCAAGGTCATGTCTCAGCTGCTTTGGTGCTTGGTGGAGTTGATGTGACTGGACCACATTTGCACACTGTAAGTGATTTTTACTAATAGGCATCTGAAGGGTATCGTGTTTTGTGTCATACTAAGGTACTAACTGTTTATTGAATCATTGCACAGATCTACCCACATGGATCAACAGACACTCTGCCATTTGCTACTATGGGTTCTGGTTCCCTTGCTGCAATGTCTGTTTTTGAATCAAAATACCGTGAAGGGCTAACTGTAAGTTGGTGTATTTTGATTGGTAGAAGTGTTTAGAATGTACAAGTTAAATTGATTTTAAATTTTATCATGTTTCTTAGAATTCTTAGATTATCATTGGTCTATATAATACAACTTGGATTAATTTGTGTTACTTTGGAATATTGTTTTCCTTCGTGTTTTCATTCCTACTTAAAAAAATAGGGAGTATATATATACATATATTTATTTTTGATGAAATGAGAATAAATCATGAAAAAGGATGAGAAATTATATTAGAGTTAAATTTTATCATGTGTCTTCGAGTTATTAGATTATCATTGGTTTCTATAATGCAGTCAACTTGGATTAATTTGTGTTACTTTGGAATATTGTTTTCTTTCGTGTTTTCATTCCTATTTAAAAAAATAGGGAGTATATATATATTGATGAAATGAGAATAAATCATGAAAAATGATGAGAAATTATAGAGCTAAAAATTTCTCTCATACATTAGTTGCATTTCTTTTCCTTGTTTTCTATTGTAACCAAATAAGGAGTTATGGTTTTCATTGCATTTTCTTTTTCTCCTTCCTCATCAAATTCATGAACCAAACACAACCTTAGGTCCCATTGTATCATAGGTACAGGAATGAGATTCAAGAATGCAAACTTTCTTGGAATCCCATTAAAGCATTTGGTATGCTATGTTGATAATGGAAATGCAAATCTAGATGAACACTCCAGAATTAAGGAAATATTGTTCCCATGGAAAGGAGTCTTGAAAATATGATAACACTGCACCCTAAGATGTCTTAATGGTTTATACAAACACAAAATATTAAATATAATTAACTTGTGTTACTTTGGAATATTGTTTTCCTTCGTGTTTTCATTCCTACTTAAAAAAATAGGGAGTATATATATACATATATTTTTTTTTGATGAAATGAGAATAAATCATGAAAAAGGATGAGAAATTATATTAGAGTTAAATTTTATCATGTGTCTTAGATTATCATTGGTCTATATAATACAGTCAACTTGGATTAATTTGTGTTACTTTGTAATATTGTTTTCTTTCGTGTTTCATTCCTACTTAAAAAAATAGGGAGTATATATATATATTGATGAAATGAGAATAAATCATGAAAAAGGATGAGAAATTATATTAGAGCTAGAAATTTCTCTCATACATTAGTTGCATTTTTTTTCCTTGTTTTCTATTGTAACCAAATAAGGAGTAATGGTTTTCATTGCATTTTCTTTTTCTCCTTCCTCATCAAATTCATGAACCAAACACGACTTTAGGTCCCATTGTATCATAGGTATAGGAATGAGATTCAAGCATGCAAACTTTTTTGGAATCCCATTAAAGCATTTGGTATGCTATGTTGATAATGGAAATGCAAATCTAGATGAACACTCTATAATTAAGGAAATATTGTTCCCAACTTAAGGTGGGATTAGGGTTTCATTCCCATGGAAAGGAGTCTGAAAATATGATAACACTGCACCCTAAGATGTCTTAATGGTTTATACAAACACATAACATGAAATATAATAAAATCGTACTGCATTAAAAGATTTAAAATAAAGTAGTAAAAAGTAATTGACTTTACAAGGTACAGTTATATCATATTTACCACACAAAAAAAAGAAAAAAGAAAAGGTTATATCACATTATATGTTTTGTAAAGTTATGTATTTATCTCTAAATAGCACTAGCATTTCTTGCACGGATTCTAATTTGAAAGTGCAATTTCTTACGTTTGAACACTTTGTGGTTAGATACATCCTAAAACAACACATGTAACAATTGTCCTAATAGGAGTTGCGTAACTTATGTTCAGTATTCTTGCAAACGGGGTTCACGCTAGTGTATCTTGAAAATTTTCTAAAACAAGGAGCCTACATATGATCAACATAACATTAAGTATGTAATGGAAACTTTTAATACAACTTACAAGAAAGAATTAATATTGAAAATTAAAAAAAAGAAAAAGAAAATAGGTAATATGTATTATTTGTAGAACCTCATTTTTTGAATTTGCAATTTTTTAATACAAAGATTTATACCAAACAGATAAATGGCTGCCTTACTTTTCCTGTCAAGTTTTATTTATTTATTTTTGATAAGTAAATTCATTATAAAGTGCCCAAAGGGTGCAATCTTTGTACGAAAAAGATATACGCATCAAAAAAGTTTATTCCATGCTTTGTGGCATGATTGCATCTCATTCCTATTATGTTCCATTTTTGCAAACCAAGCATGCCTTTAGTTCTTAAAACCAGTCGTGGAGAATGTTACCTCCATATGTGAAGTGAAATCCCACATCGCTTGGCTACTAAAGTAATATGTAGTATAAAACATAAGGTTACCCTCACATCAATAGTTAGTTTTTTGAGTTGAGTTTTACCCAATTCCGTGTAAGGCCATGATCCATCAATATGCTTTTGAGAATTCTAAGTGTCAAAATACATATTTGTAGAGGGATGAAGGAGTGAAGTTGGTGACCGAGGCTATTTGCTTTGGCATATTCAATGACTTGGGAAGTGGAAGCAATGTTGATGTCTGCGTAATAACCAAGGTTTGTTGATTCACACTGACATTCCTTGAAAAGAATAAAAGGTTTCACTTTTTCCGTATGTAGTCTTGATACTTTTCACGTGGCATGGCTTTCTAAACTCCTTTTGTCAATGTTTGCTTGTACAGGGGCAAACAGAGTACCTGAGAAACCACCAGTTGCCCAATCCTCGCACTTACATCAACGAAAGAGGCTATTCATTCCCAAAGAAGACTGGTCAGTAATTCTGTCCTAAACATTACCTTCATGTTGGTATTTACAATTTTGCTTCATATAACTCTCAGAATTGTCTTCTTTTTGTTGTTTCAGGGCTTTGTACTATTATTTTTTATACTTAAATTAAAAAGAAAAATAAAAAAAGAAAAAGAAAAAGGAAGGCTTATCTTGTTTGATTTTGAGATTGTTATCACAATAACATTATTTATTGAGCATTTTAGCATTTATCTGCCAACTGACCTTGTACTGGACTCACTTCTTAAACTATAATGCTAGAATATTATGAGACTGGTGATTTTTGTCTTCTGCTTATTCTAATATGGATAATTAATATTTGATGGTCAATGGATAAATGTATATATATATATATATATGGGCAACAATTCATGCCGAAAACTTAAGTCTGATGCTATGGCCAAGTCTATATATTTCTTGGATTGTAGGGAAATATTTGTAACCTCACGGTAACATTTGGTTGTGATTGCAGAGGTTTTGTTGACAAGGATTACACCGTTGAAACAGATGGTGGAGGTAACTGAAGCAGGAGATGCGATGGAAGAATGAGTTGCTGTGGTTGAACCATGCTCAGGTATTTTGTATTGAATTCTTGCCATTTATGACACTGTTCACTCTCATATTGTATCAGGTGTGACATTAAAAATTTAAAACTAAGTTGTTTCCTTTCTGCAATTAACATTTGTTTGGTTCCTTCATTATGTTATATGCGATCTTTGTGGTGGTATGGAATCTCATATGAATACTGGAGATTTAGGAGTGGCAATTTCTGAGAAGGATCATTTTGAGCCACTGTTGTTGCTGTTTTTTTTTATTCTTTTTTTCTTTTTTGGTTTTTCTCTATTTCATGCACAGAACAAACACTGTTTAAATTATCTGGTCTCTTTTGTGGTTATGTGGAAGCTCCTGAAAATGATGAAAATGCAGAACAAGGTCTAGTGATATTTGGAAACATCATTTTTTCCCCCTATACGAGGATAGAGAAGCTTCATTCAAAATCTCTTATGAAATACCATTCCCTGTTTTAAGATTAAATTTTTGAATGCCAGCATCTAAATGAGCGAGTCAATTAGAGTAATAAGTTATTTAAATTTGACTCATAAACTTAAGGAGTTTGAAAATGTGTTTGAGTTTTGCTTGTTTATCTTTTGAGCCAATCTCAAAAGAGTTTTAATGAGCCAAGGTTGATTAGTTTTATTTTTTATAATGCATATAACTGAGTCAAGTCAAGTAAAGATTGTTTAAGTTTAGTTTAAAAACTTGACAAGTTTTAAAATGTATTGAAACTCAAACATGTTTTTAACGAGCCAAATAAGAGTGAGCTCAAGTAGTTTGATTTGTCTTGCAACTCTAGTTGAAACTCATTGCGAATTAAATATTAGAAGACCAAAGAAAGCCCACAATAAAATGATTTTATTGCTTAAACAAACTAAAATAGTACATGGAACTTCATTAAACTTCTTTAATAAGGTTGTATTTAGATGATGAATTTGCGTAACGATTAAGTTTGATGGACGAAAAATCAAATGATGTTTCAATTTGGTTCCGGTAGTTTATAGGATTTGTCAATTTGGTCTTTATAGTTTATATGAAAATCAAAACAACAGTGATCAAATTGACACATTACAAGGACCAAATTGAAGCATCATTTGATTTTCCGTCCATTAAACTTAATCGCCGTTATTTATTGGACTAATATGACACAATTAGTAAAATTAAAGGGTAACATTAAGTAAATTAAAACAATAGGGACCAAAATAAAAAAAATGTAAAGTACAGGGATTACCGCTGCAATTTACCCTTTAAAATATATAAAAGCTTGATTTGTTTCTTAAATATATTTTTAACAAGGTAAAAATGCAGTCATATTTGAGTAACTTAATGAAAAGATTGTGAAGCAAATTTGAGAAGAGTTAAAATACATCGATAAAATCGATAGTCTATGGGAAAATGATTTATGGGAAAATTACATCGATAGTCTATGTTTTGTCTCTTATGTCATTTTCATTCCTATACTTTTAATTGTTTTAATTTTGACCCTTAATTTTAGATTTCATATCAATTTGATCTAATTGATAAAATCGTTAATTTTGCCACCTAAAAGTATGACACATGCAACTTATTTTCGTATTTTCTATAAAAAAAAAAAAAATGCTAACAATTGTAATCAATTAGACAAAATTGAAACAATATTATAAATTCATAGTCAGAATCAAGCCAACTAGAATTTTAAGAACTAAAAGGACACAAAAATCAAAATATAGGGACTATTGATGTAATTTGCCCATGATTTATTGCTTCAACAATATGAAACTTGATTAAACTTCTCAATAAATGATTTCTTGTACGTACTGTTCTTTTCACAAATTTTTTCAATGTCTAAATACATCATTATCTTCTCTTTCTCATGCTGAATCCACCAAACTCCCAAGCATGTTGTTTCTCAAGAAATCGAACACTGAGTTGAATCCAAAGAAAGGTATGGTCACGCTCGAACTTCTAGTACTATTAACAATTTTGAACCACTAACTTCCCGGGTCGCACATATTGTCCCTATTTAAGCATTTACAATTATTCGTAACGATAATATTGCTACTGGGGTCCACACCCAAGTAAACGGCGGCGCCATCGGTGGTGAGCTTGGATGAGAGGTGCATTTTAGAGTCTGAGATGGGCTCCCATTTTGAAGTTGAGTCACTGCAAATCACACCAAGTTTTGCTAGTTTGTTTAGCCCATCTGCTTGTAAGCAAAAATAGGTTCCTTTTATGGTTAGTGTCTTTTGTTGTGTGTTGTAGGACCAAGCCTCAGAGTTTGTGCATGAACCTAGCTTCAGTGGCTCCAATAGTGATTTTCTGTGGATACACTGACCAGTTAGTGGGTGAAAGATTACTTTGTGTTGTTTGGCTCGTTGTTGGGCTGGCCCTGCATGCCAAACAAAGCATAAATAAAACCGTTTATATATAGATGATTGTTAACATGTGTTTTTAAGGCACACATCAAAACTTTATAGGCATACAAGTTAAGACTGAACTCTCAAACTAAAATTGGTATATGTTTAGACTGGATGCATAATTCCAACTTTGGGGAGAATATAGATGTGAAAACTAAAAATTCATTGGTACCACTAATATTCTAATATTTTCCAAATAAAATTGTAACCGTCAAGTTTTTTTTTTTTAAAAAAAATATATATATACTCAGGGCCTAAATTATATAATTTGAAAATATTCTTAATTAATACTACTATAATATGGAGATTTTCAAAACTTTTTGGGAGGGGCATTATCTCCATTTATCCTTGTCCATTTCGATTATATTCGTATTTTGTCTTTTCTTATATTTTGTCTTCCTAGTACAAAATTTATTGTCTTTTTTGAAGTACTTCGGAAATACCAACTCAATAGGTTAATATGACACTTTTAAATTAATAAGAGCACTAATCATGTGTAACAACCCTCGTCACTGTTTACCAATTAGCTACCGAATACTGCTAAACTGAGACTGATTATGACTAATGATTGAATTGATCGAAATCGAATCGATCATGAAATTGAAAACCCGATTGATTGACTATATCTGTTTTAATGCATTTTTTATTTGTTGATTGTTAATTGATCTGTTCATGTTTTACGTTTAAATTGCAAATTGAAGACCTTATCGGCGGCCGAATCTGAAATTGATTCATGTTCTGTGTTAATTAGATTTTATGTGATTTTATGACATATTTATCTGAAAACTGATTAGGTATGATTAAATTAGATTAAATAGGTTGAATTGCATAGTTGGCTTTAATTACAACTTTGCTACTTAAGTAGCCCACTACCTAGACACATGTGGACCTTAGCATTCATGTAACAAAACATTTCCTTAGCCTATTTTGTTGAGCTCCACCGAAATTAGAGAGAGAGAGAGAGAGAGAGAGAGAGAGGGGAGTTAGGAGAGAATTTGGCCTTATCTTGTGAATTGTTTGAGAATCTTGAAGAAATTGAAGGATAATTGTCCAATTGAGCCTCCATACCTTTAATTCAAGACTTAGGTAAGGAAATTCAACCTCTCATTGTTGTCTTTAAGTTGATCCTTGCATGATTCATGTCAAATTGTAGAGCTAATGCACCTAGTTCTAGCATGTTGAATTGAAGCTCATTCCATACATGCATGTGTATATTGAAGAGTTTTGAGTTGTTTTTCATGGCAAAAGGTTACATGCATGCTCATATTTATGTTTAAGTCCATGATTTCATCTTATTTTGAAAAGAATGAGCTCATTAGAGCATGTATTGAAGCTTTAAATTGGTTAAATTCATGTATGTTTGCATGTTCTTCATGTTTATGAAAATTGGTTTGAAATTGAGTTTGAATTAAACACCCTTGGGCTTTGATTTCTCAAATTGAGCTTTGAACCATGTTGTTTTATGTGTTTACAAATGTTTTCCAGGAAATAGGCCCAAGAGAATTGAATTTGGTGTTTGAAACACATGATTTTGAACTTGGAGCTCAAATCTGGATTTTCCAGATTTTGGTCTTCCGCTCAAGCGGGGAAAACGGCGCTCGAGCGGGAAATTCGAGCTCCCAATACTTTGCACTGTTCATCAGTCCGCTCGAGCGAAGAAATGTACGCTCGAGTGGAGGATTGGGTGACACGCTCGAACGGGTGTCGAGCGTGAATTTCACCTATCCAGTACTTTTTGGTCCGCTTGAACGGGTAAGTTGACGCTCGAGCAGGGACCTATGTTTGCCTATTCGCTTGAGCGGAGTACCCTACGCTCGAGCGGGACCTCTATTTTTCTGAAATTTTGAAAATGCTTTTAAAGTGCATCTTTGCATCCTCATCCTAACCTAGGCATTCTTAGGTCTAGTTTAAGGCATCTTAATGAGGATATAGATGTAGAACACACCGAGGCAATTAGGGATCAAGTTGTTATTTTTCCCGACTGTGTAGCTTAGTGTGTGTTCAATCTGTAAACTGTGTAGGGTTGGCGACTGGAGACGCGCTCTAGTTTACTGTAGCCCAGAACTCTGTGAGTAACAATTGTGTAAAGATATGTTCAAAATGATTATCTTCTGAATCGAATCGCATCGCTTCGAATCGACATCTTAATCAATGAATGTATGTCCTATATTAATCAGACGTATTGGCATCTTTAGCAATTATCATTCTTGTTATTCATAGAGATCTCTATCGGTTCCCTCGTTGGAACCACTACTGTTTACTGATTGATGGCCATCATTGACTATTCAGTCTTTAAGACTTACTGTTTACTGTACTGCTATGCTAATAGATGTACCACATATGACTGAATGACTGAAATACTGTTTAATGAACTGTTTTCATTACTGTAAAGACATTCATTCTAAACCTCTTTACGCATTGTGTTATTCACTGGGCTTTAGCTTATTGCTCATATATATATATGTAGGTGTACATGCACCAGACCAGAGCTAGGAGCGTGGGGTAGACTCCCTTTTTGTCAAGCCAACCACTGTGCCTCACTACGAGGTTCCGAACCTGCCAAGCTATGGCTTAGGAGTGTTTTAGTCCCCTGTTTGTCTCTACATCTGTTTTGTTTAATGTATATACTGTATAGACTGTTACCACTGTTCATAGGGATTTAGTCCCTGTTTTGAACGATTGTAAATATTGTGCATACTGTTCTGTACTGTATATATATATGTATGTATGAAAAGTCTTTTTGCATACAGATTGTCACAGCTCATTGGACATTGTTTATTTACTGTAATGGCTTCCGTCATGCCCTCAGATGTTTTTTATCAGACATAGCTTAAGGTGCCTTTAGTAATCTTGGATTCTTGGCGATTCTGATGCTAAACCCATAGGGGCGGGTTTGGGTCGTGACATCATGAATATAGGGAAAGGGATTCTCTCCAACAATTTTTTTATTCAATCATTATTTAACAATTGATTCAAAGGCCAAGTCTAGTATAATGACTCGCTGTTAAATTAAATTGTGATATTTGGATAAGCTATGGTAATGACTAGTCGTAAAATTGAATTGTGACCTTTAGATCAATTGATGGATGATGATGGCTAGATGAAAAAAGTGCTAGAGGACCAACGAGATAGAGACAAATGAGATGACCTTGTCTCCCATCCAACTGACAAAAGTGAATTAAGTTTGGTTGACGTATTATGATAGTGAATATTGAATAATTTTCACAAAAAAAAAAAAGGCATAAAATTGAATTTTATGAATTCAATTCCTTGAAAGGGTGATTGAATGGCCGAGATCCTTTCCAAGAAGCTTGAATTCCTAGCCTCACACCAATTCCAATTGAACACCCCATAAAACTCCTCTAACCCAATCACCCATTCTCTCATATAATAACTCCCAGCAAGTGTCCATAAAGCCCAATCCAAGTCAAGTTCAGCAGCCACACCCAGGAAACAATTTAGGTACCTATTGTCGTTGTCATTTGTACCCCTTAGGTCCACCCCAAATTCACTCATAAACAAGGGGTACCCTTGGTCCAACACAAACCTTGCCTTCTTCATCATTTGATCTACCACTTGCCCACAAACCTAGTTTGGGTTGCCCATTTTCCATGCCGATCCATCAGAAAACCCATACCAATGCACCTCAAATACTAGCTTTCTGGTGAACGTTAGGTTCATTGGGCGGTTGGGAAGGAAGGATAAATCTTTGTCGAAACTCTATCCAGAGAGAATGACGAGAACATCAGGGGTTTACTACATAAACCACTTCTGCTCCTTTCTACATGTACCTAAATTAAGCATCACATTCGTTTGGCATAAAGTTACGGGACTAAAATAGTCATAAAAAGACAAAATAGGCTAAAAAGTCAATAAGATAAAATGTCACATCAAAACTATAGTCATTTCATTTTTTTCTTTCACAAAAGTCAAAAAAATTAAAAAGTTCACCCCAAACGAAACTTTTTAGCCCCAGGCTAAAATAGTTAAAAAATCAAAAAACTAAAAAGTCAACCTATATTCCAAATGAATCCATTGTGTATAATCAAGATTATTTTTTGTACTACCGTATTATTGTGATTGTTATAGTGAACTAAACTAACTTATTGGGGACCAATTTCAACTTTAGGCCTAAGGCCACAACATCATTTGTGGTGCTAAGTCAAAGTTAGCCCAAGGTACATTCGGGAGTTGTTTGGAAAGTATTAGATTAGTATATTTTTTGACTTTTTATTTAAAAACATAAAATATGAGTTAGGTTTGAAATGATGTGGTAGAGAAGTAATATAACCCAAATAAGATGATTGTGACCCAAATATGATAATGTGCTAAACTATGCTATTTTAGCACATGCTAAACAAAACCTCAATACAGTTTAGACCAAGCCCATTAGTAATGCGTTTAAACAAAAGAGTTAATTACACCCAGGCTCCTCAATTGTTAACCTTTTCATTTATAAATCTGTACATATTAGCCTCCTCAATTATGAACACCGTACTAATACACCCCTTTTAAATATGGTCTAAAAAAGTGAAAGTGATACAATTTTATAATTAAGAGAGTCAAAATGCATGGATTTATAATTGTGGGGCCAAAATGATATTAACAAATAGTGGAAGGAAGGGGTTTTGATGTAATTAACCCTTGAACAAAATTCATGAACAGTTAATGAAAAAAGACAAAAATAATAATGTAATGAATACTATGCATCACCAAATACATTTTACTATTTCTCACACAAAATTACTATGAAAAATGATCTGTTGCTCGAAATTGTTGGCTCGAATATCCAAAACGACGTTGTTTTGGTTTTTTTTTTTCCTTTTCTTTCTTTCTTTCTCGGTGCGTTCAAATACAGAGGGAAGAGATGAGGGGAGAGAGAGAGAAAAGAGAGAAGAGAAGAGGAAGAGAGAAGAGGAGAAGGAAGATCGGCGGTGATGGCGGTCCCCTTTCCAGTAGATCTGGATTTAAGGATGAAAGGGATTTTTTTTTTTTTTTTTTTTTTTGTTAATGAAGATGATGATGATGTTCAAAATCTGAAGATGAAGGGGAAAAAAAAAATTGTTGATGAAGATGTTGATGATGTTGATCTGGATCTACAGACCCAGATCTTATTGATGTTGATGAACAAAAAATATTTTTTTCATGTTGATCAACAAATTTTTTTTTTTTTTTTTTTTTTTTTTTTGATGTTGATGAACCCAGCAGCACAGTAGACCCAGCTCCTTCTTCTTCTTCTCTCTTCTTCTTTTTCTTCTTCTTCTTCATCTTCAAAAAAGCACGAAGAAAGGGAAAGAAAAAAAATACCAAAACGACGTCGTTTTGGTGTCGAGCCACTCTCAAGCCACATTCTTTCAAGCTACAAATTGGAACTGAATTATTATATCCCAAAAATAACCATAGGTTTTACATACATACTTCTTTATCTTGTAGATTGAGAAGTGAAAATAATTTCAAAATTCATAATATTCAAAAAATTATTTAAAATTTTAATTTATAATATAAATTTTAACTTTATTTAAACGTTGCACCTAGAATTAATATAATCAATCCATTTTAAATTCTCAACTATTTTTAGATATTTTTTGAGTACGCAGTGTTGATGATTCATTCGGTAACAAGTACTTTTTGGTTCAATTGATAGAGTTTTCAGGTATGGCATTGTCCACGTAGTGCTCTATGCCAATGACATAGGGAAAAAATTCACAATCTGATCATGTTGACTGTTAAGTAATTGAGAATCCAATGAGACTGACTTATTGTATTTCGTCATTCTTTATTTTCCTGGAACACCACATAGATAATTGTCATATGACACTTGAAACTAGTTAATAGTTTTTTGAATTTTTTTTGAGAAATTACAAAAAAAAAATAAATAAATAAATAATAATAATAAATTAAGGATTTGACCCTATAACAAAATAAACATTTATTTTTAAATTTTGCCAAATTAAACCCTAATTTTTTATTTGTTTTCAATCTAAATTAGTTGTCTATTTTCATTAAATAAAATCTATGAAAAACATAATAATTTAGTCATTAAGCTCAACGAAAATGATATTTTAAATATTTTATATATATCTATATTAAGTTTATGAGTAAAATATTCTTTTTTATCGATTTTACTTGACGAAAATAGTTAGATTGAAAATAAATTAAAAGATTAAGATTTAAATTGACAAAACTAAAAATTCAAAATTTATTTTATTGTAAGGTTCAAACCCTAAATTTTTTTCTTTTTTTTTACAAAAATATAATTTTGCCTTTTTTTGGAGTAATAGAATATTCTTATTTATGATAAATTACAAATACACCCTCTAAAATTTGTTTAAAATATAATTTGTTTCCTGTAATTTTAAAAATTATAAATATTTTTTAAAAAAAATTTTATTTAACAAAATTAATAAAAAAAATAAAATTCATAACTACTCTTCTATAATACAATAAAATTATATTAATTATTAATTAAAATATATTCATGATATAATTAAAAATTATTAATAAATTTTATGATTTATTAATAAAAAAAGACAATTTCTCATATGGGATTAGAAATTAAAAAAAAAGGCGAATTACACTAACAATCTTTATAATTTGGAGCTTATGTCACTTTGGTCCCTGACTTTTCAATTGTGACACATTTGATCCTAAATTTTGAATCTTGTTCCAAATCAGGACAATTGAACATACCATTACTTAATTTCAAGAGCAAAATAGTTAATTTGATAAAATATAAACTAATTTGACAAAAATAAATGTCAAAAAAAATATTTTTTATTTTTTAAAAATTATTTTTACCCACTAAAGATAAAATTATGTAAAACTGATAAATCTTTTAAACATTTTTTTTACTAAATTAATTTTTAATATGTATTTGGATGATGATCATGTAATGGGTGCTTGTTAGGATGTAATGTGTAACTTAATTTTTTTAGACAAATAATTTGAGAAGTTAGAAAAAAATTATTTTTAACTTTTAATGATTAATGTTTGTTTATGATATCAAATCACAGTAAAATGATCAAATTATCTCTATTTAATATTACAACTTTACTCATGTAGTACATTTTAAATCAGGAGAGAGGTACAATTGTAATTTCACTGGTAACTATAAACCAACTTTCAAAATGAAAAAAAAAATACAAAAAAGTCAACTTTTTGACTTTTGTTACAGACCTAAAAACGTGGCTAGAAGCCGAGTTCCCAAAACAACCCATATACGTTACGTCTCTGCAAACCCTATCTTACGTTTGAAGAAGAAAACGCTTAACAAATCCATCAACATTCACAACATCGCACATGGTGTACCACCGCCGGTGATCTCCGACAATCTCCGGTGAGTTTTAGCAAATTCAGAGTTTTTGATTCAATTTCTTTTGAACTTGAAAGTTTCTGAAACCTGAATAAAATCTGAGTAATTTATTTACTTATTGGATTATACAGCGATTTGGGGACTGAGTTTGGTTACGGTGTCAATAAGGGTTTGTGAATTTTTCGTTAGATGATGACGAGAAAAACTAGCAGCAGCTGTGCTGTCTGCGAGACCTCAAATCTTGCTTCCATTTGCGCCCTTTGTGTAAATTACAGGTGATTTCTCCAAATTCAATATCAAAATTCTATAATCTTGTTGAGCTCAGTTACAAAACAGCATAAAATTTTCTTAATTGGGTACTATTCCCAAAATAGTCATAACATTTGTGCAATGGGCCGGCGAATTATGAGGTATTTTGTATGCTGTTTGTTATATACAGATTAAATGAGTATATCACTACTTTGAAGTCATTGAGGAGCCGACGGGATTTACTTTATTTGAGATTGAGTGAAGTGCTTGTGGCAAAGGTCTGATTCTGTCCCTTTTGAACTTGTTAGATTATTTCCTCTTGTTATGTTTGTTTCAATATCAGTGGGTTATCTTGTTCCGTCGTGTGCAATAACCATTGGGATATGAACTTATCCAGTGATAACTTATATTTGAGGCTTTTGGTCATTGAAATGTCAGTTTTAGTGAATCTGTTTTATTCGGTTTTCTGTCTCATGTATTTTTCTTTGTGAGGAAGTATGATCATTGTCTTTGAAACATAAGGTATGTATAAGATGTACAACTGTGGATATCATGAAAAAGTAAATCCAATAATTGATTCCATGGAAGACTTACAAAAACCTTTGAAGGATATGGGAGTTCTCTCATTTAGGGGTTCGTTTGGGAAGTGGCTTTTTTAGTGATTTTCGGCTTTTTGGCTAAAATATGAGGTGGAAAAAACTGAAATGTTTGGGAATGGCTTTTTGGCTTCACATGGAAAAACGTGCAAAAAGTAGAGAGAATGGGATTGAATCTTTGTCTTTTTTGTATATTTTTTTTTGGTTTTTTGGCTAAAATTCTCACATACGAAACGAACCCTTAGTCCACAATCTAAATAGCTGCAGCTTCAAATACTTGAAATAGGGGCTCACTGAATTAAGATGGTTGACTACTTGGCTCATTTTAGGAGACTAGAGAAAGGTGTTGTAAGTCAAAGTTGTTGCTTAAAATGGATTTATCAATATATCTAAATTGAGATTGATACTTGCCTACTCAACAAAGCGTTATTTAAGGTTAGCTAAATGTATCCTATTTTGCCATTATGCTCAATCAAGGGCCATAATTTTAGTTAAACCGTGTGTTAAGGTGTATTTCCTTACTATCTCTGCCTACATTGATCTTCTTTGTCCTCTAGAGAGTTACCCACAATGTGGACAATGAGGGTACAAACAAATGGGTTATTGTAAATGCTACTTGATCATCTCATATGCTTTAAAAGCCCAAATGGAAAAATCTATCCCTTATGTGTAGCTCCTTCTATTTGATCATCTCGTATTCAATGGTTTCCTTTTAGATATGGTGTCTTTGATTTTTATTCTAGTTTGATTTTGTTCACTCCATTGTTGCTGCTTTTTCCATTGGCATTTTAATAAAATGGCATTCACAATTAATCTAAATTCTTTCACATTCTGGTCCAGTGCATCCCTGGTTAACATGCATACTTCTCAAGTTTGATTTCTTAACCTTCATCAGGGTAAGGCAGAGGATCAGCTTAGTTGGAGAGTGCTTCAAAATGAGAAACTTGCAGGATTGAGGGAGAAGCTCCAATCTAGCAGAGAACAATATTCACAAGGTTGGTTGCCTTGCACTGTTGCTTGCAATTTAGGTTGAGCAGTGCCCAGATTTTACGTTCTGAGCTCATTAGACTAATTGATGTTTTTTTAGGGAAGGCTAAGGTTGAGAAGATGTCATATGATCTAAAAGTCAAATATGAGTTGCTTGAATCAGCCAGGACTACGGTAACAGATTTTTCATTCGATTTATGTAATTATATGGTTAATTAAAATATAAGTACTATTCTCTATGTCATGATGTGAATTTTCTTTGCTATTATAAGCATAGTGTAAAATTTCTATGATATTTGCAATGTATTCATAATTCCATTGGCATATCCATATTTTCAAGACGCCAATATCATCCACAATATTTTATGATACTTTATTAATTTCTCCAATTTATGTGAATCAATATCGATATTGTGCGATATCCGTCAATATATCCATATTGTTAAGGTTGTGGTATATTATTTTGTTGTTATTCTATTCCTTGATCATTAGTGATGTTAGTTGTCTTGGACTTCGTGTTACAGTTGGAAAGAAATCGTGTCGAACAACTGGAAAAGTTCTATCCTAATCTCATCTATACACAGAGCTTGGGGCACGTGAGTATCGTTTTTAATTATCAGATTTTATGTTTTGGTTACGTCTCTTATCTGTGGTATTTATCATATGAGTTGTGCTCCACTGGAGGCTGACCCTGACCAAAACATTATATTCTTCAACTGGTCAAAAGATATTGTGTAGGGATGTATTTGTAATCTGTTGTTGTCTTTAATGTTTTATTGTATTTGATGCTTAGGATATTTATGAACTGCAGATGGCCATTACCTCCGAACGTCTTCACAAACAGTCAGTTGTTATCAAACAGATATGCAAGTTGTTCCCACAACGTCGGGTAAGCCCTTTAAGGAGTGGTTACTCTACAAGTATAATATGTTATCACTTCATTTTTTCTGTAACTTGTCATGTTTTAATAAGATTGACAAATTTTCTAGTGCTGCTGTTGTTAATCAAGTGTATCTAATTGAATATGAATCTGAATGCCTTTTAGAACTCAATGTTGGTCATCCATTGGTTTTAGTTTTCAAATACTCCACTTTGTTTTTAAGAGGTGAAGTGAACTATCCATATGATGTTCTGCATTCTTTCTCTATTTTTTTCCTTGCCAGCAAGGAATTTGGGCCTCAAAGGGCATACAATTGTCTCCTAGAACACATGTAGTCCCCTGTTCCATTTGCACCAACTAATTACCTGGATAACTCCCCTGAGGTAGCCCTGAAGGGATGAGTTGAACTAACTCCTGCTGCCTGAGATGGGATCCTGGCTATCTTGTCTACCTTTGGGATTAATGTTTAGTTTTCAGGGGGCCTTGTTCTAAGTTTATAACTATTTGGGGTTAGTAGCCCAAATTTGTTCTGCGACTCCTAGACTCCAGTCTGTAAAGAGCTGTATGACCAACTCATGCATTGTTTTTCAGTAACTTTTGTATTCTATGCATATCTTTTCCATCTTTCATTTTGTTGGCCCTTTGATGGTGTTATATAGGAACTACAAAGTAATTCACCTTAGTAACAATACAGTTCAAAATTCGACACATTAAAGAAAAGCTTGCAGAAGATGGTTGCGTTGTTATTCCAAAGAGGTAGCTATATCATATTCATATGGTTATTACTAAAATTATATGAGATGAATATACAATACCATTATCCTGACTTCAGATCATTGTACCAAAATATTGTAACGTCCCGAAATAATTTGACATGAACTATCCACATAACTATTACATCAACTCACTTCCAAAATAGGATATCAACCAGAACCCTTTACATAAGATCAAATGTTTTACAAAAATAATCTCATATGCGGTTATACATTCATTGATAAACTAGTACATGAATCTATAGCATGTAACATCATCAGATCAAAACGAATAAGGCGCTCAAGGGCTTACAAGTTCCAAGGCAATAGCCCTGTTACACAAAATGGTCTCTTGGACCCATACACATTAGCCCTTGGCTTTACAAAAATTTTACACAAAAATATAAGAGCAAAATACTCTTCACAATCACGTCCACGCCATCAACTCGGCTTAATCACCACATCTTTACCTGCACCAAATCTCATAGGGGTAAGTATAAAGTCCAGTAGAGTATTGTCACAAAGTATATACAGTTATCCATTTCCCTTAACATAAAATAAATAAATGCAATGCCATGCCCAAGCTAATCAATGAGGAAAAAATATTCATTTCAATGCACTATTTCAAAATTACCACGTTCTCAATAATATCTTGTAATCTCAACAATTTCAAACTTCCAATATTAATTCAATAGGGGCGGTAAATACGACACTGGTAATCCCTAGGCTGGTGTCTACAAGTAAACTCTACGAGTACTACCAAACTGTCATTTTCTATTATTATAGGAAGGCTCGACACCTATCCGCGCGGTTTTCTGGTCTTTCACCATGGACACTCAGGCCAACTTAACAAAATTCATCTACACTCCCTAACCGGACTTACCACCGTATTTACCCCTTACGCAATTTCATAGTTCACATTACAATAACACCTTTCTTCATGATGTAAGTCTCTTTGATTTAAGTTCACAATGCACAATGATCAATAAAGCAACATGCAATGCAAAGATCTTTTCCATACCTCATAACATTTCTCCATTTTAAATATCTCTACAACAATGTTAACTTTCACATTCTCATATTCTCCTTTCAATATTCATCCACAAAATTAACATGTATCATCAACATCTTGCCACAATTCTCATTTCATATGCCATAACAAGTTTGTCTCTCCATGGCTACAAGTGACATATTTCAAACACAAATCTCCAATATTTACAATTTTCCCACCATTTATGATATCCAACAATTTATCACACACAAGCTTGCATTATTTAAGTATTAGCAATAACATTTAAATAACACTTCCTTCTCATACATCAAGTAAATTTGCCATCTTGGTAAACATTGATAAAAACCCTCTCATTCATCATTTTAACACAAGAAA
This sequence comes from Camellia lanceoleosa, assembly GCA_025200525.1. Classification (NCBI taxonomy): domain Eukaryota; kingdom Viridiplantae; phylum Streptophyta; class Magnoliopsida; order Ericales; family Theaceae; genus Camellia; species Camellia lanceoleosa. The sequence continues at coordinate 162,045,740 of CM045761.1, read as the reverse complement.
ATAAGAAATTTCAAGACATTTTTCATTTTACCAAAAATTCCCCATTTCTAGGGTTTTCATCAATAACAAACTTTCATCATTTTCTAATAGAAACTCCATCACACCATTTTCCATGAGTTTAATAGAGGAAAACCCACAAAATAATAGTAAAAGGTTGAAATACAAACTCACATTCAAGGCCTTCTTCATTTTGAAATCAAATCAAAGAAATCAACACAAAACTTCAAAACCCTTTTTAAATCAACATTAATCTAGCAAAACTTGTATATATGACTCAAGAAAATCCTGCCTCAAATGCTTGAGAAGGAACAAGATGAAACCCTAGAGTTAGAAGATGAGAGAGAGCCTTGGATTTGCCTCCACCAAATGAAATCCTAGCTTTGGATCTTCAAGATCTTGAGAGAGAAGATGAAGATCTTGACTCAAAATTAGCAAAATCAAAGTGTTTTGGATGTTTGAGGTGTTTTTCTAGAGAGAAAGGGGAGAAATATAGGGTTTAGAGTGAGAGTGAGATGTGTATAATGGGTGGTATATTCGGACCAAAATGTTATAAGAAAACAGGGCACGGACTGTCTAGTTGGCCGCTCATGCGGCCTTCCCCACCGCTCGAGCGCCCACCTCCGCCGCTCGTGCGGCCACCTTCCTCCGCTCGAGCGCCCTTAGACAGTGTGCAATTTCTGGGTGGCAGCCTCCACCGCTCGTGCGGCCCCTCCCACCGCACGAGCGGCCCTGGCCCAGCAGCCCAAAAATTCAACCTCGCCCTCGGGCACCCCAGACTCACCTGTGCACCGTCCGGAACAACTGAAATTCAACACCGAACGAAATAAGAACAAGGAAACCATTCCCGGACGTTTCAATCCAACGAAAATAAAAAGAGAACTAAGCAAAGAAAGAAAGAAGAAAAGGGAAAAAGAAGGCCGGTCATCACAAATATCCTTTAAAAAGAGAAAAAGGAAAAAGAAAATGCAAAGTCCTTTTTTGTCTTGTCTTGTTTTCTTGGTTGATTTTTGATTCGATCTCATGTTTTATTCTTCTTAAGATTCTAATTTCTCAACTTTATCTTTTTAAGATTAATTGCAGAGAGCATTTGGATTTTTTATTAATTAAAGTTTGGTGGCTTTGTTCATTAATATAGGCAATAACTCGTCACTAGGATGATTGTTCTATTGGTTTCGAATGAGCTATATTACATCCATGCTGTGGGTAAATATAGACAGAGAGAGAAAAGATGGGTTGCAGAGAATATTTGGATTTTTTTTTTAAAGTTTCTCGGCATTGTGTTTATTAATATAGGCAATAACTTCTTGTTAGGATGATTGATCTATTGGATTTAAATGACCTATATTACATTCATGCTGTAGGTTAATATAGACGGAGAGAGAAAAGATGGGTCTAGCGGTCAGTATGATCAAATCTGCAATGCACGCTTACCAAGAGGACTTGATCCCCATTCAATTCCATCCGAAGAACTTGCTGCCTCTTTGGGGTAATCTTTCTCAATTAAATTCTTTATATACTTTTTGTTTTGTGTGTGTTGTGTTTCTGGCCAACTTATGATAATAAAGATCTCACCATGAGATCTGATCCAACATCTGGTCACTCTTTTTTTTCTTCTTCATGTTGGCCTTCTTTTGAACTGTATTAAGATGGTTCAATATAACTCATTTTCGTGATTGGATAGGTAGGATGTAATGAAGAATATTAGTGATCAACTTGTTTACTGCCTAGTAATATTTATGTACTTACTTAGTAACACTGAATCTTGGATGTATTCCCTTCCTTTATTGCTGCTAGGAGCTCTAATAATCTTCTGGTGAGCCTTGTGACTATTTATGTGTGAGTCTTGTGACTATTTATGTATCACCTTATTTTGATGCTTGTTTGTTTTCATTTTAGAAACAGGATTTATTTATTTTGGCACTTCGGCCAACTAGATATCTATTAATGTGATAATGAACTCCTAAGAAGAGTTCCATTGCTGATATTCCATTGTGTGTTGCATGTAACATCCTGTTATGATGTATCGGAGATTTATATACATTGCATTTGATACTATCTTTATATCCCATACCAAATTATCTTTTTTAGTTAGTTTATGTTCAACTTGAATGTTCTTGTGTTTTAAACTGACTAATGGTTATCAATGGCTTTAACACAGATACATGGTGCAACTTCTAAATCTTGTTGTTCACAATGTTGCTGCACCCGCACTTCATAACTCGGGTTTTGCGGTAAGCTTTGATGCACCTCCATGTGTATGTGTCCAAAGAAAAAAAAATTCTTTGCATCTTGTCTTAAATTTCTTTTCCTATCTCAAGTTTTTTCCAAAAATTCCAGTTTCATTTGTGTAGTGAAAAATATCGTGGAGAGAGTACACTCCATTGGTACCTTTTTATATTATGATATTATTATAAGATATGCCTGCTATGATACCTTGATTCTAATTTTACCTTCCATAATGACAATCTTGGATGTGATGTGCATGTAAATTTTTGCCCATTCTTTGGCAATGGTGTAATATATAGTTTAGGTAGACGTGGTTACATGCCCCATAGTGGAGCCATTTTTTGTAGTTTTGTATACACGATATAATATGGGACCTAATATTAAAATTTAATGAGTATTTATCAAAATATATATATATATATATATATTAAAATTTAACGAGTGTCATAATATCGAAGACTCTAAAGTTGAGATCTTAGTTGTATAACATAAAAATAATTATTACATGATTTGGGTAGTGTTGGCAATTCTGTATCTCAAAACTTGAGTCTTTTGTATTGCCCTTGCGGATCTGTTGTAATGGGTTAGTAGGCTAGGTTAAATGTACAAGCGTGTTAGGCTTGAAGACTAACACCATAATTGCAGACATGCTTCAATACACTACAAGGTATATTTACATGAGCATGTTGCATTACTTCAGGACACTTGGTTTTTAAATTGCATCAAAATTGGTTTCCTTACCTTATTTGAGTCTTAGTATTATCAGAAATTGTTTTCTTCTTTTAAAGTATGATCTTCTTCCTTCTAAGTTGGGCTTGATTCTAGCTCAAGTATGGGTGTCTTTATTTTTTGAAAAAATTCTAGGAGGCCCCACTTGAGTGGGATTTGCATCTGTCTGATTGCCAGGCATATTCTAGTCCAGAATGGTGTGCTTAAAGATCGCCCAAAGGGTGCTTCACTAGGAAATTTCATTGCTTTTTTGTTGTTTGCCAAATTTACCCTTGATTATGAGATATAATTTTCATATACAAATTAAATCTTCAATATCTCATCTTGAAATTGTGTTGTCTCATGACAAACCGGGATTTAAAGCTGTAAAAATTAACAAGACACCAACAATTGGTGCTTTCATGTGCTAATCTTCATCTAATTACCTCTATTGTATTCATTCCATAATTTTGCTTCAGGGTTCATGCTCCCGAATATGGCAACGAGATTCTTATTGGGATGCCCGTCCGTCTTCCAGAAGGTAATACTGATAGGAAATAATGGTTCCTTAGATTTATCAACTGTTGGATTGATCTATAATTAATGTCATGCAGCAATGAATATCCACTATTTATACGGCGCCAAAATAGCTGCTCCACTGGTGGAGAGACTTCATGGTCTGATAGAAGCTCAAGTAATTTTGGTGTTGCTTCAATGGAATCTGAGGGGAAGACCCGTTTGGATTCTTCTGGCGGTAGCTTCAATTTTTCTTCAGCTTCACCACATTCTGTTGAAATGCACCAGGACCTGCAGAAAGGGATTTCACTTCTCAAAAAATGTGTGGCATGCCTAACAGCCTACTGTTATAACTCATTATACTTAGATGTTCCTACCGAGGCATCTACTTTTGAATCCTTTGCAAAGTTGTTGGCCACACTTTCTTCTTCCAAGGAAGTTCGATCTGTTTTTTCCTTGAAAATGGAGTCTTCAAGGTATTTACCCCATTTTCTCTTGTATGGTACTTGATATGCACATCATCTTTTTGGTTCACTATTCACACATCATCAAAGAAAGACAAGTTTCACAAAACCTGGATGGATATTGTTTTTTGAAGCAAATGTTTATAGAGATTCGAAGTAAAACTTGCCAACTGTATAATTCAATCTGGCTGTAATTTCTCTGTAGGTGGGCTCATGATTGAGCCATATGCCCTGCTGCAATTGGAAGAGGAATATACGCTGGAAGAGTATAAAGAATGTAAAAGAATGTAGCTGCAGTTCCCTAGGAAAGTTACTGTGTGTTAGCTATGGCTGTCAATGTCATCCTTTGGATAATGCCAAGCTTAAATTTCAATGATTTTGGATTGGCATCAGGATCGATTTGATCCTTCACAATGAAAGAAATTTTGACTTAGGCTTGCAGCTTGATGTCAACCATCTTAGGATATGCTAAAATTCCTAGAAGCCCAAGGGACTTAGCTGACAAAAAAATCTTTGGGTATAATGCCTGCTTTGATCTGGCCATATTGCCGTAGTGGAACTCCATTAATTTCTCTGGCATTGGCCACCTAAGGGATCTTTACATGGGTTAATTCAAAAAACAAGGGCTACAGAGAGATTTGGAGAAATAGGCTTAGGAATATTGTTTATAATAAAGCTATTTGATGATTTTCAGATACTCAAAGGCCGCAAGATATCAAGTTGGTTACAGATCCTTCTTTCTAGATTTCTCATGCTAATGAATTCAATTTCATTTTATTTCTAGATGACATTGAGTACGGATCTCCATTTTGCTTTTCTATGCTCAAATTAAGCCTATTTGGTGACTCTGGTTTTAGCCTTGAAAACCTCATTGACACGTATCATGTGGAGGATCCTGAAAGACCCTTGGTCCAAAATAAATCTTTCTTTTGTTCCAGACTTAACTGTCTCTGAACATTTCAGCCTTTGGAAGGGCAAATAATGGCATATTAAAGTTATACTACCGAAAAAAAAAAAAAAAAGAAGAAGAAGAAAAAAGAAAAAAAGAGAGTAAAGGAACTAGACCAATAGCTATGTTTATTATAATTAGGTGCTGCAAATATCAAATAAAAAGAAAAGCCTAAGTAATTTTCAGGTTTTCTTATACTACATCTATTACTTCCACCTACTAGTCTTTGAAGAATGTCAAAAGGAGGTCAATATCTTCCCATCTTTTGTTCCTTGCAATGGAACCACTGAATATTGGTATGAAATTGATCTTTTGAGTATTCCAAACTTACTTCAAATGTCATGCATGACAATTTTTAATTTGCATTCACAACATTTTGTTCACGTGGTGCTTTGTCCTAGTTCTTCTATGTTTGACATTTGTTTATTTTGTTTTGCAGGTCATCAAAACAAGTTCAACAGTTGAACAAATCAGCATGGAATGTGAATTCAGTCATTTCATCGAGTACTTTACTGGAGAGCGCACATGCACTACCCATAACAGTATAGATTTCAGGCTTGACTTTGCATCTGAAAAACTATTGAATTTTGTTACTAATGGATCTTTCTTCATTTGTACATTGGAGTGCCGTCATTTTGTGCTATTAACTACTTAGACATCCCTTAAACATTGCAATCCCTTCCATGGCCACATTATAAGTTATTCAGTAACAAAATAAAAACAAAAATGGATTTTGACACATAGGTGTCCTAAACCTTTTTCATACTCATGCAGCACAAAACTCTAACCTAGGAGTGTTTTCACTGCATAGCTTAAAAGCTGTGTTACATGGACTCTTCTATTTCCCCCATAATACTCGTGTCCACCGGATATGACACGGATAAGGGTGTGGGATATGTGTTCGACGCTCGTATCCAATTTAGACACTCAGATCCTTTAATTTGTGACAATATATGAAGAAAAAGAAACTGACATTTGTTAGTAAAGCAATATTTTTAGGCTCCCACACGAATTAGATATCGAAATTTCATATTTTTTCTTAATCATATTTTATTTCTAATATATTTCTACATAATTTAAATCATCTCATCCGAGAATATTATATAATATGCAATATATATATATATATGTATATGACGTGTTCCCGTACCCATATCCAATTTTGGATACGTACTCCAAGATCGTAAGATTTAAATTTAAGGTCTGACGCTTGGGTACACACCTGCACCTGACACTCGTACCCGAGTCCATGTAACATAGCTTAAAACTACATTGGTGGCCTTTATAGGTTTTATATGTTGAGAAGGAATTGTCAGGAGAACTGAAATTAACTGTTCTCATTTAATTGAAATGTTGTGCGTGGTTTGGTTGAAGTAAGTATTTTTATGATTTCTTTTTAGTCAGAAGAATACTGCTTTTCCATTGACATAAAAATTCAATGTGTCACATTGATTGATATAAAAAATTTGTCCTTTAGACATATGAGATTGGTTTTATTGAGTATTTCACATGCTTGCTTGTTGACAAGGCTCTTCTTTTTTTCATCATGCAGAGAAACACCTACGAAAATAACCTTAGAAGTTCTGCTGCCAGTTTTCTTTATGCCACTGGCTCATCTGATATTGGAAAGTTTGAAAACCTTATAGAAGGATGGGATCTTGTGGAGCATCCCACTTTTCCTCCTCCACCATCACAAACTGAGGATGTTGAGCATTGGACTCGAGCCATGTTTATTGACGCAACAAAGAAATGATCTGGTGCTTCAACTGCCTCCTACGTTTGTAAGTTACCTTTCATGCTTGTGAAAGCAATAGAATTACAGTTGGGTCAATTTTTTTGGACTTGCATTTGTATCTTCTGAGGCCTACACTTAGGCCTGTGCTTATTTTTTGATATGTATAAGATTATATTAAAAAAAGGCATGCCCTATTCAAAGGCCTCTACAAAATCCAAAACCTGTGCTTATAATGCCAAAACATGTTGAGAATTCCTCTATCTTCACTTTCTGTTGTGGGATGTCATCCGTTGCTGATTTCTATATGAGCTTTGATGGATGGAAGATGGATATTCGTGTATTAGCAAAAGGACCATACTTCCTTCTCTTCACTTCTATCATGTAATAGGGTTGGTAGGATCATGTTTTCTGGATAATTAGGAATTGTCCTGGTCATTTCCTGTGAAAAATGTGGTGTCAAAAAATTAGCCCAATTTTTGAAAGAAAATTATTTATTTTGCTTTTGCTACTTATTATTTTTCTAATTATGCATTTTGACAGTAACTCTTCTTAATTATTTTCTCATTTTTTTAAAACATTCCCACTCCCCCTTTTATATTCTTTGTTTTCATTTTTATTTGTTTGTTAATAATGGTACCTTCAGTGATGTGTACCTCTCACATTGTGTCCAATTTTTTAAATTATACCTGCTGCTGTACTTCAATTTTTTGCCATCCTCTGACTGGGTTGACATTTTCATGTTGAATCCAAATTCTCAACCCAACTGACAAAATTGTGGTTCCAATTTTTTTTTTTTTGGCCCACGAATCATATTTCTATGTTCTCACGCTGAATATTTCTTAGTTGATTATTAAAACTCACATTGTTATGGTAATTGATTCAGTGAATCAATCTTTCCAAGAAACATACATGTGGGAATTTGTTTTCTGGTGGTGTCTGCGTGTGTCCTGTGCTGCCGAGAAAAGTGGAGGTGGGAGGGCAAATCTTTTATGGTGTGTTTGATTGGGTGATTTGGGGAGGGATTTGGAAAGAGAAATAGAAAAGGTAGGTGAAATGTGAATAAATCATGCTTATATTTCACATAATTTCACACACCTTTTCTCGTTCCCTTTCCAAATCTCTCCCCAAATCCCCCAACCAAACAAAGCATTAGGCAATTTACAAGTTTTGAACTCAAATCAATATTGTTTGTTGCCTACTTAGCTGGGAAAAAATATATATATATATATATTTGTTCTTACAATTTATGATAAGTAATTGCGTGAATAGATGCAATTGAATTTTTTTGACATGTCGTGGGTTTTATACAATTGTAAACAAGGTCGACTACAACTGATGAGTCACAGTAGTTATAGTTACTATTTTTTCGAAGTTCAGTGTTACTATACCTTTTTTTTTTTTCTTTTTTTTTTTTTGGGACTGAAATGATTTTTTTTCTTTTTCTCATTCATAGGTACAGGGAAGACTGAAGAGGAGCAAGTTATAAACTTTCTGAGATGGTGACTTATTATATATGTATATAAGCAATTGATTGTAACCTATTAACACATGTACATAGAGATAATCACTACTGGTGTATATATTCAAGTGCAAGTAAGGCCAAGTTTGGGATGTTTAGAAAAAGTCAAAAAATCACTATCTTATTTAAGTCACATCATCTTATTTAAGTCACATCATCTCTCTAATACATCACTTCAAATTCAACCCAAATCTAACCTATATTTCATAAAAAGTCAAAAAGTGTATTTATTTAGTCTTCTCAAATTTGGCCTAAATTTATAATTTTCTTTCAGTCATTTTATTTTATTTTGTTTTTGTGGATTTACTGTGGTTCATGATACCATGAAACTTACTTCCATTAATTTCTCTGGCATGGTTTGGTTTGGTCTTCTTTTTTTTTTTTTTTTTTTTTTTGGGTGGAATGGTGGTTATGTGTACCCAAAACTCTAATCCTAAAACTTAAAATCTTAAACCCTAAACTCTTAAGCCCTAAATCTTTAATCTTAATCCCTAAATTCTGAACCCTAATCTTAAATCTTAAATCTTAAACCCTAAAACCTTAACCCTAAATCTTAAATCTTAAATCCTAAAATCTTAAACCCAACCCTACACATAACCACCGGAAAAAAAAAAAAAAAAAAAAAACTAGCCCAACAAATAAATAAATAAATAAAACAAAAATTATAAAAAAAAAAAACCAAATCAAAAATTATAAAACAGAAAAGACGACCCAAAAAAAAAACAAAAACAAATAAACAAACAACAATTCGAGGCATTTGAGGATCGAGGCGCAAACATTTTCCATGAAGAAAAATGCTTGGTCGGAGGCTATTGCCATAGCAATTTTTGCTTTTACATCACCAACGTGCAACTTCTCTTTGCACAAGTATAAATATATACGTCTGTGAAAGCAATATGTTTGATGAATTTGGTTAATTTTTTGAAAATTGAATATTTTGTCTTTCATATATTTTTAAAAAAAATTTAAAGAATATTTTAAATAATTTTTTTACTTTTTTGGATGTACTTTATTTAGATGTATCTAAAAAGTAAAAATATTTATAAAAAATCAACAAATACACAAGAATACGAAAAATATATTGAATTTTTATTTTTTTATTTTATCTTTTTGATATTTAGTAAATTTTCTGAAGATTTTTTTTCATAAATATTAAACTTTTTAAGTATATTTATTTTAAGTGTATCTAAAAATTAAAAAAATTACTTAGGATATTTAAAAAATTAAGTGAAAATAAAAAAATAAAAATAAAAACATGAAAAATTTTAAAAAAATTAATTTTTTAAAAGGGAATCCTAAAAATCCAAACCAAACAAGCTGAATAAATCTCATAAGTTTATTATAATTATAGGGAAACACTATCAAAGGTGTGCATATTATAATTATAGGGGAAATACAATTAAAGGGTGTGCACTATATGTACCTTATAACTAAAAAATAAGGTATAATTTTAATTTTTTGAGTCATAACTAAAAAAACATGTCATAACTAAAACACAACATGGGGCATAACTAAAGAATTCACGAGTCATAACTACCAAAAAAAAAAAATGGTCATAATTAAAGAATAAATGATATAATTAGAAATGCACATAGTATATCTATTAAAATTTTAATTTATATAAAATTTTATTATTTTTTTATCAGAAATTTATTAGTTGTATATATAACAATTTTGGTTTAGACCCGGCCCGTTTGATGTTTTGGATCCGAGTATTCCTTGTCTTGAATGGGTGTTGTTGTCTTTAATCTCCTTATTCCTCATTGAGTTGGGTTATTGGAGTGCCTTGGTTGCGCTTAAAACAAATTGGGAGTCCGTTTCTGAAAGAAGTCATTGCCCAGATTGTGACATGTTCACTTGAGTGGTCCTTTGGTCGCTTGAGTGGTGTTTGAGGACTTTCAGTATTTTTGCAGGTCTACAGAGATATTGGAAAGGTGTTGTTCTTCGCTCGAGCGGTGCTTTCTGTGCTCGAGCAGTTTTGGCTCGAGCAGTTTTTCTTGTTGCTCAAGCAGTTGTCCTTTGTTTGCAAAACTTCTGAGAGTATAACATTCTTTGCTCAAGCAATAACTTTGTTCGCTTGAGCGGTCTCATTTATTGTGTCCGGTCGCTTGAGTGGTGTTTTAGTCGCTCGAGCGGTGTTTTGGTCGCCTGAGGGGTTTGCAGGTATATTAGTTCATAAAAATCACTTTTTCATCTCTCTCTCTCTCTCTCTAAATATTTCAAAAGCTCAAATCTTCGTACTCTATCTCTAAAACTCATCTTAAACCCTCAAATACACCTAGATTCGTTGATCTTTTCACCCTAATCCCTTTGTTAAAAAGGTAGAGCTCACCTAGAGTTTCGTTTTAATCAAAAACAAAATTAGTTTTTGACTTCGTTGAGGTTTCTCCACTCTTTCCTTTGGCTTTTAGTTTCGAGATAGGGATTTATTCGCACTTTATATAAATTTTAACTTAATTATTTGTATTTCTAAAAGAACATTGAGATGTGAGAATTTTTTAACAAATCTAGGATTTTGGTTTAAAAATCAAAAAAGGGTTTTCAAATGAATTCTTGAAAATGGTTGTGGGATGGTAAATGTGTTTGAGTGGTGACGAAACGATGGATTTTTATTCTTGGAATTGATGTTGGATTTTTGTGAAATTGGAATTGATAATTATGTTGATGAGGATGGTGGAGTTGGATATGCATTATCACTCACATCTTGGAATTTTGAAAAATTTATCTTTATTGGAATTTATTTATCTGTTTAGAAATATCTGTTTTGGGCTAGTTTAGAGATATCTGTTTTGAGCTATCGGTGGAGGATAGTTATGATTGTTGTAGAAATTGCATGAGAATTAGGTGAATTAAAACTAATTTCTCATCCATTTGCATTGAGCATTGTTTTATATTTAACACATTGAAAATGTTTATTGTTTTGAGAAAAATGGGTGAATACCTTGGTAAATTTGAGTAGGGAGTGTGGTTGTGGTATTATATTGGCATGTGTATCCTTGGTGAAAGTCTAAAAATCCGCTCGGTTAGGAGTCGAGCTTTCCAAACATCAACGGTGGTCATTAAGGAAAAATAGCGTGTTAGAGTTTTTTTTTTTTTAAATAATTATAAATGTATCATAAAATTTATAATTTTACTTTTAATATTGTAAATATTTTTATAAATATACACTAATGCATATTTTTTCTATAATTTGTATGTGTTTCTTTAGTTTGATTTTTTGAAAACTGTTTTTAAATAAGTTTTCGTGTATTTTTAATATATATTTTTTTATATTTTAATCAATTATTTGTACTTTTCAGATGCACCTAATCAAGATACATATAAAAATTAAAATAAATTGGTTAAAATATTTAAAAAATACTAAATATATATAAAAACTTGAACAAAAATAAGTGTGTATTTTCGTTTATTTTAAGTGATTTTTATTATTATTATATTTTAGTTAATTTTTTTTACTTTTTAAATGCATTTGATCTTGATATTTCTATAAAATAAATTTTTTAAACTATAATATGAAAAAAATTTAATAAATACAAACGTTTAAAAATAGTTTCTGAAATAACCAATCGATTTCTCTAAGTATGCAAATGCATCAACGGTGGGTTTTTTTTTCTTTTATTATACAGCCATGAATTTGTTTCACAATCTCATAATCTTAAGGGTGGACATAGGGTTAACTGACCCCGTACAAACTTCTCGACCCTACCCTACCCACATGTTTTTGGACGGTTTGGAGGGCTATATATGGGTGGGTGCGAGTGTAGTTGTTTGTGGGTTGCGGTTTATGCCGCACAAATTTAACTCGTCTGCACAATCGATTAAAAAAAAAAAACCTTAGGCTGCATTTGATTTTTTTTTGGAATTATAATTTCAATCAAAACTCTTTTCAAAATTTATAACTAAACACATAATTCAAAATTTAATTTAAAAATTATTTTCAAAACTCATATCCAAACACAAAAGTAACCTTTTTCAAAACTCAAAACAAAACTCTTTTCAAAACTCTATTTTTTAAAAAAATTTAATTTTTTTTTATTAAAAATTATTTTTAGAATCATGATTTAAGTGTGGAGTCGTATTTTAAGTTATGAGTTTTGAGTTGAGTTTTGAAAAGAAAAAATTTGTTTGGTTATGAGTTTTGAAAAAAGTTTTGAGTTGTGTTTTTAATTTTTTTGAATTTATTTATTTTTAAATATTTAAAAGATTTGTTAATTTTATTTTTTTAAGGTAAATATTTTATATTTGAAATATTTATTTATTTATTTATTTTAATGTGCACTATATTTTATACATTTGTGTGCTATATTTTTCTTTGAATTTTTTTTAAATATTAAAATTTTAAAAAAATATATATTTTTATTTTAAATATTTCATTTTGTTTTATAAATATATTTTTAAATATTTTAATTTTTTTGTTATGTGTCTGGTTACGATTTGAGGGTAGAGTTTTGAAAGTAGTGTGGAGTTTCGAGTTATATATTTGGTTATGAATTTTGAAAATAATTTTTAAATTGAGTTTTGAGTTATGTGTTTGGTTACAATTTGAGTGTGAAGTTGTGTTTTGAGTTTAAAATATAAAAATTAAAATATTTACAAAATAAAATATTTAAAATAAAAAATAAAAAATATTTAAATAAAAATTATATATTTAAAATAAAAAATAAAATTTTCTTAAACATTTTTTAATATTTTTAAAAAATAAATCCAAAAAAATTCAAAATACAACTCAAAATTTAAAAATTCAAAACTCAAAATTCTTTTCAAAACTCAAAACTATTTTCAAAATTCAAAAACTCTTTTCAAAACTCATAACCAAACAAATTTTCTCTTTTCAAAACTCAATTCATAATTCCATACTTAAATCACAACTCCATACTCAAATCCAAATCATAATTCCAAAATTAAACCAAACATATGCTTATATATATATATATATATATATATTGTATGTGTCAATTTCCGACTACACTGCCAAATTAGTATTTAGCTAGAGAGTACTGGCAGAATAGATTAAGCTCGAACGACTTGCAATAGAAAGAAGAGATTTCGGCGGTGGTTCGTCCACCCGGGGACACTTCGATGATCAAGTCAGTTATCTCTAAAAAATAGCAAAAGTGCTTAACTCACTATTCAGAATATAAATTGCATACCTTACACCCATGTGGGGGCCTCCCGTTTATAGCCAATACAATCATAGTCCCAATAGAAGCCTAGCTTTAATGGACTTTTGCTCAGTGTTTATCTTAGACTCTCAAATAGACAAAGATAAATTCCCTAAGAGCTTTATAGGGCTGAGCAAGGAATCCGTAATCCGATCCGGTCCAGTCAAATCCGATAGGTTTGGATTGATTTTTTAAATCCGTGGTTCGGTTCCGGATTGAAAATTTACAAATCCGTAGGTCACGGATCGGTTCCGGATTGAACCACACGGTTCCGGATTGAAACCGATCCGGACCGTATAGATTTAGTCTACATTTATACTATGTACCCTCCCACATAAGATAATTTCTCGTGTCATATAAATTACCAAACCTAAGCCCCACTTGTCTCTCTCTCTCTCTCATCTCTCACGCTCTCTCTCGACGAAGTTCTTCTCCTCCATCTCGGTGAGCTCTCTCTCTCTCTCTCTCGTGAACTCGGTCACCCGCTTTTCTTCTTCTCCATCTCAGATCCATTTCGAGAAGTTCTTCTCCATCTCAGATCATCCATCTCGGTGAGCTCTCTCTCTCTCTCTCGGTGAACTCGATCGACTGTTTTCTTGAGATCCATCTCGAAAGTTCTTCTCCATCTCAAATCATCCATCTCGGTGAGCTCTCTCTCTCTCTCTCTCTCTCTCTCTCCTTTGATTTTGTGCTTTGAATGCCTCATTGTATTATATAATTTGTTGTTTGTTCTTCAGAATCACACAACCACCAAGGTCGATGGTTGTATTAGGCATAGTTGGATCCATTTTTATTTATTTATTCATATATATTTGGTCCAAACAATTGAGGTAAACTCATTCGATATACATAATAGCTCGACACAATTGAGGTTAACTCATTCGATATACATTATGCAAATGATTGTTCATCCGATATACATAATAGCTCGATTTAGGTTTGATGCTTCCCTTCTATTATGCAAAATTATTTATGTTATCCAAAGGTGATAATATTTATGATTCGGCTTCCCTTTCTCTGTAAAAATCTATGGAAGTTATGTTGATAATGGCATACATATTTGGAGAATTATATGTTCAAAATATTGAAAAACTATGTTTTGTTTCAGAATTATTTGTAGGGTTGAGGATATAAATAGGAAAATGAATTTTAGTTAATTATTAGACATTAGAGTTATTGAAATTTATAAACTTCTTAAAGCCCAACAATATGCTTGTCGATTTGTGGGTTATGTTCTGTGTATGGCTATCTTTGTTGTGTTTAGCTTGCTAGAAATGTTCTTTGTGTTTGGCTGCTGTAATGTCATGTGTATGGTTAAAATGTTATATATATTTTTTTGTTATTTAATATGTGAATCCGTGGTCCTAAACCGATCCAATCCCTATTTAGACGGATTGGTTCGGATTGGTTCTACGATTTAAACGGATTGGATTGGTTCCAATTTTTCAGGAACCGTAGATGACGGATTGGTCCTAGTTTTATTCCAATCCGGACCATGCTCACTGTCACGACCCAAACCCGGCCCTATGGGTTTAGCACCGTAACTGGCCAGTAATCCGAGATTACCAAAGGCCTGCCAATCAGTAAAACAAGAATACTGAGTTCGAACTGGCGGAAGCCAAAAAGCTAAAACTAGTGTCCATAGAGTCGTGTTAATCAGTATGCCAAAAGATTTTTCATGCATTCATTCGTTCGAGCAGTTCGATCTATGCAATCGACAAACATTCAATACGGACCTAATCCCTATTAACATTACAAAGAAGGTGCAAGACAAGAATCGGTCTATCTGAGACAAAACAGTAGGAGACTAGTGGGGACACAAAACACCCCAAGCCATGGCATGGCGTCTCGGAACCTCACGGTGAGGCACATAAATTTGGTGACAAAGCGGGGACCAATCCCACGCTCTAGCTTCGATGCGGTGAGAACCTACATATATATATAACGATGAGCTAAAGCCCATGAATAACATAACGTGTAAAGAGGTTATGAATGAATGTCCCTTCTGAGAATGAAATCAATTCATTATCTGATATTTCAATCTTTCAAGATTTCGATCAATCAAGATTTCAATCAATCACCATATGTGGTACATCCATTAGCCTATAAACAGTGGGTCCAAAAGGACCGGCCTTATGAACCCAACAATAATGATGGCCATCAATCAAGATGGTTCCACAAGGAAACCGACAGAGCTCAGAATACCAATAACAATAGGTGCTAAGGATGCCACTGTCTGATTCAGAAATAGGACATAATTCATTCAAGAATAATATCGATTCGATGCTTGATTCGATGCAGTATTCAAAAGATAACCATTTTGAACATATCTTTACACATCTTACTCACGGTGATTGGGCTATCGATAGCTAGAGCGCGTCCCGAGAGTCAACCCTAAGCAGTCAATCAATAGAACACACACTAAGTTTCTGCTTGGAAAGGATGATAATTAAATCTCTAAATTCCCTCGGTGTGGTTCTATGTCTAAATCCTCATTAAGATGCATTAAACTAGGCCTAAGAATGCCTAGGATGAGATGAGGATGCAAAAATACGATTGGAAGGCACTTTCAAAAGTTCTTTAAGCAGGGACTCGCTCGAGCGAGCCTTCTTTCGCTCGAGCGAGGTTGCAAAATCAAAGGATTCGCTCGGCGAACAATCCTTCGCCGGCGGTCTCGATGAAACGATAAAAATCTTGGATGTTCGAATTTTACGCCGAGCCACCAATCTTTCGCTCGAGCGTGGCTCAGGGTAAACGTTGGTCGCCGGCGAGAATCCTTCGCTCGGCGAAGAAGCCAAATCTGGAATTTCAGTTGCCTTCCAACTTCGAACCAAGCTTCCTACCACTCTATACTCGACCTCTTGGGCCCAAATTCGGAAAACACATTTAAACTCAATATACAACAAGTTTTAAAGCTCAATTTGAGAATTCAAAGCCCAATGGAGTCAATTAAAGTCAAGTTTCAAACCCATTTTATGAACATGAAGAACATGCAAACAAGCATGGATTCAAATCATTTCAAAGCTCCAATTTGATGCTCTAGCGAGCCAATTGTTCCAAAAACAAGTTGAAAACATGGACTTAAGCTTAAACATGAGTATGCATGTACAATTCTACCATGAATCCAACTCAAAACTCATTAATTCAAACATGCATGCATGATATATACTATAATCCAACATATTTGAACTCAATCAAGTCTTAGCTCTTCAATTAAACATGAACCATGCATGAATCCACTTAAAGGCACAATCAAGAGGATGAAATTCATACCTAGGTTCATAATTACTAATCTTGAGGTTCAATTTGCCAATACACACTTCAATTCTTCAAGTTCCCCAAAGTGTAGCCAAAATCTCCTCAATTTCTAAACATACAAGATGAATTCACTCAAGTCCCTCACTCTCTCTCTCTAGAATCGGTTGAGTGCAAGGAATGGGAGAAGAAATGTTTGATTTAGTGCATAAAGGCTCAATATAAGTGATTAAACAAAAGATCCACTCAACATGGCAATTTGGTAATTATGGCCAAGTTTGCAATTAACTCGTTTTAATCTAATTTAATCATTCCTAATCAATTTTCAGATAATTGTACCATTAAATCACATAAATTACGATGATCATAAATCACTAAACAATTTTCAGTTCGGCCGCCGATAAGGCCTTCAATTAGCCGTTTAAACATGTAACCATGAACAGATAATCGGACGGTCAAACAGATAAACATGCAGTTGAACAGATACGGTCAATCGATTCAGCCTCAAATTTCCGTCAGTCAGTTCAGTAATTTAATTCATTCCAGTTATCAGTTATTATCAGTCTCAGTTAACGGTAATCAGTGGTTAGTTCAGTAATTACTCGTGTCGGTATGAGGTTATTCTGATCTTCCCTCCTTATAAAGAGTTTGGTCCTCCAAACTCGAATCAACATAATACAACAGAGATGATGCCTATCATAAGACAACTTTCACTTTATAACAGAAGTATAATCATATTCATAAACAGGTTCATGGCCCAATCTCAATCTTAGCAATGCTCAGAACAGAATCAGAAATCACGTATAAGGATTGGGGCCCATATCAAAACAAAAATTTTTTTTGCACAGTCAGATTTCAGTCGAGGACAGTTTCGGTTACATGTTCATTTCCATATTCTTGCATTAAGCATATGCGGTGCATTCA
Source organism: Camellia lanceoleosa (assembly GCA_025200525.1). Taxonomy (NCBI): domain Eukaryota; kingdom Viridiplantae; phylum Streptophyta; class Magnoliopsida; order Ericales; family Theaceae; genus Camellia; species Camellia lanceoleosa. Next base: position 162,028,282 of record CM045761.1, on the reverse strand, counting down.
TTAGCACTACCAGGCGAATCTGAGAACATGTACAATGCAGAACAAATCTGATCGAAGCGATTCTGATCTGAAGCGGTCTGATTATGGAGCAGAATCTGATTATGTAGCGGTTATGAAAAACCCGATTCGTAAAGGAATCCGAATCAAGTATGAGCGAAGCAGTCTGGTGAGCCCTATGACGAGGCCTCCGGTACGGATAACAGAGTGTAGACAGGTATAAGTTCCATCAGTTTACCCAAAAGGGTTTCATTAACCCACCGTTCTATCAGATCAGATCGGATAACAGTTCTATTCCTATCATTTCCAGATGAGGCACATTAGTTCACACTACGGTCATCGCGGTACATAGTCAGTAGTTTCACAATTAGTCTGAGTTCATCGATTGTTAAACTCATATCAGAGTCCGGTACCATTACAGTTCATATCAAGCAGTACAGGTCATATACAATGTGTTCCTCCCAATAAGTTTACAGATAAATGTCTGGTGCGATTATTCATATCGAGAGGTAAGCATCACAGTCAATATAGCAATTTCCCAATGAATCTGCCATAAAGGTATATGGTATACAGTAATACATCACCCAAGGTTCTCGGTGACCCATAATAGTGAGTTGCCCTACGAGGGTTCCAGATCGGTCATACAGTCACTAACGCATAGGCTCGCAGGTTTACTCAACCAGTCATGTCAATTTTCTACAGTCACAATTCACAGTCTAGAGTTTATCAGTTGGGGTCTTTATTTCGTCATGCAGTTCCAGAGTCATAGTCCCAACGGTTAACTTATCAAACCAATTTATCAATCATTCTGGGCAAGGTACAGTCATGTATGTGCATATTCAGAATTCACTAACAGTCCCAATACAGGTTTCACAAGTTCAGTGTACAATACAAATTAGTTCACCCGGATACAATAATTAAGGTAACAAGTCATACGTCTATGCAGTCCAATAACATCCTTAAGCAAAGGTAAGCAGATATGTACATAAGCAATCTTCATAATATCGGTAATCGTTAACATGTGATTTTACAGTGTTGTACATATAGTTCGCATCAACAGTAGATTTCAAGAGATTCATTATCCACAGTCTATTCTTCACAGTCTTAACGGTATTACAGGCATGGGAACATTTATATACAGGCGTGAGTTCCAAAATCAGTTTTCATGTAGGCATTCGCTCACAATTTATAGGTAGAAGTTCATCTTGACATGTCAATATGGGTTCTCAGTGTCAGTAGTCTCACACACAAAGCAGATTATGACACCGGTAGAGTATCCTATTCATTCCCATGGAATTTACTTGCATTTCGATTGAAGCAACGTTGGCGAACGTGATTCTAATCGGACTTTCAAGGTCATTCTATAAAGGCATGAGACTCTATGGTTTAACATTCCACATATTTTATGGATCAACAACTTCCTCGATTCGGATATTCTCATAGTTCAATTTAACATACGCATGTATAATTCGAGTTCAAGGGTTCGTTCATTCAATAATGTCCGTCAATACGTAGCGATTCGGTACAAACCACGGTCGTACAAATTTATCAAATCACGATCAATCATACGGTATTCCCAGATTCAACAGATTCAAAGGCCACATTAGACAGTTCACAATCAGTTGTTGCAATGCGATACAAGGACCTAACGCAACAAGTTCTCGCTGTTCACAAGTCCTAACAGTTCTCATAGTATATAGTTCATAATTCCAGTAGCTCAAGTAGTTCAGTCAATATGTCCACAGTCTATACCAAATTACGGAGTATACAAACCTCACACAATCGTTCGTACAAGCAATTACATATAATCAAGGTAATACCCGTGTCAGTCATTTCAGTGTTCCGTGCTTTCTATCTAAACTCAGTTCGTGGGTAAGATTTAGGCGGGTGTTCTCCCTATCCATGCCTAGACTAAGTTTCGGATAGGCGGTGGCAACGCCCCAATAATATTTCCCACATATGGTACGGATAGGTATATCATTGTTCATATTGCTTCTTCAACCTTCATTGGTCAAAGCTATTCCCCGGGATTTTCCATTCACGGAGGTCATTCAATTACCGGTCATTTTCACTTTCTGTTTCATTCTTTCGGATTCAGTCAACGATGTTGGTTTGGATATTTCAATAATGCTATGTTGTCTCAGACATTAATACTCTATCCAGGACATTTACACACTTTGACGGTTTTAAAACGTCGATTCAGTCAAACACATCTAGGTCACACCCACCTTCAGTTCTTTTCTAGTCTTTTGTAGCCCGTATCTATCAGGTGGGGTGCCTATCAACTAGAGCTAGGTAAATTTTACCTCATATACGATCACAGTTGTATTACCTTACTCAAGTTGTTCAGACTCAGGTACTTTCCTATTTCAGATGTATTGGGGAAAGCATTTCTTCGAAGAGAACTTCACAGATTTTCTCAGTTTCTAAACCCAAGTCTCGATTTTGAAGAGTTCGGTACCTCCCGAAATTCGGCGGATTCAGTTTATTGGGTTTCTGTATCAGTAATATCAGATCATAGTTAGTTGATTCAGGCACGTATGTCGGCCTTTCTTCTCTCAAATTTTCGATTAAGGCCTCAATCATTCATTCTAGCCTCTAAATCCTCAGATTAGAAGTTTCAGTCCGTTCACAATCCTCACCCTTTCCCTTGTTTACACACAAACAGGGTGATTATCAATATAGGAAAGGTTCTTATAGATTTTGCATTTCATTTCATATCAGACGTGTGTACATTTTCATTTCAGTTCAGGCATGATCACATAACCCTTCACTTTCACGTTCATTTCCTTTACATAGATTTTCCATAGTCAAGATAACATTAACTTCACACATTATTCCACTTAATTTCATTAAGTATGCATATAGGTTTTGTTTCAGTTCACATAGGCAGTACGGTAATCATAAACATAAACAGTTGCATACTTAAACAGTTTATCACATTGGCATGTATTCAGTCACGTCATTGTCACACACACTTTTCATGCTCATGCAATGCCCTAATTTCTTTTCTAGGACATCTTATAGCTCATTTGGACACGTGTGTGCGGTATAACTCGTGATTAAGTATCGCTCTGATACCACTCATCACGACCCAAACCCGCCCTATGGGTTTAGCATCAGAATCGCCAAGAATCCGAGATTACCAAAGGCACGCCAATCAAGAAACAAGAATACAGAGTTCGAACTGGCGGAAGCCAAAACATTAAAACTAGTGTCCATAGAGTCGTTAATCAGATGCCAAAAAGATTTTTCATGCATTCATTCGTTCGTAAGCATTCATCTATGCAATCGCCATAAACATTCAATACAGGACCTAATCCCTATTAACATTACAAGAATCGGTGCAAGATAAAGAATCTATCTGATACAAAACAAGAGGAGACTAGTGGGGACACAAAACACCCCAAGCCATGGCATGGCGTCTCGGAACCTCACAAGGAGGCACATAAATTTGGTGACAAAGCGGGGACCAATCCCACGCCTCCTAGCTTCTAGGTACGAGAACCTACATATATATATAACAAAGGAGCTAAAGCCCTGAATAACATAACGTGTAAAGAGGTTATGAATGAATGTCCCTTACAAGAATGAAATCAATTCATTATACAAGATTTCAATCTTTCAAGATTTCACCAATCAAGATTTCAATCAATCACCATATGTGGTACATCCATTAGCCTATAAACAAGAGGTCCAAAAGGACCGCCTTAACAGACCAACAATAATGATGGCCATCAATCAAGATGGTTCCACAAGGAAACCGACAGAGCTCAGAATACCAATAACGAGGTGCTAAGGATGCCACAATACGTCTGATTAGAAATAGGACATAATTCATTCAAGAATAATATCACCAAGATTCAAGAAACAGTATTCAAAAGATAACCATTTTGAACATATCTTTACACATCTGTTACTCACAGTGATTGGGCTATCAGTAACTAGAGCGCGTCCCCCGAGAGTCAACCCTAAACAGTCAATCAAATAGAACACACACTAAGTTTACAGTTTGGAAAGGATGATAATTAAATCCCTAAATTCCCTCGGTGTGGTTCTATGTCTAAATCCTCATTAAGATGCATTAAACTAGGCCTAAGAATGCCTAGGATGAGATGAGGATGCAAAAATACAGTTGGAAGGCACTTTCAAAAGTTGCTGAAAACAGGGGACTCGCTCGAGCGAGCCTTCTTTCGCTCGAGCGAGGTTGCAAAATCAAAGGATTCGCTCGAGCGAACAATCCTTCGCTCGAGCGGTCTGATGAAACAAAGAAAAGTAATCGATGTTCGAATTTTACGCCGAGCCACCAATCTTTCGCCGGCGTGGCTCGAGTAAACGTTGGTCGCCGAGCGAGAATCTTCGCTCGGCGAAGAAGCCAAATCGAATTTCAGATTTGCCTTCCAAGCTCGAACCAAGCTTCCTACCACTCTATACTCGACCTCTTGGGCCCAAATTCTGGAAAACACATTTAAACTCAATATACAACAAGTTTTAAAGCTCAATTTGAGAATTCAAAGCCCAATGGGGAGTCAATTAAAGTCAAGTTTCAAACCCATTTTATGAACATGAAGAACATGCAAACAAGCATGGATTCAAATCATTTCAAAGCTCCAATTTGATGCTCTAGCGAGCCAATTGTTCCAAAAACAAGTTGAAAACATGGACTTAAGCTTAAACATGAGTATGCATGTACAATTCTACCATGAATCCAACTCAAAACTCATTAATTCAAACATGCATGCATGATATATACTATAATCCAACATATTTGAACTCAATCAAGTCTTAGCTCTTCAATTAAACATGAACCATGCATGAATCCACTTAAAGGCACAATCAAGAGGATGAAATTCATACCTAGGTTCCTTAATTACTAATCTTGAGGTTCAATTTGCCAATACACACTTCAATTCTTCAAGTTCCCCAAAGTGTAGCCAAAATCTCCCTCAATTTCTAAACATACAAGATGAATTCACTCAAGTCCCTCACTCTCTCTCTAGAATCGGTTGAGTGCAAGGAATGGGAGAAGAAATGTTTGATTTAGTGCATAAAGGCTCAATATAAGTGATTAAACAAAAGATCCACTCAACATGGCAATTTGGTAATTATGGCCAAGTTTGCAATTAACTCGTTTTAATCTAATTTAATCATTCCTAATCAATTTTCGAGATAATTGTACCATTAAATCACATAAATTACGATGATCATAAATCACTAAACAATTTTCGGTTACGCCGATAAGGCCTTCAATTAGCGTTTAAACATGTAACCATGACAGATAATCGGACGGTCAAACAGATAAACATGCATTGAACAGATACGGTCAATCGATTCAAATTTCAAATTTCCGTCGATTCAAGAATTTAATTCATTCCATTATCGCTATTATCGGCCTCGCTAATCTGTGAATCGCGGTTAGTTCAAGAATTACTCTAAGAATCAAGATGGTTGTTACACTCACCCCTAGAGCTTTATCCTTATCCAGGCTGAGGTCCCTCCTCATTCTAAGACTCTTGTCCCTTATCCGCTTATTCCAGACTCCAATATCTTTAGAGATAACCTCGGCCTAGCCGAGATAACCTCGGCGTCATGACCAGGACACGTGGCACCTTGGCTGACACTTCGGCATCACCTTGGCCACGTGTTGATACTCGAAAAATATGTCCCCACAACTGCCCCCTAGGTTCTATTACCTCGGCATCCTGAGGGGATGGAACCTATATCGTCATATCGTATAGCATGTCGGCTATCTTGCTCTATCATCCATTACCGAGGTTATAATACGTCGGCTTCACACGACCAGGTCCTGTAGTCAGTCTTGTTAAGGCTTTTAGAACCAATAACCTAGTTTATTTGAGTTATTTAACCGAGATCTTCCTACCAGCTGAGGTCATTGCTTCATTAAACCAAGAACTCCAAGAGTTTTATCATGCGTAAAAGCTGTCACGCATAACATTTCAACCGTTTCTACCGTACATCTGTCCCCCACTGGACCGTGTCCGATACGCACCATTAAGTCGTCTTGCGCCTACGTGTGTCCTCTGACAAACACATTGTTTGAGGTATATCAATTGTGTTTTGCCGCCTCTTCGCATTTTTGACAAAACTTTTTCCCTCTCTCCTCGTCTTCTCACCTCTTCATCATCACTTTTGCAAAAAAAACCCTTTCTCTCTCTTACTTTCTGAAATCCGCCATTGTCTCAAGCTCGCAAGCTCTGTGCTCGCTTCCAGTCTTCCCCTCCGGCGAAGCTTTCACCGCTCTGTCGTTTTACTGTTGTCATCTGACTTCAGCAAACTCAACGCCGGTTTTATCTTTCTTCGGTGAGTTACTTATTCCTCCTTTATCAGTCTGTGTTTCTCTTCAAAAAGTTTTCATTACTCGTCGCCATTGCTATTTTGCTCAAGTTCTTGATTTATGAATCATGTATCTGAGCACATTTACTTTACGATTTTGCTTTTGCCCAATTCGTGTCTTGAATACACACACACTGCTCACAAATTTGTTCACTTTTGCCACTGTTCTTGGCCTCGCACCCTTGTGCACACTTTGTCACAGTGTTCTTGATAGTTCATCACTGTTCTTGATTCTGAAACACGTTCTTGTTTTTGTTTGCCGTGTTTTTTTTCCAGATTCTTGCCTTTAATCTTCATTTGCCTAGACTTTAGGATTGGGATTTGTCTATAGAATTTACGAACCTTAGGAAAAACTGACACGAATTCCCTTTAGATCCATTCAAACTCTTACCATAGTACATTTTTAGGTTTTAGCCGAGGTCCCTCAAACCCTTCCAAAACACTTCTTTCTGAAATCCAACTCCTCCAATTAAGCCGATGTTATGGATATGTGGAAGCATAGGGTAGACACCCCAGCTAAGTTAGAGTACTTTAGGCAGGAGTTTTCCATTCCTGCCGACGTCCACCTCAGGTTGGTAGGGGAGGAGGATTCCATTATTGTCACGACCCAAACCCGGCCCTATGGGTTTAGCACAGTAACTGGCCAGTAATCCGAGATTACCAAAGGCCTGCCAATCAGTAATACAGTAAATACAGAGTTCAGGGCCTGGCGGAAGCCAAAACAGTAAAAACTAGTGTCCATAGAGCTGTGTTAATCTGTATGCCAAAAACATTTTTCATACATTTATGCATGCAAACCAGTACAGTATACACAATCATTACAGACATTCAGTACGGGGACTTGATTCCTCGCTTACAGCAAGAAAAAGCAGTATACAAGAACGCATAACAGTACAAAACAGTAGGAGACTAGTGGGGACACAAAAACACCCCAAGCCATGGCATGGCGTCTCGGAACCTCACAGTGAGGCACATTGGCTGGCTTGACAAAACTGGGGACTAACCCACGCTCCTAGCTCCGGTCGGGCTGCTGAGAACCTACATATATATATAACAGTGAGCTAAAGCCCAGTGAATAACATAACGTGTAAAGAGGTTATGAATGAATGTCCTTACAGTAATGAAATCAATTCATTATACAGTATTTCAATCTTTCAGTATTTCAGTCAATCAATATTTCAATCGATCAGTCATATGTGGTACATCCATTAGCCTATAAACAGTAGGTCCAAAAGGACCGGGCCTTAACAGACCCAACAATAATGATGGCCATCAATCAGTATGGTTCCACAAGGAAACCGACAGAGCTCAGAATACCAATAACAATGGGTGCTAAGGATGCCACAATGTCTGATTAAATACGGACATACATTCATTCAATAAACAATATCAATTCAATAAATAGTTCATTCAAGAATCAAAATATAACCATTTTGAACATATCTTTACACAACTGTTACTCACAGAGATTAGGCTTATAGCTAGAGCGCCGTCGAGAGCCAACCCTAAACAAGAAATGTAATAGAACACACACTAAGTCTACAGCTTGGAAAGGATGATAATTAAAACCCTAAATTCCTCGGTGTGGTTCTATGTCTAAATCCTCATTAAGATGCTTTAAACTAGGCCTAAGAATGCCTAGGATGCGATGAGGATGCAAAAATACATTGGAAGGCACTTTTCAAAAGTTGTCGAAACAGGGTCTCGCCGAGCGAGCCTTCCTTCGCCGAGCGAGGTTGCAAAATCAAAAGGCTTCGCCGAGCGAACAATCCTTCGCCGAAAGCGATCGATGGAACAAGTAAAAATCTTGGATGCTCAATTTTTACGCGCTGCGATGCTGCCGATGCTCGCCGGCGAAGCTTCCAAAATCAAAGGGTTCGCCGAGCGAGCCTTCCTTCGCCGAGCGGTCCGATGAAACAAGAAAAGTATCGATGCTCGATTTTTACGCCGAGCCACTAATCCTTCGCCGAGCGGGGCTCGAGGAAAACGTTGGTCGCCGGCGAGGAATCCTTCGCTTGAGCGAAGAAGCCAAATCTGGAATTTCCAGATTTGCCTTCCTAGCTCAAACCAAGCATTCTCACCTCAATTCTCGACCTCTTGGGCTCAAATTCTGGAGAATATATCCCAAAACAATGTATAACAAGTTTCAAAAGCCAATTTATGAATTCAAGCCCCAAAGGTGAGTCAATTAGAACCATTTTTCAAACCCAATTTCAAGAACAATTTCAAACATGCAATGCATGAGTTTTAATCCAAAATCAACCTTCAAATCTTGCTCTAATGAGCTCAATAGTTGGAAAATGAAGTGAAAACATGGACTATGATATAAACATGGGCATGCATGTACAATTCAGCCAAGAATTCAACTTCAAAAGTCAACAAATTCAACATGCATGCATGAATTCTAGCATGAATCAACCTATGTGAACTCAAACATGGTTTAATCCTACAATTGAGCAAGAACCATGCAAAATGAAGCTCCTAGATGGCAAGAAGATGATGTATTCACTTACCTAAGTGTTGATTCAAGGTAGGAAGCTAGATTAGGCCAAGTTACACTTCAATTCTTAGCCAATTTCCAAGATGAATTCAATTTCTCTCAAGATGAACTCTCTCTCTCTCTATGCTCTCTTGTTTGGTCGGTTAGGGTGTGAAAGAAATGGCTGATCAAATGTCTATCTAAGTGTATAGACTCAAGTACAATGATAAACAAGTTGTCCACTAGCCATGGCAATTCGGTAAATACGTCTAAGTTCATAATTACTCTTTTAATCTAATGTAATCATTCCTAATCAATTTTCAGATAAAAATATCATTAAATCACAAATATTATGCTGATTACAAAACATCAAACGGTTTCTAAATCGGCCGCCGATAAGGCCTTCAATTAACAGTTTAAACATAAAATGCAAACAGATAATCATACACTCAAACAGATGCAACACACAATTCAATAGACGAACTCATTCAGTTTCAGTTTCAGTTTCATTCAGTTTGTTCAGTAGTTCATCCAGTTCACTTATCAGTCATTAGCAGTTCAGTTTAATGGTAATCAGTATATAATTCAGTGGTTTAACGGTAATCAGTACGAGGGTCGTTACAGTCTCCCCTCCTTATAAGGAGTTTAGTCCTCTAAACTCGAGTTACCTTCAGTCTGGAAGAAAACAGGATCCAGTGGAAACAAATCAGGATATCTCCTTGCCATGTCATCTTCCCTTTCCCAAGTGGCATACACACCACCGTGGTTCTGCCAGTCAACTTTCACTAGTGGAATCTCCTTGTTCCTCAGTTTCTTGATCCGTCGGTTCACAATCTGTATAGGCCGTTCCTCGTAAGTGTAGTCATCACTCAACACAATGCGAGTAGGCTCAATCACATGAAACGGATCTCGAAGATAGTCTCTCAACATCGAAATGTGGAAGACGTTGTGCATATGCTCCATTTCAGGAGGGAGCGCAACTTGATACGCCACCGGATTGATTTTCTCAATAATCTGATACGGTCCGACATACCGTGGCGCTAACTTGCCTTTGACTCCAAAACGAGTCTGGCCTTTCATTGGTGTCACTTTCACAAAAACGTGATCACCCACTTCATACTCTCTGTCTCGTCTTCTGACGTCGGCATAACTTTTCTGTCGGCTCTGTGCGGTTTTCAGTCTTTGCTGTATCAGTTTTATCTTTTCAGTCGTTTCATACACAATCTCGGGCCCAAGCAATGGCCCATCTCCAACTTCTACCCAGCAGATTGGAGATCTACACTTTCTACCATACAATGCCTCGAAAGGCGCCATTCCGATACTCGAATGGTAGCTGTTGTTGTAGGCGAATTCAGCTAATGGCAAATGACTTTCCCAATTTCCCTGAAAGTCAAGGACACACATTCTCAGTAGGTCCTCTAGAGTCTGGATGGTCCTTTCGTCCATCGTCCATCGAGGATGATAGGCACTACTCAAATTTCAATTCAAGACTAATGCGGTCAGAGGCTCGCGAACCTCGATGTAAACTTCGAATCCCAGTCAGAAACAATAGATACAGGCACTCCATGCAATCTCACAATTTCATCAATATAGATAACAGCTAATTTGTCCGCATTATAGATTGTCTTGACAGGTAAGAAGTGTGCAGATTTAGTCAGTCTATCAACAATAACCCAGATAGAGTCCATACCTTTCCTGGAGCGAGGTAGTCCAACGATAAAATCCATCGTGATATGCTCCCATTTCTACTCTGGTATGGGTAAGGGTTGCAGTAATCCGGCAGGTCGTTGATGTTCCGCTTTAACTTGTTGGCAATGAAGACATTTAGACACAAAGTCGGCAATTTCCTTCTTCATTCCCGGCCACCAGAAATTCTGTTTCAGATCTTGATACATTTTCGTATTCCCTGGGTGAATCGAGAACTTCGAACTGTGGCCTTCTTGTAAAACTCTCCTTTTCAATTCAGTGTCATTTGGTACACACAGTCTGTCTTGAAATTTCAATACATTGTTCTCAAATTTAAACCCCGGTCTCGGTTTTGAATCTCTTTCTTCAATAACCTTTTTCAAGAAATCATCTAGTTGTTGTTTTTCTTTAATTTCCTCAATCAATGCTGGTTGAGCAGAAATAGCAGCTAAGGTTCCACCTTGTTCTTTCAAAACAATCTCAATTTCAGACTTTTCCAGATCAAGAAGCAACTCTTTCTGTCCAGTCAACAAACAGGCTAAGTTCCCAATCGATTTTCGGCTCAATGCATCGGCAACGGTGTTGGCTTTTCCCGGATGGTACAAAATCTGTAGGTCATAATCTTTTATCAGTTCAAGCCATCTCCATTTGTCTCATATTCAGTTCTTCTCGAGTGAAAAAGTACTTCAGCTCTTGTGGTCAAGATACACTTCACAAAGTTGCTCCATACAAATAGTGACGCCAAATTTTCAAAGGCAAAACTATCGCAGAAGTTCTAAGTCATGGGTCGGGTAGTTCTTTTCATGCGGTCTCAACTGTCGGGAAGCATAAGCAATAACTCTCCCATTCTGCATTAAAACACATCCCAAACCCTTATGAGAAGCATCACTAAAAACAGTATAACCATCCGTACCTGAAGGTAGCATCAAAATCGGTGCAGTCACAAGTCGAGTTTTTAGTTCTTGAAATGCTGATTCCCTTTGGTCAGTCCAGTCAAATGATATCCCTTTCTGTGTCAACTGAGTCAGTGGTAAGGCAATTTTAGAGAAATCTTTGACAAACCTTCTGTAATATCCAGCCAGTCCCAAAAAGCTTCGGACTTCGGTTACATTTGTCGGTCTAGGCCAGTTTACTACAGCTTCAATTTTCTGCGGATCAACAGAAATTCCATCTTTGCTAACAACATGACCCAAAAACATTATATGATCAAGCCAAAATTCACATTTAGACAGTTTAGCATACAGTTTCTGTTCTCTTAAGGTTTGCAGGGCAAGTCTCAGATGATGTTCATGTTCTTCAACAGTCTTAGAATAAATCAATATGTCATCAATGAATACCACAATAAAATCATCAAGGTATGGTTTAAAAATTCTGTTCATGAGGTCCATAAATGCAGCAGGGGCATTCGTAACTCCGAACGGCATAACTAAAAATTCAAAGTGGCCATACCTCGTTCAAAGCGTTTATCAATGTCTTCCGGTTTGACTTTCAGTTGATGGTACCCCGATCTAAGATCAATCTTGGAAAACACTTGTGCACCCTGTAACTGGTCAAATAAATCATCAATACGCGGTAATGGATATTTATTCTTGACAGTTACCTTGTTCAGTTCACGGTAATCAATGCACAGTCTCAGTGAGCCGTCTTTCTTCTTTACAAACAAAACAGGTGCACCCCACGGTGAAGTACTGGGTCTGATAAACTTCTTGTCTAATAGTTCCTGCAATTATACCTTCAATTCTTTCAGTTCAGTTGGGGCCATTCTATAGGGAGCTTTAGATGTCGGCTGGGTACCCGGAACCACATCCACAATAAATTCAATTTCCCTGTCAATCAAATCCCCTGGCAATTCATCTGGAAATACATCTGGGAACTCTCTGACTATAGGAATACAATTCACATCAGTTTTAACATTATCATTAGCAGGTACAGTCAATACAGAACACAGATATCCTTTACACCCCTTTCTAATCAATTTGACAGCCTTTACAGAAGAAATCAGATATGGAGGAGGTACTACTCCACTCCCATTAAACACAAATTCGGGCAAACCCGGTGGACGGAAAACTACTTGTTTTGTTACACAGTCTATAGTGGCATGATATTTTTGTAGCCAATCCATCCCCAATATTACATCGAAGTGGTCTATGTTCAATGGTAGTAAATCAATAAACAGATGCATATCCCCAACGATAATCTCACAAGCAGGATACATATATGCACATGTCATGGATCCTCCAACAGTGATGATCTGACTAGCAAATAGTTCATGGGTTCTAGGGTCTATTCAATTTCTGCGAAAAAGCATGCGACACATACGAATCGTAGACCCGAGTCAATCAATACATAAGCATTTTGAGCACAGATAGAGGATACGACACAACGGTCTCGGTGTTTTGCACGTCTCCGGATTAGGGCAAACACTACCTGCCTCATAGGCTCTTTCCCTAGAGCTTTGGGGTTCGGTTTTGGTGCTATATTTGATCTTTCAGCGCTTGGTGCAGACTTACCACTAGTCAAGTGGGCAGAGGCGATCTTTGATTCTGTGGCCCACCTTGCCACACACAAACAGTTCGAAATCTGTAGCAGACCCCTTTGTGCTTGGTGCCACACATGGAACAGGGTGGAGTAAATCCACTCCCCTGGTTGGGGCAAGTAGTCGACCTCAGATTCTCGCTTTCTTGTTTGGGTTATGCTTGCCTTTCTTAAATTTGAAACCCCGCCTTTTCCTTGCCACTCGGTTGTTGGTGTTTGATTGTTTCATCATGCAATATTTACCTCGGCCATCAAAGCCCTGGCCAAGAACACCCACGAAGTTGGCATTTTCAAAACACTTATTCGATCCTCAGATATAGCAAGATTGAGGCCGCCTTCAATCTCCGGCCTTCTTGTAATCGGTATCCACCATGTGTGGGGCATACCTAGCAAGTTCAATAAATTGCTTCTCATACTTTCAAACAGACGTCTTGCCTGTCTCAGCTTGTTCAAACTCGGTTACCTTTCGTCTCGATGCACCGAGAAAATATTTTTCAAAGAAGGACTCCTTGAACGAGCCCAAGTCATTACATGTTTGCATCACGGGTCAACATCCACCACCTTCTAGCTTCTTCTGCGCAGGTAAAGGTGGCTAACAATACCTTGTGTGAAACACTTCGAAACAACTTTTTCAGTTTCAAGGACCCATGCTTCAGCCTTTAGCGGTTCTAAGCCTCCCTAAAAGGACGGCGGTTTCATCTTGCTGAACTTATGGGTCAGTGCAATAATGTCCACCTCATTAGCATTCACATTCTGTACATTTTGTGCATTTTGTTCCGGTTGCACCGGAGGAGGAGGAGGTGGGGGCTGTTGGTTCGGTTGTTGTTCTAATCTTTCCATGATCAGTCCCATCATTTGTTCAAGTCTGGCCATTCTGGCCTCAGAGGATGATGCTTCAGTTTCATTTGCATTATCCATTTCACTATAAGCAGTTATACAGTTATCATTATAAACAGTTGTACAATTAAACAGTTTAACATTTTAACACATAATCAGTCAGTCATAAGCACACACTTTTCAAATTCATGAGATGCCCTAATTGCTTTTCTAGGACACCCTATAGCTCATTTGGACACGTGTGTGCGGTATAACTCGTGGTTAAGTATCGCTCTGATACCACTCTGTCACGACCCAAACCCGGCCCTATGGGTTTAGCACCGTAACTGGCCAGTAATCCGAGATTACCAAAGGCCTGCCAATCAGTAATACAGTAAATACAGAGTTCAGGGCCTGGCGGAAGCCAAAACAGTAAAAACTAGTGTCCATAGAGCTGTGTTAATCTGTATGCCAAAAACATTTTTCATACATTTATGCATTCAAACCAGTACAGTATACACAATCATTACAGACATTCAGTACGGGGACTTGATTCCTCACATAAAGCAGAAAGAAACAATCTTATACAAGAACGCATAACAAGACAAAAAAAGAGGAGACTAGTGGGGACACAAACACCCCAAGCCATGGCATGGCGTCTCGGAACCTCACAAGGAGGCACATTGGTCGCTTGACAAAGCGGGGACTAACCCACGCTCCTAGCTCGGTCAGCCGAGAACCTACATATATATATAACAAGGAGCTAAAGCCCGATGAATAACATAACGTGTAAAGAGGTTATGAATGAATGTCCTTCTGAGAATGAAATCAATTCATTATCTGAGATTTCAATCTTTCAAGATTTCGGTCAATCAATATTTCAATCGATCGGTCATATGTGGTACATCCATTAGCCTATAAACAGTAGGTCCAAAAGGACCGGCCTTATGAATCTAACAATAATGATGGCCATCAATCAAGATGGTTCCACAAGGAAACCGACAGAGCTCAGAATACCAATAACAAGGGTGCTAAGGATGCCACTGATTCGAAATACGGGACATACATTCATTCAATAAACAGTTCAGTTCAGTAATCAAAATATAACCATTTTGAACATATCTTTACACAATCTGTTACTCACAGAGATTAGGCTTATAGCAGCTAGAGCGCGTCCCCGAGAGCCAACCCTAAGCGATGTAATAGAACACACACTAAGTTTACAGTTGGAAAGGATGATAATTAAATCCCTAAATTCCCTCGGTGTGGTTCTATGTCTAAATCCTCATTAAGATGCTTTAAACTAGGCCTAAGAATGCCTAGGATGCGATGAGGATGCAAAAATACAGTTGGAAGGCACTTTTCAAAAGTTCTTTGAACAGGGTCTCGCGCGAGCGACCCTCCCTCCGCTCGAGGGAGGTTGCAAAATCAAAGGCTTCGCTCGAGCGAACAATCCTTCGCTCGAGCGGTCTGATGGAACAGTAAAAATACTGGATGCTCAATTTTTACGCGCGATGCTCGCTCGAGCGAGCTTCCAAAATCAAACGATTCGCTCGAGCGAGCCTTCCTTCGCCGAGCACCGATGAAACAAGAAAAAATCTTGGATGCTCGATTTTTACGCCGAGCCACCAATCTTTCGCCGGCGGGGCTCGAGGAAAACGTTATCGCCGAGCGAGAAATCTTCGGCTGAAGGAAGAAGCCAAATCTGGAATTTCCAGATTTGCCTTCCTAGCTCAAACCAAGCATTCTCACCTCAATTCTCGACCTCTTGGGCTCAAATTCTGGAGAATATATCCCAAAACAATGTATAACAAGTTTCAAAAGCCAATTTATGAATTCAAGCCCCAAAGGTGAGTCAATTAGAACCATTTTTCAAACCCAATTTCAAGAACAATTTCAAACATGCAATGCATGAGTTTTAATCCAAAATCAACCTTCAAATCTTGCTCTAATGAGCTCAATAGTTGGAAAATGAAGTGAAAACATGGACTATGATAAAAACATGGGCATGCATGTACAATTTAGCCAAGAATTCAACTTCAAAAGTCAACAAATTCAACATGCATGCATGAATTCTAGCATGAATCAACCTATGTGAACTCAAACATGGTTTAATCCTACAATTGAGCAAGAACCATGCAAAATGAAGCTCCTAGATGGCAAGAAGATGATGTATTCACTTACCTAAGTGTTGATTCAAGGTAGGAAGCTAGATTAGGCCAAGTTACACTTCAATTCCTAGCCAATTTCCAAGATGAATTCAATTTCTCCCAAGATGAACTCTCTCTCTCTCTATGCTCTCTTGTTTGGTCGGTTAGGGTGTGAAAGAAATGGCTGATCAAATGTCTATCTAAGTGTATAGACTCAAGTACAATGATAAACAAGTTGTCCACTAGCCATGGCAATTCGGTAAATACGTCTAAGTTCATAATTACTCTTTTAATCTAATGTAATCATTCCTAATCAATTTTCAGATAAAAATATCATTAAATCACAAATATTATGCTGATTACAAAACATCAAACGGTTTCTAAATCGGCCGCCGATAAGGCCTTCAATTAGCAGTTTAAACATAAAATGCAAACAGATAATCATACACTCAAACAGATGCAACACGCAATTCAATAGACGAACTCATTCAGTTTCAGTTTCAGTTTCATTCAGTTTGTTCAGTAGTTCATCCAGTTCACTTATCAGTCATTAGCAGTTCAGTTTAATGGTAATCAGTATATAATTCAGTGGTTTAACGGTAATCAGTACGAGAGTCGTTACAATTATGCCCGATGTGAACCTCATGCCTTTCCCAGTAATGG
The DNA here is from genome assembly GCA_025200525.1 of Camellia lanceoleosa. Classification (NCBI taxonomy): domain Eukaryota; kingdom Viridiplantae; phylum Streptophyta; class Magnoliopsida; order Ericales; family Theaceae; genus Camellia; species Camellia lanceoleosa. The sequence continues at coordinate 162,011,602 of CM045761.1, read as the reverse complement.
CCTTTATCGAGTGTGGACTTAGGTTTCCACTTGACACCATTTTTCAAGAAATCCTTCATCATTATAAATTGAACCCAATGCAGTTTTCCATCAATTCTTACCGAGTTATCAACGGTATAATAGCCTTAGCCAAACAAGAGAATGCTAGGGTAACTTTAACCGATATCCAATATTGCTACACCATGTGTGGCCTTAAATTAGAACAATGCTACATTTGCTACCTTAAACCGAGATCCACAAAGTACAAAATTGTTGCTGACCTCCCAGACTCCAATAAGGGAGCTGGGGACAATTATTTCATTGTCTCGGGGAACTGGGAGTTCGCTACAGACGAGGACCTCCGCCTCTACCCTCTTAGCCGAACAATTTTTGTAGAGGGTAATAGTAAGAACCCAGTGTTAATACTTGTCTTCAAAGTCTTCAATACTTTGTTCTTTATACATTCTAACATTTATTTTCCTTGCAGCTCTTCCTCAGCCGGCAAAGGATTTCCGCAAGTCCTTTATCCCGAGCAAAAGCTTGAAGAAGCTACTGGATTTACCAATTCACAAGCGGAGAGCTCCCTTGCTTCTGAACTTCATCCCAACCTACAAGTCGGTTCTTCCCGACACTCCAAAAAAGAAGAAGAGTCAGTCTCCTCCGTCCTCCACTACTCCTCCCACAGCTTTATTATCTCGACCAGATCAGGGGTCAACCTCTGATCCAGTGAAGCAACCATCTACCTCGACTCCACAACTGATCCCACTATCTAAACGCCGTCGACGACGCCAAACTGTTTTCGTTGTTGAAATAGGCCGCAAGAAAGCAGTCGTTGAAGATCTCTTGGCCTACATCCCTACCACCGTTGACGCTCAACCAGCACCATCTCAACCTCAACTGAAGCCAAAACAAAAAAGACTGAAGAAGGCTCAGTCAAAAGCAACGGTCACTCAGATTGATATTGAGGACACCTTGCCAATTTCAAAATTGGCTGAGAGTGAGAAGACCCCTTCTGCTGCCAAGAAGAGGTTCACCGAGGCCCAACAGTCCCAATCCACTCGGTCAAAAAGGCCAAGGTTTGAGTCGGCCACAACCTCGGGGCCAATGAAGCCAGATGCCCCCTGGGCCCCTCCAATCACCATCGATGACAAGTTGGTCAGAGCTGGCGACAGTGCGACTGATCTCGAAGTCGAAGTCAGCGTCGCCCTTTCTACGGCTTTGCTCCTTCCAAACGATCTTAACAGAATCATCGAGATGAGTGAGTATGAAAGCTTTGCTCTGATGCTCTAGCATTCTGTTCAAATAAGTCTCTTATACTTGGTATTTTTCTTTCTCTATTCTTTCATACTTTTAGAACTTTTACTAGCTTTTGTTCTGTCCATTTTCTTTCAGGCGATCCAGCATGCCCATTCCTTCTCAATGCAATCTTTTGAAAAGAGGAAGGAGTTGACCAACAAGATTAGGGAGGTCTCTGTTTTGCAGAAGACCCTCAAAAAGACCGAGGGAAAAATGAAGACTTTGGTTGACCAGGCCAAGACAGCCATTAAAGCCAAAGACGAGGCCGAGGAAAAAGTTGACGCTGCTGAGGCTATCGCCAAGGTCCTTACGGCTGAAAAGAAAGAGGCCGAGACAAAGATGGTCGAGGCCCAAAAAGAACTACAAGATGCCTTAGCCACAAAGGAGGCCGAGATCAAGGCCGCCGATGAGAGGACATACGCAGAGGGGGCGGCCGATGTCAAGGAGGACTACAAAAAACAAGTGAAGTAGACATGTAACAAGGGTTTCACCCTTGGTTGGATGGCTGCTCTAAAAAAACTTGACGTCCTCAAGGACTCTCCCCTCAAGAATGTCGACGTCTTCCCCCTTCCATTCTCCGCTACTCCAAGCCAATTTAAAGACGATTCTGAGTCTGAGGATGAAGCTTTCGTGAGGAAAAAGAAGGATGCTGAGACTTCTGGGGCCATGTCCCCTACTCTGAATGAGCAAGTCTTGGACTTTACTCAGGATGAGGAGGGTGAGGAGGTCTCTAAAGACACTACTCCTGAGAAGACAACATCGGACGTGTCCATTGCCGACAAGAGCCTCGACCAAACTCTTCAAGAAATTGATGCCAAGCTCGCTGCTAGGAGGGCCGTCGAGATGTCTTTTCAGTTGTCTTCTGAACTCCAGACCCAACCAGCCATAGACGCGGAAGAGTCTTAGTTTTTCGCTTTATATTTAGTACTTTGTCTTACTTTTTGAATCAATGTAGGCTTGGATCTGGCCGAAGTGTCACTTTTGTAATTTCTGAACAACTACTCTTTTGATAGGCCGAAGTGCCCTCTTCTTTTTTAACTGATTCTTCTGTATGCAAGTACAATTTCCTTTGTATGGCTCTTGTATGATTTTGTACTTAGAACAATTTTGCATGCTTTCAAGCATACACCTTATCTGTGTAATTTCCTCGGGGTGATATACCAAGGTTATACAAATCGATGGTTTACCTCGGCAAGTACATAAGTACTTCTTTTAATACAACCTTGGTGTTAACTTGTAAATTTTTCTAAAAAATTTCAACAAGTGTTTAGACCAATTTTCTTTTAGGCACGACCTCGGTTTAACTTCAATTTGTAACTTCAACTTGTAAATTTTTCACAAATTTCAACTAGTGTTAAACATAACCTCTGTTTAACTTCAACTTGTAAATTTCTCACAAATTTCAACAAGTGTTAAACATGACCTCAGTTTAATTTCAACTTGTAAACTTAAAATTTCAACAAGCGTTAAACATGACCTCGGTTTAATTTCAACTTGTAAATTTCTCACAAATTTCAACAAGTGTTAAACATGACCTCAGTTTAATTTCAACTTGTAAACTTAAAATTTCAATAAGCGTTAAACATAACCTCGGTTTAACTTCAACTTGTAAATTTCTCACATATTTCAACAAATGTTAAACATAATCTCAGTTTAACTTCAACTTGTAAATTTAAGTTTCAACAAGGGTTAAACTAATTTTCTTTTTGTAAATTCTGCCTTTCTAGGAATCATTTCCCAACTCTCTGTCCCCTAATGTGAACTTAAGTTCCACTTAGGTTCTCATTATGTATGTATTCCAGAGACATCGTCAAGTATCTTATCAGTCATAAGTGTAAAAAAAATCAAGCTAGGACTTCATTATTACTTCGGCTAATAACAAAGAACAAGAAAGTCTAATGATAAAAAAATTTCAGATTGCAAGTATTTCAGGGTCTTGGTAGCTCTTTGCCTTCGCAATCCTCAAGCCGATATGCCCCGTTGCCCAAGACTGAGATGATTCTATAGGGTTCTTCCCAATTTGGGCCAAGCTTGCCTTATCTGGAATCCTTCTTGTTGCCAACAACCTTTTTCAGGACAAGGTCACCAACTTGGAACTCTCGTGGGTTCACCTTTTTATTGTAAGCCCTGGCAAGTTGCTGCCGGTATGTCCCCAGCTGAATTGCTGCTTTTTCCCTTCTCTCTTCTAGAAGATCCAGATCTCGGGCTAAAAATACATCATTAGTTCCATTCTCCACTGCCTGGGTTCTGATTTCTAGGATGCCGACCTCTAGTGGAATGACTGCTTCTGTGTCATAAGCCATGGCAAATGGGAATTTCCCAGTTGATCTTCTTGGCGTAGTCCGATATGCCCAGAGTACACTTGGCAGTTCAATCATCCACTTTCCCTTTGCTACTTGCAACGTCTTCTTAATCCCATCCAGGATGACTTTGTTGGATGCTTCTGCTTGTCCATTGCTTTGAGAAAAACTTGGGGTGGAAAAATAATTCTTGATTTTGAACTTTGCACAGAAGCTCTTGATTAGCTTACTGTCAAACTGTGTGTCATTGTCAGCTATTATTGCTCTTGGGATTCCAAACCTGGTGATAATGTTCTTCCTTATGAAGTTCTTCACATTAACGTCCCGAATCTTGGCAAGAGGTTCAGCCTCTACCCACTTGGTGAAGTAATCTGTTGCTACTAGCAAGTATTTCCTTTGTCCAGTTGCTTGGGCCAGTTTTCCAACAAGATCCATGCCCCATTGGGCAAATGGCCAAGGGCTGGACACTGGGTTCAAGTCGGCTGCCGGTTGATGTATCAAAGGTGCAAACCTTTGGCACTTCTCACACTTCTTCACATAAGTTTCGGCATCTTTCTGCATATAGGGCCACCAATACCCCTGAGTAATGGCTCTGTGGGCAAGTGACCTGCCCGCAGCGTGGCTTCCACATATTCCTTCATGTATCTTGTACAGAAAATCTTCAACTTGTGTAGGATGCACACACCTCAGAAGGGGTCTAGTAAATGATCTTCTGTAGAGGTGTCCTTCAGGTCAAATCAATCTTGCCGACTTGATCGATCTTATCGTTTCTTTTTTTAGGTCATTGGGCCGCCTTTAAGGAATGCTATTATTGCATCCATCTAGCTTGGTCCCATGTCCACACACATTACTTCACGCTATGTGGTCAGTGGTTCAATGCTCGGGCTCGACAAGTAATTAATCATTATTGTCCTTGCCTTTCCAGGTTGTATTGCACTAGCCAGGTTGGCCAGGGTATCAACGTGACTGTTATCATCTTGACTAATCTGCTGTAGTCGGCAATTCTGAAACAGGGCCACCAATCTACCGACTTCCTTTACATAGGCTGACATCCTTTCGTCTCGGGCTGCGAACTCGCCTATTGTCTGGTTGACTATAAGCTGAGAGTCATAAAAGACTATCACCTCATCTGCTTTTACTGCTACTGCCAGTTTCAATCCTGCAATCAATGCTTCATACTCTGCTTCATTGTTTGAGGCCTTGAACCCCAAACGAATGAATTGTTCTAGTATCTGTCCATCTGGAGATACCAGTACTACTCCTACCCCCGCTCATTGTCGGTTTGAACTCCCATCAACAAACAGCCGAAAGGAGTCGCCGATGTAAATGCTGCAAGGTCTGAGTTTTTCACTCTTCTTCTGTTCCGTTGCCCTCGGCTGGGCTCCTCTATGCTCGCTTAGACATCGTTCACCTCGGCTTAATGGAGCCCGATGTATAATAGATCTTGGTGTGAACTCGGCCACGAAGTCAGCCAAAACTTGGCCTTTGATTGCTGTTCTAGGTTTGTATTCCAGGTCATTCTGGCCCAAGGCCACTGCCCATCTGGCTATTCTTCATGCAGATCTCCCTGCTGCAACAAGGACTTCAAAGGATGTTCAGTTAGCACCACAATTTTGTGGGTTTGAAAGTAATGGTTCAGTTTCTTTGAAGCCATTACTAAAGCCAGCGTTAACTTCTTTAAGGGTAAATTTCTGGTTTCTGCATCAGCTAGGGTTTTGCTTACATAGTAAATAGCCCTTTGTTCCCATTTTTTTTCTCGAATTACCACTGCACTTACCGCATGTTCCGAAACTGCCAAGTACAGGAACAGCTCCTCTCCAGGTTCTGGATTTGAGAGAACTGGAGCTGTGGTCAAATACCTTTTCAAGTTGGTCAAGGCAGCTTTGTATTCTTCGGTCCATAAAAAGTTTGTGGTTTTTTTCACTAAGCTGAAGAAAGGTTTGCATTTGTCTGAGCTTCTGTTTATGAACCTATTCAGGGCTGCAACCCTTCCAGTTAGCATCTGCACTTGTTTTGCCGATGTCAGGCTCTTTAGCTCTAAGATGGCCTTGATCTGATCTGGGTTGGCCTCAATGCCGCTTCTGGTCACCAAGTATCCCAAGAACTTACCAGATCCGATTCCAAATGCACATTTTGATGCATTGAGTCGGAGCTGATATCTTTTTAGGATGTCGAAGATTGCCCTCAGGTCTTCCAGATGATCCTTAGGTTCTTTGGTTTTCACGACCATGTCATCGATATATACCTCTACTGTTCGGCCAATTAGGTGTTCGAACATCTTGGTTACCAATCTCTGGTAAGTTGCTCCTGCATTTTTCAACCCAAAAGGCATCACTCTGTAGCAATACAACCCTTTTAGGGTGATAAACGCAGTCTTTTTCTCATCTGAGGGGTACATGGCTATCTGATGGTACCCCCTGTAGGCATCCAGGAAGCTCATCATTCCATGTCCTGAAATGGCATCCACCAGTTGGTCAATCTTGGGTAAAGGAAAGCTATCTTTGGGACAGACTTTGTTTAGGCTGGTAAAGTCCACGTAGACCCTCCATTTACCATTCTTTTTCTTTACCACTACTGTATTCGATAGCCATGTCGGGTAATTTACCTCTTGAATGGCTCTGGCCTCCAGAAGTCTGTCGACTTCCTCTTCCACTGCCTTAACATGCAACAACGTCGGTTTTCTTGCCCGTTGGATTACAGGTTTGGCCGACCTGTCTATGTTCAGTTTATGGCAAGTGACCTCGGGGTCAATGCCAGGCATTTCGTAAGGCGTCCAGGCAAACACCTCAATGTTTGCTCTCAAGAAAGCCTCCAATTCTTTTTCCTTTTCTTCGGCTAAGCCCAAGAAGAGAAGGAAGAAGCGTTCCTCATCCCCTTACTGGACAAGGATTTTCTTAGGGCTTCTTCACTCTTCTCGGCTAGCTCTTTGCCGACATCATCTAGGACTTCCACATCCTCGTCTTCGATCTCTACTGTCTCTGGTTCTTGTATGCTGCAGGTGGATTTCATTGCTGCCATGGAGCAGTTTTTTGCCTGCAGCTGATCCCCTCTGACCTCCTCTATCCCATGCTTTGTTGGAAACTGCAATAGCTGATGCAACGTTGAGGGAACAGCCCCCATCGCATGCAGCCATGGCCTTCCCAAGATAGCATTGTAGGGGGAGGGTGTGTTGATTATGGTGAATTCTGTTTTTATCTTTTTGGTGCCAGTCTGCACCTCCAAGCTTGCTGCTCCCAGTGGCTACATCGGCGTTCTATTAAACTCGACCATTGGGCTGTTGGACTGCTCCATATCGTCTGGGTGAAGGCCAAGCTCCTTGTAACACCTGACATACATGATGTCACAAGAGCTGCCTTGGTCAATTAGGATGCACTTCACTTGGCACTCCCCAATCTGGAGGGATACTACCAAGGCATTGTTGTGTGGATGCTGCACCATCTCAAGGTCGGCTTCAGTAAAGGACACTACTGGTCCCTGGCACTCCTCGGCCTAAGGTCTTTTCTCCCGGACCTGATACACATGCTGCAAGTGCTTTACCTTCTGGGTCTCCCCCTGTATTTCGTTTTCGTTGACCTTCGAGTGAATTACATTAATTACCCAAGGTCTGCCTTCTTGTGGTTGCTGTGCTGGGGGAGGTGGAGCTGCTGGTGCCTGAGGTAGTCTTGCATGCTCTTCCCTTGTCCTGGCTTCATCTACAAGGTCCCTTAAATGACCTTGCCTTACCAGGTCTTCCAGGTGTGCTTTCAAGGCTCTACAACCCTAAGTCAGATGCCTATTTTCATTGTGGTAAGCACAATGCTTACCAAGGCTTCTTCCCATAAACTCTCCTGGTACCCTTGCTGGTGCTTTGAAATAGGGCTGGGTTCGGATTTTCTCCAAGACTTTGTAAATCGATTGAATCACGGTTGTATTTGCTGGCGACCCTTAATCCGATTTCTGGTTTGTTGTAGCCACCATCACCTCGGTCTTGCTTCGGCAAGCCATTTTTCTTCTCTGGTTTCAGTGCCTTTGTTCCTGGCATATCCTCCTCGGCCCTGGCGTGCTTCTCTATTCTGGCCATTAATTCCTCCATACTTTTTGGCAATGTTTTTGCCAATGATTTTCGGAGTAGGCAATTATTTTTTAGGCTGTTTTTAAATGATACAACCGCCACCTCTTGGTTGTATTTTGGTATCCGGTTGAATACCTCATAGTACCTTTTGGCATAGGCCCTCAGGCTTTCGTCTTCGCCAATTTTCAAAGCCATCAAGGCATCCACCCTTAATGGCTGTAGTTTGTTCGTCACGAACCTGGCCACAAACATCTCAGCCAGGTCTTCCCAGGTTTTCACAGTTCCTTTCGGCAACTTGTGAAACCAGTCTGCTGCAATTTCTCCGAAGGATGAGGGGAACACCTTGCAAAGCAACGGCTCATTCCTCGTGTATAACGCCATCGAGTTTAGGTACAAACCGACGTGAAAGTTGGGGTCCGACTTCCCGTCATAGATCTGGAATCTCGGCATGCTAAACCTCTTCGGGGCTCGAATTTGTCCAATTCTACCGAGAATGGCGTTCTCAGCTTAACCGAGAAGGTTACCTCAGCATCTTGTTGCCTCCTCTGTAGGTAATCCCTTAGGTCCTCCTTGGTCCGACCAGGAGCTCGGCTATCTCCTGACTTTAACCTTTTAGGTGCACTACTATCAGCTTCGTTGTGACCTTTCTTCGACATTTCTCCATTAGTTGCGTCGAAGCACAACTCCTGCCTTTGAACATGCCTGTCATGACCCTGACCCGAACCCGCCCCCATAGGTTAAGGACATAACCGGCCAGTAATCACGAGATTACCTACGGCCTTAAACCAAACCAGATATAATTTAACAGAGTTAAGGAGGGCCAAACGAAAGCAATTTCAGACTTTTGTCCATAGAGTTGTGCTTACGTGGCACGACATAACAATCCATGCATATACATGTTAATAACTCACATCAAAATATGTAATAACACAAGGTTCTGTACATACAGGATCATTCAAGTCTACGTCAGCCAATTAGAACTATATACAACCGTAATCCAAAGTTCTCGCCAATATGACAAAATATGATAAAATAGCAAAAGGACGAAAACAAGCCTCGTGCGTGAGACGTATGGGCGGACTCTTCAAAACCTTCACTATTTCTCACAAACTTCACTGAGGCTGGGTTTGGACCTCCATTGGCTCATCTACAGACATATAAATGAGCGTGAGCGAAAGCCCAGTGAATAATATCAAATAAAGAATATACACGAACAGTATTTAGAACGACGTGCACCAAATGGCCTTGGGCCCAATTCATATTTTTATCTAGTATATACATGTATATAGATCAGGTAACTGCGGTTCCAAACACATCAAACAGCCTCGGGCCCAATCCATTCATGTCAAACTGGCCTTTAGCCTAACCATTTTATCATTCATGTCAGACTGGCCTCTGGCCCGTTCATTCTTTCATTCATGTCAAACTGGCCTCTGGCCCCTTCATTCTATCATTCATGTCAGACTAGCCTCTGGCCCATTCATTCTATCATACATGTCAGACTGGCCTCTGGCCCCATTCATTCTATCATACATGTCAAACTGGCCTTTAGCCCATTCATTTGGCATAGCAAACATTTGTCCACCATTCAAATTAACGAACTTATAAGACTTACATAGAAGTAAGCAATTGGACAAATAACATACTTCAGATATCTTTATTGAAATATTACTCACAGTGATCGGCTGGATAATTTGCCCTGGAGCTCGACCCTACACATTCCATGAACACAGTGGGTCACAAACAATTCAATCCGTTCTTAATTCACATATTCCTCTTAGGCTTCTTCCTTATCCTTTTTAATTCATTCATAATGCTCAATGCATGCCTAAGAGTACTTAGAAGTGAAAGAGAATGGAAAATGAAACACAGAACACATTTACAAAATTTCAGAAACAGGGGTCCTCGCTCGAGCGTGGACTTCCCCGCTCAAGCGGACCTATTAGGTCTGCGAAAGTACTGGTTGCCTCATTTTTACGCTCGAGCGTGAAGTCGGGCGCTCGAGCTAGAAGTCACTCTACATAGCTCCCCGCTCGAGCATGAACTTCCCCACTCAAGCGGACATCAATGTCTGCAAAACTTCTGGGAACTCGTATTTCCCGCTCGAGCAGCGCTTTCCCCGCTTGAGCGGACATGCCAAATTCTAGAAAATCCAGAATTGTTCTTGAGGCTCAAACTTGTTATTTAAAGACCTTAAACACATGATTTTGGCTCAAAAACATGGAAACATATTGTATCTCATGAGTATACAAGCATTATAAAGCTAATTGCTTAAAATCATAATCCAACCCTCAATTCATCACAACAAAAACACATGGCTTCAAAATTCAATTTCAATATACATATATTCAAACTCCATAAACTCCTTGAATTATACATGCATGCTTATTTTTTACTCCAATTCCATTTTAAATTACACCAATGGTGTCCATGATCATGAAGCTCACAAAACCATGCTTGCATGTATGCTACAATGCTCAATTTTTCATAATCAACATATTACATACTAGTTCATGCAAATTTCAAGCTCAAACATACAATCCATGGCAATCTCCTATATGCATGTGTACATTGACTCCCAATTCATCAAAACTAACTCAATTCATGTTCTTGATCACTATTCAACTTTGAATTCACAAAGTTACAAACTAAAATCTATGAATTTACTCACCTAAGAGCTTTAATCTTCACAATTGAGGTTAATCCTTGAGCCTAGCTTTCAAATCTCACAAACCTTGAGCCAAATTATACAATTCTTCCTCTTTTCCTCTCTAGCCGACCCTCTCTCTCTTTCCTTAGAGCAACTTTAGCCAAGTTGAAATAAAATAGAGGAATTGAGTGTATAATGGCCCTTTTATAACCCCACTAAATCAAATTGATTATAACCAATTAATGACACTTAATTAATCATTCTGAACCTAATTATTTTGATTCAAATCAATTTTCAATTAAATTTCACCATAGGCTCTAAAAATTACGCCAATCACAATGGCGTAATCAATTTCGGCTTCTACGGCCGATAAGGCCTTCAATTTTCAGTTTATAATAGTAAGTTGAACAGATATTCTTATGGTGAACAGATAGAAATTCAAAGCCACATATATTCATATAAATGGTACTCAAAATCATATCAAACACATAATCACATTCATAATAAAGATCAATTAGCATAATACGGAACAAGGTTATCACAATGCCGATGTTCTTTGGGTCTGCTTCCTTGGTGCGATGTGTCCTTCAAGATTCTTCCCTTTTCTACTCTCCTCTCCCGACCTCCCTTGAAGGCCGGTGAGAGTGTTTTTCGCTCCTGGTGTGCTGGGGGGCTACAGGGATTGTTTTCTGCCCTCCTTTCTGGGCATTGGCTGCTGGAATCGGCGTGTCTTGTAGCGGGAACGGTGGCTGCATGACATTGTTTTGCATCATGAAATTGATGACCGATTGCAGGTCTGCCAATTTGTTCGCCATCCCCTTCATCTTATAGTCCCTCCGTAGGCATCTATCTTTCTATACCTGGAGGTCATCCTCGTTATAGTACTCGTTTTGGTCTGATTTCTTCGATACGTCACCCTCTTGGCCGACGTTATTTCCTTCATGATTCTTATCATGAGTCTCTTTGTTGCAGTTGTCTCATTCGACGTCTAATTCAATAGGTTTTCCACTTCTAGTAGGAATGTCATCCCCAACCTTCTCTTTCTGTCCGTCGTTGGCCATCTATTCTCTTTTCTTTCCCACAAATGGCACCAAATTGTGTGTGTCAATTTCCGATCACACTGCCAAATTAGTACTTAGCTGGACAGCACTGGCGGAATAGATTAAGCTCGAATGACCTGCAACAGAAAGAAGAGATTCCGGCAGTGGTTCGTCCACCCGGGGGCACTCCGATGATCAAGTCAGTTATCTTTCAAAGATAGCAAAAGTGCTTAACTCACTATTCAGAATATAAATTGCGTACCTTATACCCATAGGAGTGCCTCCCGTTTATAGCCAATACAATCCTAGTCCCAATAGAAGCCTAGTTTCAATGGATTTCTGCTCAGTGTTTATCTTAGACTCTCAAATAGATAAAGATAAACTCCCTAAAAGCTTTATCCTTATCCAGGCTGAGGTCCCTCTTCATTCTAAGACTCTTGTCCCTTATTCGTTTATTCCGGACTCCGGTATCTTAGGAGATAACCTCGGCCTAGCCGAGATAACCTCGGCGTCATGACCAGGACACGTGGCACCTCGACTGACACTTCGGCGTCATCTTGGCCACGTGTTGGTACTCGGAAAATATGTCCCCACATATATATGTATATTTGTTTTGTTTTTACCCTTGCGCAAGCAACACAATAGCAAATCAGTCTAATAGTCGTTTTCATTCTTTTTTCATCTCTTGCTCTCTTTCTTTCTCGGCAAAGCAGTAGCAGTCCAATGCAATAACAAAGCATGTAATATTTATATATTTTCATATTGATGTTGACTCTATTTTTCTTGAAAGCAAAGGTTAAGCCCATCAAGTAATATATGCATGTTTTGGCCTATTAAAATAGAATATATGATAGTGGACAGTTCCAAAAAAAGAAGCCCAAAAAATATGAAAAAAAGTAACTGATTCGGACCCACCTACATAGCCTATTAACCCACCTACACAAACTGTAACCCATAATTCGGACAAATGTAAGCCCATTTTTTATGACACGAACTAATGCGGGTCTAGTGAAAACTAGCTAGTACCCATGCAAAATCGATCGACGAGTAGCCTTGCATAATACATAGATTACACACACAAAAGTCTTATAGTTCGCCTCCACTCTCAATAAATTCCTGGAACAACAATCGTCTAATTCAAATCTCAAATACCCATTAAGAATAGCAATCCAAGAAACTAAGGGTGATCGTGAATTGAGTTGGATCGAGTAGCATCTCATCCATCACTTGTTCAAAATTAGGTGGATTGGAAAAAATAAATCATCATCCATCCACTGGTTTGATGGATGCGATTGAACGGGGCATTCAGATTGGCGGATGGATGCGATCAGTTTGATAGTTTGGACTTTACAAATTTTGAACATTTTTTTGAATTATAATTCATAACTTTTACAATCTCCAATAACTGATAATCTGAAAAAATATGTATTACTTATTTATAATAGACCATGGCACCATGCATGAATATTTTTAAGCTATTATTTTTCATTTTCAGAAAAATATATATTTTATTATTTTCTACTCTATGTTGTTACTTGTTAGCAGTTTTTGATTTTTTATTATTATTATTTTTTAACTTCATCTATAGGGTGAATCAGGTTCATGTAAGTGCTGGATGGTTAATACGCCATCTGAACCGTATTATCAAATTTTAAAATATTTCATTCAAATGCGTGTAACGAAAAACACGTATCCATAAAAAATTAATCGGGTTTGGTCGGTTTGGTCAAATGATCACCTTAATCTGTTCAGATATTTCATCAAACCCCTTAGACCATCTCCAATGTTTCACATTTTCTTTCATCAAATTTAAATTTGATGAAAAATTGATCAGAATTCTACTTCAACGTTGTCATCAATTTGATATTAAATTGAGGATGTCTAACACTTTTCATCAAATTGAGAATGCTTAAAACTTTTCATCAGATTACTGTAGATAGCCATTAGTGTAGGAGTACTAGACGACTAGTCGGTGGTCTAACCGTTTGTCTCCTCGAACATCCACTTCTTTGTAATTTATACCAGGTAATTTACACTTGTCATGACCCAAACCCGCCCCTATAGGTTTAACACCGTAACCGACTAGTAATCCGTGGATTACCAAAGGCCTCTGAATCGATTAGCAAATGATAAGGGGCTGCGGAAGCAATTATACAAGATAGATAAGGTTCAGTGAGCTGTGATAACGTACATGGGACAAAACATATCAAAACTTATTTATATATATGTAAGCATGCCAGTCAAGGACACCAATATTTACAAAATATTTACAGAAGTGAACTTTCCAAGATCTGACTTTACAAACAGTTACAGAGACTAGCATGAAAACAAAAACAGCCATGGCATTAGGCTTCGTTCGGAACCTTCTCGGAAGGCACAACGGTTGGTTGGCAAAAAGCATGAAGGCCGTCAACTCGCTCATGGTCATCATGTGCCGGCTCACCTACATACATAATATAAACTGTGAGCGAAAGCCCAGTGAATAATAACAGAGTAAAGGGGTTTAATGAATGATGTCCATCACAAGTTAGAATCCAGTATTTAAATCAGAACATATTCAGATTCCAAAACAAAAATAGATTCAGTTACACACTCATGTTCATATTCAGATTTTGCATAAGACCATACGTGGTACACCCATTAGCTATCAGATCAGATTGGTCCAAAGACCCACATACATAGTTGGTACCAACGACCATAAAGGTCCATATCTTGCGCGCAAGTAGCCATGGTATTGCTACCCCCAGGCGAGGTCCACGTGCAGATTGGCCACGATATTGTTACCCCTGGGCGAGGGCCACGTAAACTAAGGATACCACAAATACTTTTCAGAAAATTGGACATTCCTTCATAATTTGTAAGATAGCTTTTCAGAAAACAGATCATATCATACCAGTCAGAAAATACTTAAGTTAAACATAACTTTACAGAGTTATTACTCATAGTGGGCCTTGAGACAGACAGACGGAGTAAACTTGGTCAAACGGTACATGGCATGTGACCTACACAATACATAACAGATGCACACTTGAAACATACGCTCTAATTGTACAAAACTTATTTCGTTGGCTCTTAGTGTGTTTCTAACCCTTATCCTCATTATGGGGTCTTAAACATGGCCTAGGAATGCCTAGGATGGAATGAGGATGCAAAAATGCCTTGGAAAAACATTTTTCAAAACTTGTTAAAAACAGGGGTCTCGCTCGAGCGTGACTTTATTCGCTTGAGCGAGTTTGTCAAAACAGAGGGGTCGCTTGAGCGTAGACTCCTTCGCTCGAACGGTCTGTAAAAATGCAAAAGTACTGGTTATTGAAGTTTTACGCTCAATGCTCGCTCGATACTCGCTCGAGTGTGAGACACATCTCTTCGCTCGAGCGTAGGTCTCGTCGCTCGAGCGTGCGTTTGCGTGCACCAAAAACCTGAGAGCTTGCAATTTATGCTCGAGCCATCATTCATTCGCTCGAGCGAAGCTCTGAACAAGCGATGGTCGCTCGAGCGTGGAATCCTTAGCTCGAGCGAGAAAGCCAAATTTTGAAATTTCCAGATTTGCTTCCCAAGCTCAAACCAAGCATTCAACACCTCAAATCTCAACCCTTTGAGCCCATTTTCTAGAAAACACTTAAACTCATAGTATAAGATGTTTCAAAGATCAATTTGTAAAATCAAAGCCCAAATGTGAGTCAATTGAACACAACTTCAAATAAAATCTCAAGAACAAAACTTAAATGTAACATGCATGAATTCTCATGACTTCTAATGCTCCAAAATATGATCCAAAGCAAGATTAAGCTCAAGAATGGGATGAATTCATGGATTATAACAAAAATATGGACATGCATGTGAGGATTCTATGAGAACAACCTTACAATTCAAGAATGTAGACATGCATCTATGATATAGACTTCAATTCAACATTTTCAACCAACTCATGACTTAGATCACTAATGTCACATGAACCATGCAAGAATTAATCTTGAATTTACAATTGAAAGGAAAATCTCCTGCCTTCAACCTTGAATTCCAAGTCTAAGAGCTCAAATTTGCAAAGCCTCTTCGATTCTCCTAAGTTCTCCAAGTAATTCTTGTTGAAGCTAAGTTTTTCTCCTCCCTCACTCTTTCCTACGTTTTTGGTCTCAAAAAAAAAAAAAAAAAGGCTGAGGAAATGATGTATAGAATGTGCTAATTGAGTCCCTAACAAGTGCATGGAAATGGCCACTCAATGGCAAGTTGGTAATTAAAGCAACTAATATAATTCAACATTATTTAATCTAGTTTAATCGTACCAAATCAAATTTTAATTAAACCTACCATAAAATCACATATATTCTTACTAGTATAAAACACTAATCACTTTCGGACTCGGGCGCCGATAAGGCTTTCAATTCGCAATTCAAAGTCGAAACATGAACAGATCATTTTATGACAAACAGGTAGAAACACAAAAATAATGCAATACACGTGCAAATTAATTCTGGATTCCTTCTAAATTACTGTTAGGCATAATTAATCATGATTTAACATTAATCGGAGGTCGGGGTTATTACAACACTGGCAGATCGATCGGCCGAACACCCATCCAGTCGATTGGTGAGTTGATGAAATGTTAAAATTCTTCATTCAAGCGTACGAACTAGATAAAAATTTTTACTCAAATTTAATAACATAAATGAGTAAACGTAAGAGATTCCTCACATGCTTCAACAAGTTGCCAAATCTCGCATAGGAACTAACTATACGTTGTCGTTTAGATTCGAGCTCCAGAATCTTTTTACTAAAAATCTTCAGTATCTTATAGATCCATTAATTATGAAAATAAGAGGGACGCATATATATATGGATCACCATTCCAAGTAAATAAGAATTGAGAGAGTTCTTATATTTACAACACACATAAAAATAAGGGCAAATTTTTTGATATACTAGGGGATATCCCTATCAAAAATTATTTAGGAAAAAGTGATATTATGTATATGGAAAAAAAATTCGGATCGAAAATATTTTGATTGGAAAATTCTCCATTTTTTTCTTAAAAAGAAAATCGATGTTGAGGCCTGGATCAAGATCCATACCAACAAGAATAAAAATACTAAAACCGGGACTAATAATTACCAAATAATTAATAAAATTGATAAAAAAAAAAAGGGATCTTTTTTATCTTATGATTCCTCAGGATCAAGAAATCAATTCACCCAATCAAAAATAAATAAATAAATAAATAAAAATTTGATTGGATGAGAATGAATGAAGAAATACTAAGGTAGTGTTTGGTAGAGTTTTCTAAATATGATTTGAGAATATGAGTTGTATTTTGAATTTATGAGTTTTGGAATTATAATTTGAGTGTGAAAAATTTGTTTGGTGAATGGGTTTTGAATTAAGTAGAGAATTTTTGATGTGACATATGATATTTGATACAAAAACTTACGACTCATAACCAAACATACAACTCAAAATTCTATTAAATGCTCATAAATTTTTCATAAAAAATTCGAAATTTTTTTTATTTAAAATATAAAAATTAATAGGTGGCAATTGTTAAAAAAAAAAATGCATTGTTTCGGTCATTTGGTCGGACGTCTGGGAGGACAACCAGTTAACCAAAATTTTCCTGCCATGATGAGAGTTTTTGAAAGTGAGTATGGAATTAATTTTTAAAAATTGTAAACAAACGTTAAACGCAAATGGAACGGTAGAAATATATTTAGAGAATACAACCAAACACAAGTCGTTCTCTATCGAATTTGAAACTTTGGTTCTTCCCATGATTTGTACTACTTTATAATGCATATAAAATTAAACCGTGGTTTATACCAAGTAAATTACTTTTTTTTAATATAAATGAAAATGGTAATGAAAATAAAAGGGGGTTTTTTTTTTTTTTAGGGTTCATGATATTAAGATTTTATAGCATAAAGAGCATTCAATATTTTCATAACGTCTAAGGTCTCTCAACATTGATCTAGAGAAATTTCAATATAGAAAAATTCTTCTCAGAGAAATTATATCTAGAGAAATTCTGGACTTCCCAAAGAATTTATTTGAGTTCAAATCTCTGGACTAACATAAAAAACCCTTGAACCTTTCACAAATTTATTTGGACTAACATTCAAATTTCTCTGGACTAACATCAAATTTCTCTGGATCTCTAGACTAACATCAAAAACCCTTGAACCTTTCACAAATTTTTCTGGACTAACATCAAATTTCTCTGGATCTCTGGACTAACATAAAAAACCCTTGAACTTTTTACAAATTTCTCTGGACTAACATTCAAATTTTTTTGGACTAGCATCAAATTTCAACGGTAGAAAAAATCAACAATTCTAAAGCTGCAAATTTTGAAAGTTTTAGAGTCAAACAAATCAAATTCCCAAACGAAGATCCTTTTAGAAAATAAATATATATAGAATATATTAGAACTACACACATACATATATATACATAAAAAAGGTAAAGGAGTGAGTGAGTATTTCAAAAAAGAATCAGAAAATTTTACTCTATAGCAAAAAATCAACTTTTATAAAGAAAGAGAGAGAGAGAGTCAAACATAAACAATACCTGAGAAAGGGACAAACCGAGAATATGAATCTGAGAAGCTCTTACTTTGGGGGTGTTTGTTTTAGCTTTTGAAAGCCAACTTATAGCTTTTAGCTTTGAAAAAGTTATTTTGGACTACTTGGTTAAACTTATTTCAAACAACTTCTGATTCTAACAGCTTATTTTAACTCAAAAAAATTTGATTTACGAGAAAATGCTGTCTGCTTTGTGGACATGTTAATTTATGGTTATACTCTTAGAATTTTTTATTTTTTATTTTTTTAAAATAGAAAAAGACTCAAATGGACTATAGATTATTACTATTATTTTTTATGAGAAATGTAGACAAGTAGTAAATAAGAAAAAATAAAAATTAATTGAAAAAGCTATTTTACAGTTTATTTAACAAACACTACTCAGCAACTTAAATCTATAATTCAACAACTACACCAAACAGATTAACAACTTCTGATTAAAGTCATAATCTATAATCTGTTAAGTTATAATCTATAAGCTGTTTTAACAGCTACGCCAAACGGGGCCTTTAAAGACCTTGGAAGCTTTGAAAATTGAAATTTGGGCAAAAGCTTCCTTCTACAAAATCTCCACCATTGAAGAAGTAGAAAACGAGACCTTTAGAGAGAGAAATAGAGCACTCGTAGATTGTGAGAGAGACATGTTATTTGCTGAAAATATGACAGAAGGAGAGGGGTTGTTTGGCGCGAGAAGAGAGGGGGGAGAGAATGAAAGAGTTGGTGTTATATATGGGTGCAAGTGAGAGACCTTAAATTATAAAAAAAAATTATTGTAAAGCTCTCCAATTATCAAAAATTAGAAAAGAATGTTAGATCAATTTTTTCAAAATAAAAACATCTTAGAAAGCAAAAAGGGGTTATACCATCAGTAGAAAACAAAAGGGGGCTATCCCTCGAATGAAAAAAAAAAAAAAAAAAAGAAAAAAAAAAAAAGAAAGAATTAAAGAATAAAAATAAAAAAGAAAAAGAATCTGCAGGCCAAAGAATTTTCCCACCCTGCAATGAAACTGCGTCGTTTTATGTTGGCTTCTTACGGTATCATCGTTTCTGCGTAAAAGAAAAGCCCCCCCTCTCCCTCTCTGCAAGCAAGGTCATCTTCCTGTCTCCAAGAGGCAGAGGTACAAAAACCCTAGAAAATTTTCTCGTTTCTCCTCTCGTTCTTCTTCTTCTCGAAACCTATAAAAGCCCTAGAAAATTTTCTCGAGAAAGTTTTTGCAGCACATATTTTCTCGAGAAAGTTTCGTATATATGGAGCTGGCTTCTGCGACGCTAAGCAGATCTTGTTGTTTCCCAGTAAGATTGCCGACAACTACTTCAAGCTCTTTTATCGGTTTTTCAAGTCGAAGGCCACAAACTTTCGCTTCTAAATTTAAAGGCAAGTCTCTCATCCTTCGTGTGAGCTTCATCACTTTATGCTCCGTTGTTTGGTTACTGAGAAAATGTAGAAAAATATATAATGTATCAAAGAATAAATTTTCATATACATGGAAACAATGTTGTTGAACTTGGTTCAGCTCATCTGACCTATTCAATCTTTCTTTCATTTTCCTCAATTATCTAGAGAAATAAACAAATACTCTATTGAAACTGATTAGAATTGACTTGTGCTTATGCTGTATATGTTTTAATTTACTTTTGAAAACAGAATCGAAACCGTATGTCAATTGATTGTTGAAAAAGAAGGTCACTTTTGCTATAATTGCAGTATTGTTTGCAAAAATGTTATAGAGGAATAAAATTTTGATGAATTGAGTGATTACTGATTTTCATAACAGGGATATTTGCGATGGCTGATAGCTGAATTGATGTTGTTCTTCTTCTTAACCTTCTTATTTTTTTCTCATCTTCTTCCTGTTGCTTTTGTTAAGTATTGTATTAGTTGTTCCCATAATAACTCATTGTAATTTGGTAATCCTAGGGGTTTCATTAGTCTTTCCCAACCTTTCTGAAAATTAGACATTGGTTGGGCATTGATTTGTAATTAGTATTATGTGCACACTGCACATGTACTGCCTTTATTTTTTTCTTTTTTCTTTTTTTGGTTGGAAAATTACAACCAAAAAAAAAAAGAAAAAAAAGAGGTTTGATTCTTGTAACAAAATAAACCATGGGTTTTTAATTTTGTCATTTTAAACACCAATCTTTTGATTTGTTTTTAATCTAAACCATTTGCCTATTTTTAAGTAAAACTTATAAAATAAAGGTATTTTAGTCATTAAACTCAACGAAGAAGGATATTTTAGACATTTTATGTATACCTACATTGAGTTTAATAGCTAAACTACTTTTTTTTTTTTTTTTTGTCGGTTTTACTTGACGGCAATAGGCAAATGGTTTAGATTAAAAATTTTGATGAAATTAGAATTTCAAGATTTATTTATTTTGTTTCTAAGAACTTTGGGGTTTTTTTTCCCAGTAATTACCCCTTTTTCTTTTTTTTATAATAAGTTTATAGAGCCTTTACCGCTCAGTAAGCATGTCTTATTCTTGTTACTTATCAAATGAATCTATCTTTAATTGAGTCCAACTTATGGCCCCATTCAAGTGCTTCTTCATGCTCATAAAATTCTTTTTGATTGTTTCTCTTACCTCCATAAAATAAATCTTATTGAATGACATGGTTAATTAAGATGTACATGGAAGCCAGTTGTGACGGATTGTGGTTTTCTTGTATTAGGTTATTACTTGCTAAGTAATCCGGTTAGGGTGCGGCGGTCTTCTCTCACAGCTATAGTTGGTGATACAACTGCAGTACCAAATGTGTCATCTTTTGAGGAATCTGATCCCTCATCCAATCATGGAGTGCTGACAAAAAATAGTGACGAGAGTGACGGAAAAGATGATATTGAGGCTTTGGATGACCATAAAATGACTCGAATTTGTGACAAGCTAATTGACGTTTTTATGGTTGACAAGCCCAATACAACAGACTGGAGAAGGTTAATAGCTTTTAGCAAGGAGTGGGACAATATCCGACCTCACTTCTACAAGCGTTGTCAGGACCGAGCAGATAGTGAGGATGATCCTGGGATGAAACACAAGCTATTGCGGCTTGGAAGGAAGTTGAAAGAGGTGTCCTTTTATAAACATATACATATATATATATATATATCTTTAAAAGGTCAATCAAAGTGTGGAACAATAATGATCTTGGTTGTTTTCTATTCATGTGGATTGAGAACAATTATCTGAGAGCAAGTTGATGCCGTAATTTGTTTGTTCTTGATCTCAATGCCTGCACTGCACCAAGGAAATGGCATGAAGTTGCCCTTCTCTTGTGAGCATCAGATGTCATGTCATACTCTCCTCAAAATGAATTTGTGTGCATTGAAGATGTCTGATTATGCAATTTCCCGTTCTCCTTGGCTAACAGTACTACTACTTTTAATCTACGTTATGAATCAATCATGTTGAGTCTGATGTGGCCATGTTAGGTTCAATTTGAGTTTGTGTTTATTGGGGAATTCACTTGAAACATATTTTCCCCAGGTTGATGATGATGTCCAAAGACATAATGAACTCCTTGAAGTGATCAAGGGGGCACCATCTGAGATTGGTGAAATTGTTGCCAGGCGTCGTAAAGATTTTACAAAAGAATTCTTCATGCATCTTCACACTGTAGCAGAATCTTATTATGACAATCCAACGGAGCAAAATGGTAGATTAACTGCATCTTGATTCTCGCTGTTAGGTTATTTTTTGTTCAATTATTTTCACTCAAGTCTTTATTGCCCTTCTAGGTGGATTCATTAGTTTTTAGAGTTATTGCTGAGTGATCACAAATTAGTTTAACTTTTGTTGTAATCGATGGTTATTAGATCAGGATATATGACACTGATTCTATCTCCGTTTTCCTGTACGACTAGCTGCTGCTAAGCTTGGAAACATGTGCCTGGCTGCTGTACAAGCTTATGATACTGCATCCGAAAGTATTGAAGCACTGAATGCTGCAGAGTTGAAATTTCAAGACATAATCAATTCTCCTTCTGTAGATGCTGCTTGCCGGAAGATAGACAATTTGGCTGAGAAAAATCAACTTGATTCGGCATTGGTGCTCATGATCACAAAAGCTTGGTCAGCTGCCAAGGAGTCAAACATGATGAAAGATGAGGTAAATTGACTAGAAAAGGGATAGTTCGCCCTCTCCCGCGCTTTTTTTTTTATACATCTTTCCATTACTACTTTCTTTTGTGCATCAGGGTTTGGGGGGTTGGAAGTGGGGGGGTGTTTCTTGTGGAATTGTTTTTTGAACTAGCTTCGTTTTGGAATCTGTTTATTAATTATCTTTATCCCGTTTCATTTTTTCTCTAGTTCCATTGAAAGTTAAAAATTTTCATTAATTCTTTTCATTTTTTTCAGTGAAGGGTTATATTATTTAAATGAACTCATCATGAAGGAAGATGATAGACAGTAAAGCAGAACCAGTTCTGTGGAAAGAAATCCTAAAGAATAGTGCATATGCTTGTAAAATTATTCCGACTTTTTGGTGGAAAATAAAATTATGCAAAGACTGATTTCAAAAGCACATCGGGATTACACTCAAATGTTGCTTTAACCCTCATAATTTATTTATTTGTTATGTCACAGGTAAAAGATATATTATATCATTTGTACACGACAGCACGAGGTAACCTTCAGAGACTTATGCCAAAAGAGATTAGGATAGTTAAATATCTTCTCACAATTGAGGATCCCGAGGAGCAATTGTGTGCCCTAAAGGATGCATTCACCCCTGGAGAAGAACTTGAAGGGAAGGATGTAGACTGCCTATACACGTATGTGAATTGAAACATTTTTGCATTAATTAATTGTTTCGTTTTGAAATTAAATGCCATCAAATCATAAATTTTCTTGAAGGCCCATCATATGACAGGTTATCTTAAATTTATTTTTATCACAGAATAATCCATCACGAAAACAATAATCCATTGTCTCGTGTTAATTGAATCTGCACTGAGGGATAGTAATCTCTTGGTTCTTGTTTTGTTCCCATTAATTTGGGTCCTTTTCATGTACTTCTTGAATTTGACAAGGGATGGTGATACTAACAGGACACCCGAGAAGCTGCATACCTGGATTAAAGCCGTAGTAGATGCATATCATTTCAGCAGAGAAGGCACTCTTATAAAGGAAGCTAGGGATTTGATGAACCCAAAGATCATAAAAAGACTCGAAGAGTTGAAGAAGCTAGTCCAAGAGAAATTCATGTAACTTTTAGCAATAGAAGAAGCTAGTCCAAGACAAATTCATGTAACTTTTAGCCATACTCCGTAAGAGCTTTCCTTCTGTTCCTTGATCAGAAAATCCTCAACCTTGATTTGGGTTTCTTCAAGTTCCTAGTTTAAAGTTCAACTCCAATGAGGTTGCACATGTTCAGTTTACCTTTGCTGGAAATACTGCATACTGAAATACAATAGCACGATAATTTTAGGTTTTTTTTTTTTTTTACTGTATCTATTGGGAGGTTTATGTTTTGTTTTAATGTATATTGGGGCTTTTTGTTGGGTTGGTGGACCCTGATTTTTAGCAAATTCAGATTTTTGATTCAATTTCTTTTGAACTTGAAAGTTTCGAAAGCTGAATAAAATCTTGAATAATTTATAGATTTATCGGATTATGGAGCGATTTGGGGACTGAGTTTGGTTATGGTGTCAATAAGGGTTTGTGAATTTTTCGTTAGATGATGACGAGAAAAACTAGCAGCAGCTGTGCTGTTTGTGAGACCTCAAATCTTGCTTCCATTTGCACTCTGTGTCAATTACAGGTGATTTCTCCAAATTCAATATCAAAATTCTATAATCTTATTCCCAAAATAATTATAACATTTGTGCAATGGGCCGGCGAATTATGAGGTATTTTGTACGCTGTTTGTTATATACAGATTAAATGAGTATAGCACGACTTTGAAGTCATTGAGGAACCGACGGGATTACTTTATTTGAGATTGAGTGAAGTGCTTGTGGCAAAGGTCTGATTCTGCCCCTTTTGAACTTGTTAGATTATTTCCTCTTGTTATTTTTGTTTGAATATCAGTGGGTTATCTTGTTCCGTCTTGTGCAATAACCATTTGGATGTGAACTTATCCAGTGACAACTTATATTTGAGGCTTTTGGTCATTGAAATGTCAGTTTTAGTGAATCTGTTTAATTCGGTTTTCTGTCTCATGTATTTTTCTTTGTGAGGAAGTATGATCATCGTTATTTATAAGATGTACAACTGTGGATATCATGAAAAAGTAAATCCAATAATTTTTTTTTGTTTTGTTTGATAAATAAGTAAATTTATTAGAAAAGCATCAAGAGGATGCAAAGAATACAAGTTTGAAACCCCCAATGAAACAATGCTACGCTATCAAATCCTCTATGAAATCAACATAAGCTAAAACATCTAGATTAACCGATTCCATAACCCAACTATATAACACCAAAAAAACCCGTCTCTCCAACTGAGAAATCGACTGAGACACCCCTTGGAATACACGCCTGTTACGCTCCAACCAAATAAACCACATTAAATAGTGAGAGGCAATCAGCTACGCCTTCCAACGTCTCCTTCTAACCCTCCCCCTAGCCCAACTTTGCAAGACAGCCAACACTGAACCGGGCTGCCCCCAAACCAAACCAAACCAAACCAAACCAAAAATCCCCACAATAAGCATCCAGAGCTTGTAAGTAACTGGGTAGTGAATGAGCAAATGGTCTACCCACCGACTCAGCAGCACTACCACACAAACAACACCAATTCACCAGTATATGCCCACGACCCATCAGATTATCAATCGTCAGAATACGTCCTAAGGCTGCCGTCCACACAAAGAAAGCTATCTTGGAAGGCGTGCCCAACACCCAGACACATTTCCAAGAAAACAAAACCGCATCAACATGAACGAGTGCACCATAGTAGGAAGACAGAGAAAAGCCCCTGAGAACTGGGACAAACCCAAACCATAGAATCTTCCCCTGCACTCCCAGGCTGCATCCCGTATAAAAAACCCAACAGCTCCACTAACTGATCCACCTTCCAATCTTGAACCTCACGACGCAGTTGCACATTCCATACCACCGACTGACCTTGCCCTATTCGAACTGCCTCCACCATAACCTCGCAGTCCTCGTCAATCCCAAAAATCAGAGGGAACTGATGCTCTAGAGAGGTAGCCCCACACCACCTGTCACGCCAAAAGAGAACTCTATTACCCAACCCTACCTTCAACTAAATCCTTCGCCAAAACTCTACCCAGCCCAACCAAATCCCTTTCCAGACACCACACCCATGAGAGTGTCCCACCCTACCTGAGCACCACCCCCTTCTCCCCAGACCAAACTTGGCCACAACCACCTGCCTCCAGAGATGCTCCTGTTTCCCTATAAAGCGCCACAACCACTTACCTAGTAACACCAATTTAAACAAAACCAACCGCCAAACCCCTTAACTCCTTAGGACGACAGACCCGATCCTAAGCCACCAAATGAGAATGAGAACCCTCCCCCGCATTGCCCCAGAGAAAATCCCGCTGCAACTTCTCAATCCGCTTCGCAATTGCCATTGAGATCACATGAACCGACATAAAATAAGTCTGGATACTCGACGAGACACTCTTTACCAACGTAATCTTCTCACCTTTAGATAAATATTGACGCTTCCACCCTGCCAACCGTCGCTGCACACGCTCCACCACTTTGTCCCACACCCGAGGGCCTTGAAAGAAGCACCCAAAGGAAGACCAAGATACGAAACTGGCAGAGACGCCACTTTACAACCCAAAATCGCTGCCAATACTGGAAACCGAACCACTTTTCCTACCGGAATTAATTCAAACTTTGAGAGATTAACCCGAAGACCAAACACTGCCTCAAAACACAGCAATACACACCGAAGGTGTCCAATTTAACCAGCGTTTGCATCACAAAAAACAAGAGCATCATCTGCATAAAAAAGATGGGAGACGACCAAAGAAGATGGTTTAGAACCCACCTCGAAACCCTGCAACAGACCGCTATGAATTGCTTTTGACAACAAACGCCCTAAAGCCTCCATAACCAGAATAAATAGCAATGGGGGAAGAGGATCACCCTGCCGAAGGCCTCTATATGTGGGGGAAAAAAACTTGCTGGAGAACCATTGACCAACATAGACATCCGCACAGTAGAAATACAAAAATGTATCCACCGTTGCCATCTAGCCCCAAAACCCATCCTCTCCAGTATATACAAGAGAAACTCCCAACTAACATTGTCATATGCCTTCTCAATATCTAATTTACACATTAACCCTACCTTTCGTTGTCGCAACCTTGAATCCACGCATTCGTTGGCCACCAAAACTTCATTCAGAATTTGCCTACCACCTACAAAAACATTCTGAGACTTAGACACCACCCCCTTTAGCACCCCCCGGAGTCGATTCGCCAAAACCTTGGCCAACAATTTATACACACTACCCAAAAGACTGATAGATCAAAAGTCTCAAATATCTTCTGCTCCACCTTTCTTGGGAATTAACAGAATAAAAGTGGCATTCAAGCTCCTCTCAAACTGTCTTGTTCGGTGAAATTGCTCAAGCATGGCCATCACATCCTCCTTCAACTCTCCCCAACAGTGCTGGAGAAAAGCAATGGAAAAACCGTTAGGCCCAGGCGCCTTATCTCCAGGCATACTCCGCAATGCCTTAAACACCTCTTCGACCGAAAACACTCTCTCTAACAAAAGACAATCCGCCTCTGGAATAACATCAAATGGAACCACATCCAACGTTGGCCGCCAAACACCCTCAACAGGCCGAAATAAAAACTCATAAAAACCCATTATGGCCCTCGTAATCTCCTTCGGGGATGATAACACCACCCCATTCACCCGCAATTTCCTTATCTGATTCACTTGCCGATGCGCATTTTCCATACGGTGAAAGAAGCTCGTATTTCGATCCCCATCCTTCAACCATAAACATGTCGATTTCTGGCGAGAACTAATCTCCTCCATACGAGCCACATGACCAAAATCCTTTCGAGCCGCATCCCGACGAGCCATGCCCTCCTCAGACAGAATACTCCTATCCTCTTTCTCATCCAGTCCCTGCAATACTGTCAAAATATTCACCTTCTGAGTCTGCAACTTGCCAAACACCTCCTTATTCCATTGTTGCAGATCCTACTTGAGACGCTTCAATTTATGGACTAGATGACAACTAGGATTCCCAAACACAGCATAATTGCCCCACCACTCCCTCACTCTCTCCCCAAAGCCGTTAGACAAAAGCCACATATTCTCAAATCGAAATGGCAACGGACCCCTACTAATCCCCCCATTGTCCAACAAAACTGGCCAATGATCTGATATAAGACGATGCAACTGTAGTTGAAGCACTTGTGAAAAATGCCCCTTCCAATCTCCAGTCACCAAAAACCTATCAAGACGAGACATCGCCTTGCCCCCAGACCAAGTATAACCACCCCCCTGAAGCAGCAAGTGCACTAAATCCATCTCATCAATAAATGAAGAAAAAGCTTCCATAGAACCAGACACTGAGGTCGCCCCATGATTCTCCGCTATGCACCGCACCATATTGAAATCTCTACCCACACACCAAGGAACCCTCCACCGAAAAGCAATAGAATGTGGCTCCTCCCAAAACGTAACCCGATCCGAGCGTCGAACAGGGCCATAAACCCCGGTGAATGTCCAACGATAATCATCCGCAACATAACGAAACAAACAAGACAGCGAAAAAGCCTCTACCTCTACATCTTCCTTCTCCACTACCCGCCGGTCCCAGCATAGAAGGACACCCCCTGCCACCCCCAAAGATGGTAAAAAAGTCCAATCCATAAAGCCCCCCCCCCCAAAAACTCCCTGACAGTCTCCCCTCCGATGCACTCCATCTTTGTTTCTTGAAGACACACTATATCAGCCCTGGCACTACGTAACAGAGATCGAACCAAGACCTTTTTCCCTCTATCATTCAAACCACTCACATTCCTATGACAAAATTTTTAACTACACGACCACAATAATTGAGTTCCACGGCCCTTTCGACCACCCCTGCCCTTCCCTCCTTTGTCTCGATCATAATTTATAGAGCATTCCAAATGACGCAACTCCCTAGAATTCTATTGTTTCTGACCTTCAGATCGCACCTACTGTCCCAAAGGAGCTCCCCTTCGCCAGGATTCCTTTATTGCAGAAAACAAATTGAAAGCCTCAAGACCTTCAAAGGAAACACCCAGGTACTGACTAACCTTGAAAACACGGGACAACACCCAAACCGAATCCTCCTCTGGCTGTGGAGGATCATCTTCCTAGAAGTCCACTGCAATCTCAGGCTCAACATCAACATCTACCGCATTCACCACATCCGGTATCGCCAACCTAGCCTCTGGCTGAACCACCATAGCCAACTCTGCCGCCATATGTGTCCAACGAGTGTTGTCAACCCCCATCACGTCTGCGCACTCATCCTAGCCAGTCGACAAAACCACCTTTCCAGCACTGTCAGCCTGTCGACAATCTCCCAACTCGGCCTTCGACCACTGCGAGCCCAGACTCGGCGACCCATCCATACTCCTAGCATCATTTGCCTGACGACAGTCAGGCGATGTCAAGCCTGCATGCCCCAAAGGCTGTTGCGACAAAGACCTTGGCAGATCGATCGGCGGCTGAAACCCACAACCGTCACACTCCCTCATGGAGAGAAGATTCAGAACCGGGTTAATTTGCTCCAATGTGTTCTGGTTTGATTGACCCAATCCAGAAGAACTCATTCCATCCTCGGAGGCTTGTTGGCCCACCAAATTGGTCCCAATGCCTAAGAGGCCCAAACCATTTTTACAAGCCAAAGCCTGTTTGCACTCATCGAGACCCAAGATTGTTTGGGCTGAAAAATGACCCTTAGAGCCCACTTCCTTTTTCTCCCAAATAGGCCTCACAAAAGTTGACCTACCCAGCTGGCTTGTACCCTTAGAAAACCTCCAAAATCTCCGCAGATATACCTCCACCCCCGAATTGCGCGATTCAGTCCAATCAGATCTCCCTAAATCACGCCCTACCAAATCCAATGACACACCAACAGACAATCCCACCAGCGGCGAAAACGGCGCCACCGACGGATTTGCCTCCACCCACATCGGAAGTGAGAACAGCCATAAACCCCATCGGATGGAGATATGCGACGGAGTAGATTCAGAGTTTCAAATATGCAATCGAACACAACCCAAATCAGCTAAGGACTCATTAACCTCCACGAAGCCTCCACACCAATTGCCAACATCTCGATACACCGCATCACCACGCAGATGTAAGGCAAGCCCATCAGATGAATCCAAACACTTTTCGCCAAAGCTGGCGTCTGACTTGAAGCACAAAGAGCCAAAGGCGACCACCATTCCAAACTTAGATCACACCCATCAAACGTCTATCGTCGCTTCAACACAAAGTCTGCCTCACGCTGCGTCGAAAAAACAAACAAGAAAGCTTGGCACCTTACCGATTGCACTTCCACTGGGCCTGAAAACTTCCACCAACGACTAACCCAGTCCCGCATTGGCCCAAAACCCACCCCTTTTGCACCTCCTCCACCCACCCTACCCACCAAGGACCTATCAAGTAGCCTGAACCACTCCACCATGGAGGTAGGTGTTACGACTTCCTTGTTAGAGACACACTGACCCACCGATATCTGACCTTCGAGAACACTTTGGTTGTGCCTTCCAACAGATCGGGACACCCACCCATCCCCCA
Source organism: Camellia lanceoleosa (assembly GCA_025200525.1). NCBI lineage: Eukaryota > Viridiplantae > Streptophyta > Magnoliopsida > Ericales > Theaceae > Camellia > Camellia lanceoleosa. The sequence goes on along the minus strand of CM045761.1, from coordinate 161,981,982 downwards.
ATTTGAACCCCTCCAACACCAATGCAAGTTGTGGTGACGATGGGCTCATGGAGGGAGCAGATTTTCATACCCATGTCCACTTTTGGGGATATGGTTGGGAGGGACTTGTACAAAAACCTTTGAAGGATATGGGAGGTCTCTCATTTAGGGGTTCGTTTGGGAAGTTGCTTTTTTAGTGATTTCCGGCTTTTTGGCTAAAATATGAGGTGGAAAAAACTGAAATGTTTGGGAATGACTTTTGGCTTTGTATGAAAAAATGTGCAAAAAGTAGAGAGAATGGGATTGAATCTTTGACTTTTTTGTATATTTTTTTTTGGTTTTTTGGCTAAAATTCTCACATATGAAACGAACCCTTAGTCCACAATCTAAATAGCTGCAGCTTCAAATACTTGAAATAGGGGCTCACTGAATTAAGATGGTTGACTACTTGGCTCATTTTAAGAGACTAGAGAAAGGTGTTGTAAGTCAAAGTTGTTGCTTAAAATGGATTTATCAACATATCTAAATTGAGATTGATACTTGCCTACTCAACAAAGCATTATTTAAGGTAAGCTAAATGAATCCTATTTTGCCATTATGCTCAATCAAGGGCCATAATTTTAGTTAAACCATGTGTTAACGTGTATTTCCTTACTATCTCTGCCTACATTGGTCTTCCTTGTCCTCTAGAGAGTTACCCACAATGTGGACAATGAGGGTACAAACAAATGGGTTATTGTAAATGCTACTTGATCATCTCATATGCTTTAAAAGCCCAAATGGAAAAATCTAACCCTTATGTGTAGCTCCTTCTATTTGATCATCTCATATTCAATGGTTTCCTTTTAGATATGGTGTCTTTGATTTTTCTTCTAGTTTGATTTTGTTCACTCCATTGTTGCTGCTTTTTCCATTGGCATTTTAATAAAATGGCATGCACAATTAATCTAAATTCTTTTGCATTCTGGTCTAGTGCATCCCTGGTTAACATGCTTACTTCTCAAGTTTGATTTCTTAACCTTCATCAGGGTAAGGCAGAGGATCAGCTTAGTTGGAGAGTGCTTCAAAATGAGAAACTTGCAGGATTGAGGGAGAAGCTCCAATCTAGAAGAGAACAATATCCACAAGGTTGGTTGCCTTGCACTGTCGCTTGCAATTTAGGTTGAGCAGTGCCCAGATTTTACGTTCTGAGCTCGTTAGACTAATTGATGTTTTTTTAGGGAAGGCTAAGGTTGAGAAGATGTCGTTTGATCTAAAAGTCAAATATGAGTTGCTTGAATCAGCCATGACTACGGTAACAGATTTTTCATTTGCTTTATGTAATTATATGGTTAATTAAAATATGAGTACTATTCTCTATGTCATGATGTGAGTTTTCTTCGCTATTATAAGCATAGAGTAAAATTTCTATGATATTTGCAATCTATTCATAATTCCCTTGGCATATCCATATTTTCAAGACGTCGATATCATCCACAATATTTTATGATACTTCATTAATTTCTCCAATTTATGTGAATCAATATCGATATTGTGCGATATCCATCAATATATCCATATTTTTAAGTTGTGGTATATTATTTTTGTTGTTATTCTATTCCTTGATCATTAGTGATGTTAGTTGTCTTGGACTTCGTGTTACAGTTGGAAAGAAATCGTGTCGAACAACTGGAAAGGTTCTACCCTATCTCATCTATACGCAGAGCTTGGGGCACGTGAGTATCGTTTTTCATAATCAGATTTTATGTTTTGGTTACTTCTCTTATCTGTGATATTTATCATATGAGTTGTGCTCCACTGGAGGCTGACCCTGACCAAAACATTATGGGTATGTTTGGTTTGAGTTTGGGAGATGAGTTTTAGAGATAAAAAGTACGAAAAGTTGTTTGGTTTGGTTTTTTTCAAAAGATGTTTCGGAAAATTATTTTAAGAGAGAGTTTTGGAAAAAGTGATTGATTTGATGTGTATGAGAGAGATATTTGTTTGGAAAACTTGTAAACCAAACAAGTTTTGAGAAATTTTTTTGGGAAAATTTGTTTGGTTTGATTACTTTTGAAAACTTATTTGTAAAGAATTTTTCCCAAAAATTTTTGGGAAACACAAACCAAACAAGGCCTATATTCTTCAACAGGGCAAAAGATATTGCGTAGGGATGTATTTGTAATCTGTTGTTGTCTTTAATGTTTTATTGTATTTAATGCTTAGGATATTTATGAACTGCAGATGGCCATTACCTCCGAACGGCTTCACAAACTGTCAGTTGTTATCAAACAGATATGCAAGTTGTTCCCACAACGTCGGGTAAGCCCTTTAAGGAGTGGTTACTCTACAAGTATAATATGTTATCACTTCATTTTTTCTGTTACTTGTCATGTTTTAATAAGATTGACAAATTTTCTAGTGCTGGTGTCATTAATCAAGTGTATCTAATTGAATATGAATCTGAATGCCTTTTAGAACTCGATGTTGGTCGTTCATTGTTTTTAGTTTTCAAATACTCCACTTTGTTTTTAAGAGGTGAAGTGAACTATCTATATGATGTTCTGCATTCTTTCTCTATTTTTTTCCTTTCCAGCAAGGAATTTGGGCCTCAAAGGGCATACAATTGTCTCCTAGAACACATGTAGTCCCCTGTTCCATTTGCACCAACTAATTACCTGGATAACTCCCCTGAGGTAGCCCTAAAGGGATGAGTTGAACTAACTCCTGCTGCTGCCTGAGATGGGATCCAGGCTATCTTGTCTACCTTTGGGATTAATGTTTAGTTTTCAGGGGGCCTTGTTCTAAGTTTATAACTATTTGGGGTTAGTAGTCCAAATTTGTTCTGCGACTCCTAGACTCCAATCTGTAAAGAGCTGTATGATCAACTTATGCATTGTTTTTCAGTAACTTTTGTATTCTATGCCTATCTTTTCCATCTTTCATTTTGTTGGCCCTTTGATGGTGTTAGATAGGAACTACAAAGTAATTCACCTTAGTAACAATAAAGTTCAAAATTCAACACATTAAAGAAAAGCTTGTGGAAGATGGTTGCGTTGTTATTCCAAAAAGGTAGCTATATCATATTCATATGGTTATTACTTATATGAGATGAATATACAATACCATTATCCTGACTTCAGATCATTGCACAAAAATATCCTTTAAAAAGAGAAAAAAGAAAAAGAAAAAGAAAATGCAAAGTCCTTTTTTGTATTGGTTTGTTTTATTGGTTGATTTTTGATTCGATCTCATGCTTTATTCTTCTTAAGGTTCTAATTTCTCAACTTTATATTTTTAAGATTAATTGCAGAGAGCATTTGGATTTTTTATTAATTAAAGTTTGTTGGCTTTGTTCATTAATGTAGGCAATAACTCGTCGTTAGGATGATTCTTCTATTGGTTTTGAATGAGCTATATTACATCCATGCTCTGGGTAAATATAGACGGAGAGAGAAAAGATGGGTTGCAGAGAATATTTGGAATTTTTTTTTTTTAAGTTTCTCGGCATTGTTCATTAATATAGGCAATAACTTGTTGTTAGGACGATTGGTCTATTGGATTTAAATGAGCTATATTACATTCATGCTGTAGGTAAATATAGACAGAGAGAGAAAAGATGGGTCTAGCGGTCAGTATGATCAAATCTGCAATGCACACTTACCAAGAGGACTTGATCCCCATTCAATTCCATCCGAAGAACTTGCTGCCTCTTTGGGGTAATCTTTCTCAATTAAATTCTTTATATACTTTTTGTTTTGTGTGTATTGTGTGTTACTGGCCAACTCATGATAATAAAGATCTCACCATGAGATCTGATCCAACATCTGGTCACTTTTTTTTCTTCTTCATGTTGGCCTTCTTTGAACTATATTAAGATGGTTCAATATAACTCATTTTCGTGATTGGATAGGTAGGATGTAATGAAGAATATTAGTGATCAACTTGTTTACTGCCTAGCAATATTTATGTACTTACTTAGTAACACTGAATCTTGGATGTATTCCCTTCCTTTATTGCTGCTAGGAGCTCTAATAATCTTCTGGTGTTTCTCTTTTACAATAGTTTGCTTTTAGTGTTAATGTTGTGAGTCTTGTGACTATTTATGTATCACCTTATTTTGAAGCTTGTTTGTTTTTATTTGTAGAGGATTTATTTTTTTTGGCGCTTCAGCCAACTAGATATCTATTAATGTGATAATGAACTCCTAAGAAGAGTTCCATTGCTGATATTCCATTGTGTGTTGCATGTAACATCTTGTTATGATGTATCGGAGATTTATATACATTGTATTTCATACTATCTTTATATCCCATGCCAAATTATCTTTTTTAGTTAGTTTATGTTCAACTTGAATGTTCTTGTGTTTTAAACTGACTAATGGTTATCAATGGCTTTAACACAGATACATGGTGCAACTTTTAAATCTTCTTGTTCACAATGTTGCTGCACCCGCACTTCATAACTTGGGTTTTGCGGTAAGTGTCACGACCCAAACCCGGCCCTATGGGTTTAGCATCAGAATCGCGGCGATGTCAAGAGATTACAAGGCTTTCTTGAAACGATATCTGATTAAGCAGTCTGAGGCTGGCGGAAGCCAATATCTGATAAATAACTAGTGTCCATTGAAAGTGAAAATCAGATGCCAAAAACATTTTTCATGCATTCATACGATTCGAACAGTCGATCTATATCTGATCTATGCAATCATATACAAACATTGATGCGAGGACCTAATCCTCGATATGATCTGATAAAAGCAGACCGATCTATATAGTAGTACAATCTGATAAGAGGAGACGATGGGGACACAAAAACACCCCAAGTCATAGCATGGCAACTCGGAACCTCACAGTGAGGCACATAGGCTGGCTTGACAAAACTGGGGACCAACCCATGCTCCTAGCTCCGGTCTGGCTGCTGAGAACCTACATATATATATAAACAGTGAGCTAAAGCCTAGTGAATAACATAATGCGTAAAGAGGTTATGAATGAATGTCCTTACAGTAGTGAAACCAGTTCATTAAACAGTGTTTCAGTCTTTCAGTATTTCAGTCAATCAATCATATGTGGTACATCCATTAGCCTATAAACAGTAGGTCCAAAGGGTCGATGTCTTGAACCAATGATAATGATGGCCATCAATCGATGCAGTATGGTTCCACAAGGCAAGCGAGCTACATGCGATAACGATGAAGTGCTAAGGATGCCACAAGATAGTTCGAATACGGGACATACATTCATTCGATAAACAATATTAGTCAATAAGCTTGATTCGATTATTCAAAAGATAACCATTTTGAACATATCTTTACACAATTGTTACTCACAGAGATTGGGCTAGTAGCGACTAGAGCGCGTCCCGAGAGCCAACCCTAAGCAGGTTAACAAATAGAACACACACTAAGTTTCACAGTTGGGAAGGATGATAATTAAATCCCTAAATTTTCTCGGTGTGGTTCTATGTCTAAATCCTCATTAAGATGCCTTAAACTAGGCCTAAGAATGCCTAGGATGGGATGAGGATGCAAAAATACAGTTGGAAGGCATTTTTCAAAAGTTCTTTGGCAGGGTCTCGCCTCCGAGCCTTCGGCGAGTTTGCAAAATCAAAGGCTTCTCGGCGAACAATCCTTCGCTCGGCGATCGATGAAACGATAAAATTCGGATGCTCGATTTTACGCTCGAGCCACCAATCCTTCGCTCGGCGTGGCTCGAGAGAAGCGTTGGTCGCTCGGCGAGAATCCTTCGCTCGGCGAAGAAGCCAAATCTAGAATTTCCAGATTTGCCTTCCAAGCTCAAACCAAGCATTCTCAACTCAATTCTCGACCTCTTGGGCCCAAATTCTGGAAAATACATCCCAAAACAATGTATAACAAGTTTCAAAAGCCAATTTATGAATTCAAGCCCCAAAGGTGAGTCAATTAAATCCAAAATCAAACTCATTTTCAAGAACAATCTTCAAACATGCCATGCATGAGTTTTAAAATCAATTGAAGCTTCAAAGCTTGCTCAAATGAGCTCATTCCTTTCAAAACAAGATGGATTCATGGACTACTTTCAAAATATGGACATGCATGTAACGAAATCATGAACTATGACCTCAAAACTTAACAATATTAACATGCATGCAACAATTAAGCTCCAATACAACATGTTAAGCTTAAAACATGGCTTAGCTCATAAATTGAACATGAAACATGCAAAATCAACTCAAATATACAATGAAGAAGGTCAATGATCTACCTTAGGTCTTGAGTATAAGAAGGGAAGCTTAAATTTGCAATCTTTCTTCAAAATCCACTAAATCTCCAAGACAACTCCCAATTGAAGCCAAATCTCCTCACTCTCTCTCTCTAATTCGGTTGTAAGCTCAAAATGAGCTGATGAAAATGTTGCTTCAAGGTGTAATAAGCCTCAACATAATAATAAACAAAGGCCCCACTAGATGGCAATTCCATAAATAAGGCAACTCTATTCATTTGGCTTAAATTAATCTAGTTTAATCATACTAAATCGATTTTCAGATGATTATGCCATAAAATCCCATTAATTCTAGTGATCATGAGACATTAATCAATTTCTGATTCGGCCGCCGATAAGGCCTTCAATTAGCAGTTTAAACACATAAACATGAACAGATAGTTAAACAGTTAAACAGATAGGCAATGCAAGTCAAACAAACACAATTAATCGGTTCAATTTTTTCGTCATCGATTCGATAATTGATCGGTTCAATTACCAATCATATTCAGTCTCCGTTTAACAGTAATCAGTGGTTAATTCAGTAATAATCAGTAATTAATCGGTAATCAGTACGAGGGTTGTTACAGTAAGCTTTGATGCACCTCCATGTATATGTGTCCAAAGAAAAAAAATTTCTTCGCATCTTGTCTTAAATTCCTTTTACTATCTTAAGTTTTTACCAAAAATTCCAGTTTCATTTGTGTAGTGAAAAATATCGTGGAGAGAGTACTCTCCATTGGTACCTTTTTATATTATGATATTATTATAAGATATGCCTGCTATGATACCTTGATTCTAATTTTACCTTCCATAATGACAATCTTGGATGTGATGTGCATGTAAATTGTTGCCCATTCTTTGGCAATGATGTAATATATAGTTTAGGTAAATGTGGTTACATGCCCCATAGTGGAGCCATTTTTTTGTAGTTTTGTATACACGATATAATATGGGACATAATATTAAAATTTAATGAGTATTTATCCCCCCAAAAAAATAAAATAAAATAAAATAAAATTTAACAAGTGTCATAATATCAAAGACTCTAAAGTTGAGATCTTAGTTTGTATAACATAAAAATAATTATTACACGATTTGGGTAGTGTTGGCAATTCTGTATCCCAAAACTTGAGTCTTTTGTATTGCCCTTGCGGATCTGTTGTAATGGGTTAGTAGGCTAGGTTAAATGTACAAGCGTTTTAGGCTTGAAGACTAACACCATAATTGCAAACATGCTTCAATACACTACGAGGTTTATTTACATGAGCATGTTGCATTACTTCAGGACACTTGGTTTTTAAATTGCATCAAAATTGGTTTCCTTACCTTATTTGAGTCTTAGTATTATCAGAAATTGTTTTCTTTTTTTAAAGTATGATCTTCTTCCTTCTAAGTTGGGCTTGATTCTAGCTCAAGTATAGGTGTCTTTATTTTTTGAAAAAATTCTAGGAGGCCCCACTTGAGTGGGATTTGCATCTGTCTGACTGCCAGGCATATTCTAGTCCAGAATGGTGTGCTTAAAGATCGCCCAAAGGGTGCTTCACTAGGAAATTTCATTGCTTTTTGGTTGTTTGCTAAATTTACCCTTGATTATGAGATATAATTTTCATATACAAATTAAGTCTTCAATCTATTATCTTGAAGTTGTGTTGTCTCATGACAAACCGAGATTTAAAGCTGTAAAAATTAACAAGACACCACCAATTGGTGCTTTCATGTGCTAATCTTCATCTAATTACCTCTATTGTATTCATTCCATAATTTTGCTTCGGGGTTCATGCTCCCGAATATGGCAACGAGACTCTTATTGGGATGCCTGTCCGTCTTCCAGAAGGTAATACTGATATGGTTACTTAGATTTGTCAACTGTTGGATTGATCTATAATTAATGTCATGCAGCAATGAATATCCACTATTTATACGATGCCAAAATAGTTGCTCCATTGGTGGAGAGGCTTCATGGTCTGATAGAAGCTCAAGTAATTTTGGTGTTGCTTCAATGGAATCTGAGAGGAAGACCTGTTTGGATTCTTCTGGCGGTAGCTTCATTTTTCTTCATCTTCACCACATTCTGTTGAAATGCACCAGGACCTGCAGAAAGGGATTTCACTTCTCAAAAAAAGTGTGGCATGCCTAACAGCCTACTGTTATAACTCACTGGCCCTGTTTGGTAGAGCTGTGGGAAAGTGATTATAGCTTATAGCTTAACAGCTTATAGCTTATAACTGTGAACATAAGCTGATTTTTGACTTATAAATTAAGTTTTTCCTCCCCTACTTAAAGAATAAGTTGATTTTTTACTTACAAAAAGTTATAAGCTATATTGTTAAGCTGAACCAAACACATCAAAATAGCTTAAATTAAGTTAAAAACTGAAATAAGCTGGAAATAAGTCCTACCAAACAGGGCCATTATACTTAGATGTTCCTACTGAGGCATCTACTTTTGAATCCTTTGCAAAGTTGTTGGCCACACTTTCTTCTTCCAAGGAAGTTCGATCTGTTTTTTCCTTGAAAATAGAGTCTTCATGGTATTTACCCCATTTTCTCTTGTATGGTACTTGATATGCACATCATCTTTTCGGTTCACTATTCACACATCATCAAAGAAAGACAAGTTTCACAAAACCTGGATGGATATTGTTTTTTGAGGTAAATGTTTATAGAGATTCGAAGTAAAACTTGCCAACTGTATAATTCAATCTGGCTGTAATTTCTCTGTAGGTGGGCTCATGATTGAGCCATATGCCCTGCTGCAATTGGAAGAGGAATATACACTGGAAGAGTATAAAGAATGTAAAAGAATTTAGCTGCAGTTCCCTAGGAAAGTTACTGCGTGTTAGCTATGGTTGTCAATGTCGTCCTTTGGATAATGCCAAGCTTAAATTTCAATGATTTTGGATTGGCATCAGGATCAATTTGATCCTTCACAATGAAAGAAATTTTGACTTAGGCTTGCAGCTTGATGTCAACCATCTTAGGATATGCTAAAATTCCTAGAAGCCCAAAAGACTTGCCTGACAAAAAAATCTTTGGGTATAATGCCTGCTTTGATCTGGCCATATTGCCGTAGTGGAACGCCATGGCATTGGCCACCTAAGGGATCTTGACATGGGTTAACTCAAAAACAGGGGCTACAGAGAGATTTGGAGAAATAGGCTAAGGAATATTGTTTATAATAAGCTGTTTGATGATTTTCAGATACTCAAGGCCGCAAGATATCAAGTTGGTCACAGATCCTTCTTTCTGGATTTCTCATGCTAATGAATTCAATTTAATTTAATTTCTAGATGACATTGAGTACGGATCTCCATTTTGCCTTTTCTATGCTCAAATTAAGCCTATTTGGTGACTCTGGTTTTAGCCTTGAAAACCTCATTGACACGTATCATGTGGAGGATCTTGGAAGACCCTTGGTCCAAAATAAATCTTTCTTTTGTTCCAGACTTAACTGTCTCTGAACATTTCAGCCTTTGGAAAGGCGGATAATGGCATATTTTAATTATACTACCCAAAAAAAAAAACAGTAAAGGAAGACGAATGGCTATGTTTATTGTAATTAGGTGCTGCAAATATCAAATAAAAAGAAAAGCGTAAGTAATTTTCAGGTTTTCTTATACTACATCAGTTACTTCCAACTACTAGTCTTTGAAGAATGTCAAAAGGAGGTCAATATCTTCCCATCTTTTGTTCCTTGTAATGGAACCACTGAATATTGGTATGAAATTGATCTTTTGAGTATTCCAAACTTAATTCAAATGTCATGCATGACAATTTTTAATTTGCATTCACAACATTTTATTCACATGGTGCTTTGTCCTAGTCCTTCTATGTTTGACATTTGTTGATTTTGTTTTGCAGGTCATCAAAACAAGTTCAACAATTGAACAAATCAGCATGGAATGTGAATTCAGTCATTTCATCGAGTACTTTACTGGAGAGCGCACATGCACTACCCATAACAGTATAGATTTCAGGCTTGACTTTGCATCTGAAAAACTATTGAATTTTGTTACTAATGGATCTTTCTTCATTTGTACATTGGAGTGCCGTCATGTTGTGCTATTAACTACTTAGATATCCCTTAAACATTGCAATCCCTTCCATGGCCACATTTTAACTTATTCAGTAACAAAATAAAACAAAAATGGATTATGACACATAGGTGTCCTAAACCTTTTTCATACCCATGCAGCACAAAACTCTAACCTAGGAGTGTTTTCACTGCATAGCTTAAAACTACATTGGTGGCCTTTATAGGTTTTATATGTTGAGAAGGAATTGTCTGGAGAACTGAAATTAACTGTTCTCATTTAATTGAAATGTTGTGCATAGTTTGTTTGAAGTGCACTCCAAGTATTTTTATGATTTCTTTTTAGTCAGAAGAATACTGCTTTTCCATTGACGTAATATTGCAATGTGTCACATTGATCGATATAAAAAATTTGTCCTTTAGACATATGAGATTGGTTTTATTGAGTGTTTCACATGCTTGCTTGTTTTTTTCCATCATGCAGAGAAACGCCTTAAAAAATAACCTTCAAAGTTCTGCTGCCAGTTTTCCTTATGCCACTGACTCATCTGATATTGGAAAGAATGAAAACCTTATAGAAGGATGGGATCTTGTGGAGCATCCCACTTTTCCTCCTCCACCATCTCAAACTGAGGATGTTGAGCATTGGACTCGAGCCATGTTTATTGACGCAACAAAGAAATGATCAGGTGCTTCAACAGCCTACTACTTTTGTAAGTTACCTTTCATGCTTGTGAAAGCAGTAGAATTACAGTTGGGTTAAATTATTTGGACTTGCATTTGTATCTTCTGAGGCCTACAATCAGGCCTGTGGTTATTTTTTGATACGTATAAAATTATATTAAAAAGTGGCATCATGGCGGTGCACCTTGTATGCAAAAATCTATATCGTGTATACTTAAAAAATGCCTATTTAAAGGCCTCTACAAAATCCAAAACCTGTGCTTATTATGCCAAAACATGTTGGGAATTCCTCTATCTTCACTTTCTTTTGTGGGATGTCGTCCTTGCTGATTTCTATATGAAGCTTTGATGGATGGAGGATGGATATTCGTGTATTAGCAAAAAGACCATATTTCCTTCTCTTCACTTCTATCATGTAATAGGGTTGGTAGGATCATGTTTTCTTGATAATTAGGAATTGTACTGGTCATTTCCTGTGAAAAATGTGGTGTAAAAAAATTAGCCCAATTTTTGAAAGAAAATTATTTATTTTGCTTTTGCTATTTGTTATTTTTCTAATTATGCATTTTTGACAGTAACTCTTCTTAATTATTTTCTCATTTTTTTAAAGCATTCCCTCTTGCCCTTTTATATTCTTTGTTTTCATTTTTATTTGTTTATTAATAACGGTACCTTCAGTGATGTGTACCTCTCACATTGTGTCCAATTTTTTAAATTATACCTGTTGCTGTACTTCAATTTTTTTCCATCCTCTGACTGGGTTGACATTTTCATGTTGAATTCAAATTCTCAACCAAACTGACAAAATTGTGGTTTCAATTTTTTTTTTGGGCCCAGGAATCATCTTTCTATGGCCTTACTCTGAATATTTCTTAGTTGATTTTTTAAACTCATTGTTATGGTCATTGATTCAGGTAATCAATCTTTTCATAAAGAAAAATGTTTTGGAGCTCTAATTTTTGAACTCTAAAAGTAGTTTTAATGAGTTGGTAGTGGGCTCCACTCACAGTAATGTGATGTTTTGGTCTTGGTTTATTTGTTTGTTTTTTTTTTTTTTTTATTCATTGTCATGTCATTAGTACTCTATTAAAGCACTAAAATTAGTGGTATGAATCATTGCAGTTCCATAAAACATACGTGTTCTGTGCTGCCGGGAAAAGAGGATGTGGCAGGGCAAATCTTTTAGGCGATTTACAAGTTTTGAACTCAAATCAATATTGTTTGTTTGTCTACTTACCTGGGAAAATATATATATTTGTTCTTACAATTTGTGGTAAGTAATTGCGTGAATAGATGCAATTGAATGTAAGGCAAATTACACTAACCGTCTCTATAGTTTGGGATTCGTATCACTTTAATTCTTGATTTTTTAATTGTGATATATTTAACTCTAAATTTTGAATCTTGTTTTAAATAAGGACAATTGAAGATATCATTGTTTAATTTTAAGAGTAAAATCATCAATTTAATAAAATATCAACTAATTTGACAAAAATAAATGTCAAAAAAATATTTTTGATTTTTTAAAAATTATTTTTATTCACCAATGATGAAATTATGTAAAATTGATAAAAATTAATAAAAATTACATGATTAATTTTTAAAAATTAATTTCATATGATCATCATTCAAATACATAATAAAAATTAATTTGGTAAAAAAAATAAATAAATGTCTAAAAAATTTATTAATTTTACATAATTTTATTTTTTGTGGGTAGAAATAATTTTTAAAAATTTAAAAATATTTGTTTGACATTTATTTTTGTCAAATTAGTTTATATTTTATCAAATTGACGATTTTACTCTTGAAAAATCTAATGATATCTTCAATTGTCTTTATTTGGAACAAGATTTAAAATTCAGCATCAAATGTGTCACAATTGAAAAGTCAGGGACTAAAGTGACACAAGCCCCAAATTATAGGGACTATTAATGTAATTCACCATTGAATTTATATGCAATTTTATACAATTGTAAACAAGGTCGGCTACAACTGATGAGTCAGAGTAGTTACAATAATGTTTGAGAGCTTTAATGCAACTCAAATGATGTGGAGAGCATCCATGTGAAGGTGGGGTTCACACTCCTCTCTCTATCTCTCTTTACTCTCTCTCTCTCTCTTCCACCTCACTAGTACTCCATTTAGAGTCCTCAAATTAGAGGTATGTATCATTAGTTACTATTATTTCGAAGTTCAATGTTATTATGCCTTTCTTTTCTTTTCTTTTCTTTTCTTTGTGGACTAAAATGATTTTTTTTTTCTTTTTCTCATTCATAGGTAGGGCTGAGTAAGGAATCCGTAATCCGATCTAGTCTAATCCAATTTGGTAGATTTGGATTAGTTTTTTAAATCCGTGGTTCGATTTCGGATTGAAAAATTAAAAATCCGTAATTCACGGATCGATTTCGAATTGAACCTTACAGTTTGGATTGGAACTAATCCGGATCGTATACAAATAATCTATATTTATATTATACACTCTCCCGCATTGTATCTTCTCTTATCTATATATTATCTATCTATACTATATATTAAGCAAAAGGGGGCTTTTAACCCACAAGTCTTGTGGGAGCCTCAATATCCCAATCCTAATTTTCTAATTTTTTGATTTAAAAAAAAAAAAAACTCAACATTTATTAATTTCTCTCAATCCTCATGCCTTTTGGGAGATTTGGTCAAAACCCCCTCATAATTATTTAATCGTTTTATTTACTATTTTAATGGTTTTTCTTTACAATTAATTTTTTTATTATGAAAAAAATATGATTGTAATTAAATAGCATTAAAAATATTTGTGATTTGTATGATTGAAGTTATCTCCTTTTTTGATGTATTTGGTCTAGCAAAAAAACAAATAAATTATCATTTGTATTTGGTTTAGCAATTTCTTCTTTTGTGTACTATTTTAGTGGTTCTTTTGATTGAAGTTATTTCCTTTTGTGATTTGTAAACAAAAAAAAATTTATAATTTGATTTTTTAATATGATTGAAGTTAGATAAATATAAACACTCACAAATAGAAAAATGTGATTGTAATTAGTTCAACAGTTTTTTTTTTAATGTGATTGTAGTTAGTTCAATGATTCTTTTTTTTAATGAGATTGTATTGTAATTAGTTTAATGGTTCTTTTTTATTATGAGAAAAATGTGATGTGATTATAGTTTGTTCAATAGTTCTATTTTTTAATGTGATTATATTATATTTAGTTCAACGGTTCTTTTTTTTTTTCATTTACTTTTTTTATTATGAGATAAATGCGATGTGATTGTAGTTTGTTCAATGATTTTTTTTTAATGTGATTTAATTGTTTTATTTACTCTTTTAATGGTTCTTCTTTACAATTATTTTTTTTATTATGAAAAAAATATGATTGTAGTTAGATAGCATAAAAATATTTGTGATTTGTATGATTGAAGTTATCTCATTTTTTTTATTTGTATTTGGTCTAACCAAAAAAAAATTATAATTTAATTTTTTAATATGATTGAAGTTAGATAAATATAAACACTCACAAAGAGAAAAATGTGATTGTAGTTAGTTCAACGGTTATTTTTTTTAATGTGATTATAATTAGTTCAATGGTTCTTTTTTTTTAATGTGATTGTATTGTAATTAGCTTAATGGTTCTTTTATTTATTTATTTTTTTATTATGAAAAAAATGTGATATGATTGTAGTTTGTTCAATAGTTTTTTTTTTTTTTTAATGTGATTGTATTGTAATTAGTTCAATGGTTCTTTTTTTTCATTTATTTTTTTTATTATGAGAAAAATGTGATGTGATTGTAGTTTGTTTAATGATTTTTTTAATGTGATTTAATTGTTTTATTTACTGTTTTAGTGGTTCTTCTTTACAATTATTTTTTTTATTATGAAAAAAATATGATTGTAGTTAGATAGCATAAAAATATTTGTGATTTGTATGATTGAAGTTATCTCATTTTTTTATTTGTATTTGGTCTAGCCAAAAAAAAATTATAATTTGATTTTTTAATATGATTGAAGTTAGATAAATATAAACACTCACAAAGAGAAAAATGTGATTGTTGTTAGTTCAACGGTTATTTTTTTTAAATGTAGATTAGTCAGAAGAATGTCTATATATTTCAAAAGGTTAAAAAAAAAAAGAGTACGTATAACATTTTATAAATACATAATATATGTATTGTTCATTAATTATAATACTAAGCCTTCGTTTGACAATGACTTTTTTAGTTAGTTTTTTGACTTTTTTGACTTTTTTAGTTTGAAATTTTTTTGTTCGTTTGATATTCTTGATTGGTTTTTTTGGCTTTTTAGCTTTGGAATAGTGGATTTTTTTTTTTGTCCTTTTGTGATTTTTGGCTTTCTGTGATTTTTTGAATTTTTTTTTAATCTTTTTGTGATTATTTAGCCAAATATGATAACCAAACACCACCTAACAATCATGTTGACAATGCAGGAATGCTGATGGAATGCCCACAACAATTTAGATTTTAGTTATTTTTTTGTTTTACTTATTCAGTAAATTTCGAACAAATGTAATAAATTCTTATTTTTATTACTTTAATTATGCAATGTCAACATTTTCTTTTAAAATTACATATATTTTATGCTAACAATATATAAATATGTTTGACATAATATAAATAGTTTTTTTTTAAAAAAAAAAAATTTAATCCTGTGCATAACACGAGTGATATGCTACTCTATACTATACTATATATTAAGCAAAAGGGAGTTTTTAACCCCAAGTCTTGTGGGAGCTCCAATCTCCCAATCTAAATTTCCCGATTTTTTGATTTAAAAAATAAAAAAACTTAGCATTTATTAACATCTACCAACTCCCAAATCTTACCCTCATAATAACACTTTAATACATTAAGAACAAGCATAAAAAAAAATTCTTTGAAATTCAACACATATGAATTCCTTGAAAAGTCCCAACACATATGATTATTATCCCTCATAATAACACTTTAATGCATTAAGAACAAGTATTAAAAAAAATTTCTTGAAAAATTCAACACATATGATTATTATCAACATATTAAACTTTAATATAATATAATAATAAAAAAAGACATTTAATTCCTTGAAAAGTCCAACGCATATGATTATTATCAAAATATTAAACTTAAATATAATATAAAAAATGAAAAAAAGAAGACATTTAAAAAAAATTAAAAATCACAATTCACAGCTTCAATCTCCCAATCTAAATTTCTTGATTTAAAAAAAAAAATTCTTAGAATTTATTAACTTCTCCCAACTCTCAAGTCTTACCTTCATAATAACACTTTAATGCATTAAGAACAAGCATAAAAAAATTTCTTTGAAATCCAACACATATAAATTCCTTAAAAAATCCCAACACATATGATTATTATTCCTCATAATAACACTTTAATGCATTAAGAACATGCATAAAAAAAATTTCTTGAAAAGTCCAACACATATGATTATTATCAAAATATTAAAATTTAATATAATATAATAAAAAAAGACATTTAATTCCTTGAAAAGTCCAACACATATGATTATTATCAAAATATTAAACTTTAATATAATATAAAAAATGAAAAAAAGAAGACATTTAAAAAAAAGAAGAAGAAAACATTTAAAAATCACAATTCACATATATAGATAATCGTAAACACAATCCGTGCATAGCACGGTAAGCTGTAAAATAACTTTTTACTGTATAATTGTCATTTGTGCTTTTATGAACATAAAAATTATAATTTTGTCATTTTTTTCCCTTTAAATTTTGAAAAAGTTATTTAATTAATGGAAGTTAATATAATTAATACCTATATTAGTACATTTTTACGTTACCTCGTTTTTTTTTTTTTTTAATATTGAGTTCACAAGGGAACATCAAAATGTCATAGCAATAAAAATACAATAAATTACTATTAAGGCAATAAAAATAAAACTTTCTACATATTAGATAACTCCTAATTTTATCCACAAATTGACATACAAATATTATGTCTCCTCACTTCCATCTAGTCTATACTATACTATATATTAAGCAAAAGGGGGTTTTTAACCCCAAGGCCTGTGGGAGCTTCAATAACCCAATCTAAATTTTTTAATTTTTATTTGAAAAAAAAAAACTCAGCATTTATTGATTTGGTCAAAATCTCCTGATCAGCATTTATTAACTTTTTTCAATCCACATGTCTTTTCACATGCCTGCATTTATTGATTTGGTCAAAATTTCTTGATCAACATTTAAAATCTCCTTATACAAATAATTATAGATATAATCCGTGTATAGTTACTGCAGTATCCTTTCCAACTTCTCCCATACACTATGGCTAGTGATAAGATTGTTAAATTACTTTTATAAAAAATATTAAAAATACATAATTCATATATTAAAAAAATCTAAAATAAATATAAATATCTATAATTATTTCGTGCATAGCACGAGTGATAGACTAGTATATTATATAAGGAAAAAGCGGTTTGTAACTCACAAATTTTGTGGGAGTTCCAATATCCCAATCCTAATTTTCTAATTTTTTGTTTTAAAAAAAATAAATAACCTCAACATTTATTAACTTCTCTCAATCTACAAATCTTTGACTTCTTTCATAGTTATTGCAGCACCTTTTTTAACTTATCTCATACACTATGGTTAGTAATAAAATTATAAAAAAAATATCTAAAATAAATATAAATATCTATATTTATATCTATATATTATATAAGAAAAATAGGGTTTCTAATGAGAAACCTTTTAAGAGCTCCAAACTCTCATTCTAAAATTATTAATTTTTTAATTTATAAAATAGATTAAAAAAATCTATTCGCTGATATATTTCATAATTTTAAAAATAATAATGGGAAGATAACAAAAATATTTCATAATCTCTCTCACCAATTTTCAAAAAAAAATATTAAAATTTACATTCATTTTCTCTTCTCCAAAAAATCAGATAATATTTTTTATGAAAGTTATGAGTATCTGTCTATATCTTATATATTATATTGTAACATAACAAAAAAAAAAAAAAAAATGAAAATCAGATATACAAACAGATAAAATTAATAAATTTGATCTTTATTTACTCAGTTAAAATATTTATTTTGCCTCTCAATATTCAATTTAAAATTTTAAAAATCTATAAAGTTTATCAATAAAACTTACATATCTATCACATATTTAACTTGCATCATAACTTACCTAAATAATAATAATTAAAAATAAATAGAAGCCATAGATAAATTAATTTAAAAAAAAAACAAATAGAAACCCACGACTCCATCTAAAATAAATTAAAAAAAAATTAAATAGAAACCACACAAAAATAAAGAAGATAAGAATTTAGATATAGATCTCAAAAAGATATAATAATATCTAAATTTGAATTATGATTTAATAATATAATTATCTATTTTTTTAAGTATATCTATCAAAATTTTAAATCACTTAATGGATGGGACAAATTAATCAATTTTCTAAAATTATTGATTTTTCAATTTATAAAATAGATTTAAAAAAAAACTATTGACTGATTTATTTATTTAATTATTTTAGAAATAATAATTATCCTTTAATTTATGAATTTCAAATAGAAAGATAAAAAAAATATTTCATAATCTCTCAATCCTAATCTCTCTCACTAATTTTCAAAAAAAATATTAAAACTTGCATGCCTTCTCTCTTTCCCGAAAAGTCAAATAATATTTTTTTTATAAAAATTGTGAATATCTATCTATATTTTATATGTTATATTATAACATAACATAACGTAACAAAAAAATAAAATCAAATAAAAATCAAATATACAAACAGATAAAATTAATAAATTTGATTTTTATTTATTTAATTAAAATCTTTCTTTTGCATTTCAATATCCAATTTTAAATTTTAAAAATCTCTAAAATTTATCTAAACAAATTGAATTTGAAAATATCTCCCACCATCATACTTTAAATTAATAAAACCTACATGTCTATCACATATCTAACTCACATCATAACTTACCTAAATAATAATAATTAAAAACAAATAGAAATCATAGATAAATTAAATTAGAAAAAAAAATAGAAACCTACACCTCCATCTTAAATAAATTGAAAAAAACAAAAACAAATAGAAACCACACAAAAATAAAATAAAATAAAAAATAAATAACCTCAGGATTTATTGACTTCTTCCAACCTATAAATCTTTTTGACTTCTCTCATAGTTATTGCAACACCCTTTTCAACTTATCTCATACACTATGATTAGTGATAGGATTATATAAAAAAATAATTTGTATATTAAAAAAAGATCTAAAACAAATATAAATATCTATATCTATATATTATATAAGAAAAATAGGGTTTCTAACGAGAAACCTCCTAAGAGCTCCAAACTCTCATTCTAAAATTATTGATTTTTCAATTTATAAAATAGATTAAAAAAACCTATTGGTTGATATATTTCATAATTTTAGAAATAATAATGAGAAGATAAAAAAAATATTTCATAATCTCTCCATCATAATTTCTCTCACCAATTTTCAGAAAAAATTTAAAACTTGCATTCATTTTCTCTCCTCCAAAAAATTAGATAATATTTTTCATGAAAGTTGTGGGTAGGTCTATATCTTATATATTATATTGTAAAATAACAAAAAAAAATTTGAAAATCAGATATACAAACAGATAAAATTAATAAATTTGATTTCTATTTATTCAGTTAAAATATTTATTTTACCTCTCAATATCTAATTTTAAATTTTAAAAATCTATAAAGTTTATTAACAAGACTCGCATATCTATCACATATTTAACTCGCATAATAACTTATCTAAATAATAATAATTAAAAATAAATAAAAACCATAGATAAATTAATTTTTTTTTTAAAAAAAAATAGAAACCCACATCTCTATCTAAAATAAATTGAAAAAAAAAATTAAATAAAAACCACACAAAAATAAAGAAGATAAGAATTTAGATATAGATCTCAAAAAAATATAACAATATCTAAATTTGAATTGTGATTTAATAATATAAAGGATACTTATTTATAAATCCTTTTTCAGACACTTATGGTAGGCTAAGTCCTGTGTAATTTCTTATAGAGTCTCAAGTCTTATTTAAATAGAAATGTATTCCACAAGATCCTACATAAACGTAATGTGACGTGACACCTACATAAACGTAACGTAATGTATACCTATATAAACGTAACGTAACGTGTCACGTTACGTTTCGCAAACTTAATGAGTTTTTATTTTTTAAAATTAAATGTAAAAATGTTGCTGGTTTATGTTGGTGTCACATTACGTTTCATATAAATATTAGGAAATTGAATGTTATTATAGATCATAGGTGTCACGTTACGTTACGTTTATGTAGGTGTCACGTTACGTTACGTTTATGTAGATATGATCTATGGCAACATTCAATTTCCTATATAGGAAATTGAATGTTGCCATAAATCATAGGTGTCACGTTATGTTACGTTTATGTAGGTGTCACGTTATGTTACGTTTATGTAGATATGATCTATGGCAACATTTAATTTTGAATGTTGCCATAGATCATAGGTGTCATGTTACGTTTATGTAGGTGTCACGTCACGTTACGTTTATATAGATATGATCTATGGTAACATGTGTTACCATAGATCATAGGTGTCACGTTACGTATAGGTGTCACGTTACGTTTATATAGGTGTCACGTTACGTTACGTTTATATAAATATGATCTATAGTAAAATTTAATTTTCTATATATGGTTTTACTATTATTTATGATATTAACAACTAATATTGATGGTAAATGTGTCAACAAACTTCCCACAAGACTTATGGGAACATAAGTTTTTTAGTAGGACCATATATAGCATAAGTCTCTCTAATAGAACTTATAAATAATTTTTCCATAATATAATTATCTATTTTTTTATGTACATCTATCAAATTTTTAAATCACTTAATGGATGGGACAAATTAATCAATTTTTTAAAATTATTGATTTTTCAATTTATAAAATAGATTTAAAAAAAAACTATTGACTGATTTATTTATTTAATTATTTTAGAAATAATAATTATCCTTTAATTTATGAATTTCAAATAGAAAGATAAAAAAAAAAAATTTCATAATCTCTCCATCCTAATCTCTCTCACTGATTTCTAAAAAAAATATTAAAACTTGTCTGCCTTCTCTCTTTCCCAAAAAATCAAATAATATTTTTTATTAAAGTTGTGAATATCTATCTATATCTTATATATTATATTCTAACATAACAAAAAAAAAAAAAAAACTAAAAATCAAATTTACAAACAGATAAAATTAATAAATTTGATTTTTATTTATTCAATTAAAATATTTCTTTTGCATCTCAATATCCAATTTTAAATTTTAAAAATCTTTAAAATTTATCTAAACAAATCGAATTTGAAAATATTTCCCACCATCATACTTTAAATTAATAAAACTTACATGTCTATCATATATCTAACTCATATCATAACTTACCTAAATAATAATAATTAAAAACAAATAGAAACTATAGATAAATTAAATTGGAAAAAAAATATAGAAGCCCACACCTCCATCTTAAATAAATTGAAAAAAAAAAATAGAAACAACACAAAAAAATAAAAAATAAAAAATAAGAATTTAGATATAGATTTCAAAAAAATATGACAATATCTAAATTTGAATTATGATTTAGTAATATAATTATCTAAATTTTAACGTATATCTATCAAAATTTTAAATCACTTAATGAGACAAATTAATCATTTTTTAAGTCTTATTTAAAGAATAATCTGATTAGCAAACTCCTAAACTTCGCGACCACTGGCGGATGAGCTAACGGATTGGGTTAGGTGAGTTCTAAGTTGTTGGAAGTAATATTCTCTCATTTCATAAATTTATTTGTTTGTAATTTTTTTTTTTTTTCATGTATAATTCTATTTCTTTGTTGTTGGTTTTTTTTGGGTAAATACTTTGCTGTTGGTTTGGTTTTGGTTTTGATTTTGGTTTTGGTTTCGGTTTTAATGAGGTTTATGTGATATCCCTGTTTCGTGATATGTTAATTGGTCCTTAATGTGAGTATGATTATGTGTTTAACATGATTTTGTGTGTCATTATGTGAAAATATGTGTTTTTGAATTTCTACCTGTTCACCGTAGGAATATCTGTTTGATTATCTGCTTTGGAAATTAAATTGAAGGCCTTATCGGCCACTGAACCCGAAATTGATTGCACCATTGTGATTAGCGTAATTTTTAGAGCTTACGGTAAAATTTGATTGAAAACTGATTCGGATCAGATTAAATTGATTAAATTGATGAATTAGTGCATAATTATTTATTATTATTAAATTGGTGCTAGTGGGAACTTATGTAAAGAGGCACTATACACTTAATTGATACACTTGAGCTCAAAAATCAAATTTTGGTGCCTTGAGAGAGAGAGGGCCGGCTATAAAGAGAGAAAGGGAGAGAATTGTGTAATCTTGGCTCAAGGTTTGGAAATCTGAAGATTTAACCCAAAAATTGGCTAGAGTTTAGGGGTTTGAAGCTCCTAGGTAAGTGAATTTATGAATTTTAAGTTATTATCTTGTGAGTTCAAGTTTGAATAATGGTCAAGAACATGGATTAAATTGATTATGAGGAAATTGAATTGATTTTGTTGTATTGAAAGCCAATATGTGCATGCATGTGTGTAATTGTTTGAATTTGCATGTTTGAGTTTAAAATATATGATCCATGTAGAGTTTTGGTTGAAGCTCATGTTTGTAATCACCAATTGCACCACGTAAGTTGAAATGGGAGTGATATCCCACATGCATGTACAATTTATAAGGAACGAGTTTGAAATACATGGAATTGTTGTCATTGTAGCAAGTTTGGTGTAAATTGGAACATGCATGTGATTAAATTGTGAAATTGAGCTTCATTGTGTTGTAATTTGGTGTTTATACCATGTTAGAATATGTATATGTGAAGTTTGAGCTATTATATGCTTGAAATGTTGATTGGAAGGTCGAACTGAGCTCAACGAACAATTCTGGGTTTTCCAGAATTTTGATGTCTGCTCGAGTGGGAAAACTACCCCTCGAGCATGAAATATGTGCTCCTAGAACTTTTTGCAGACATGGTATCTGCTTGAGCAGGGTTGTTCACGCTCGAGCGGGGAGCCATGTAGAGAGGCCTTCCGTTCGAGCGCCAGAGTGCACGATCAAGCGTAATTTTGATGCATCCAGTGCTTTTGCAAACCTCATGGGTCCGCTCGAGCAGGGAAGTCCACGCTCGAGCGAGGACCCTGTTTTCTGAAATTTTGAAAAGACCTTTTGTGTTTCATTTTCTATTCTCTTTCACTTCCAAGTACTCTTAGGCAATGCAAATAATGTTGTATTGCATGAGTTGGACTTAACTACAAAAATGTCACTTAGTGGATTAGCTCATGAGCCTTTTATTTGATCTCTTTATGCTGGCATTATAACATTTCTCCAGCCATTCTTGAGCCGTAACCGACTAGAGAGAGGGAGTGAGAGGAAAAACTTAATTTCAACAAATTTAGCTTGGAGACTTGAAGATTTTGAAGAGAGATCGCATAATTGAGCTCCTAGACTTGAAATTGAGGACCAAAGATAGAGAATTCATCTTCTCCATTATGAATTTGAGTCATATATTGCATAGTTCATAGGAGTTTAGTGATCTAAGTCAAGTTTTGGTCTAAAAATGTTGAATTGAAGCTTAATCCATGCATGCATGTACACATTTGTGAGTTTTGAGGTTGTTTTCTTGGAAATTGTTACATGCATGCTTATATCTTGATTATAGTTCATGAATTCATCATGTTTTTGAAAGAATTGACTCATTTGGTCATGTATTTGAAGTTTTGAATTTGGTTGAACACATGCATGTTTCATACACTTTGTGTTCTTGAAGTTTTGTTTGAAATCGTGTTTAATTGAACTACCTTTGGGTTTTGATTTTGCAAATTGATCTTCAAAACATGTTATACTATGAGTTTACAAGAGTTTTTCAGAAAATTAGCCCAAGAAGATCGAAATTGATACTTTAAAAGTTGATTTTGAGCTTAAGGTTCAAATCTGGAAATTCCAGATTTTAGACTCACGCTCGAGCGGGGAACTCCATGCTCGAGCGTACACTTTAAGTTCATGCAGTCTGCTCGAGCGTGGAAAGTGACGCTCGAGCGAGAAATGCGTGTATCAAGTACTTTCATGTTTTACAATCCGCTCGAGCGGGGGAATGCATGCTCGAGCGAGGACTTGTGTCTCATGCTCGAGCGGGTATTGAGCGCCCATCGAGCGTGAATTTCATGCATCTAGTACTTTTGCCATGTTTTACAGTCCGCTCGAGCGAAGTAAGTGATGCTCGAGCGGGGATCCTTTGTCTGCATGTCCGCTTGAGCGTAGAAAGCCATGCTCGAGCGTGAACCCTGTTTTTTGAAAAATTTGAAAAGTGTTTTAAAGTGCATCTTTGCATCCTTTTTCCATCCTAGGCATTCCTAGGGCATGTTTAAGGCATCTTAAGGAGGATATTGATGTAGAACCACACCGAGGCAAATTAGGGATTAAGTTATTATTTTCCCAACTGTGTAGCTTAGTGTGCATTCGTTCTGTAACTGTAGGGTTGGCATTCGAGGACGCTCTAGCCTATCTGTAGCCTAGTGCTCTGTGAGTAACAATGTTGTAAAGACATGTTCAATCATGACTATTTCTGAATGAACAACTGTACTACTTTCTAAAATGATATTTCTCACTGAATGAATGTTTGTCTTATTTGTGAACTGTATTCGTGGCATCCATAGTAATTTACTGTTACTGTACTATACTGCTACTGTCACAGAGATCTCTGTCGGTTCTTATGTTTGGAACCACTATTGTTTACTGATATGATGGCCATCAACTGACTGTTCGATCTGTTAAGACCTACTGTACTGTTGCTATTGGATGTACCACATATAATTATTATAGTTTCTGAATGACTGTTATGGCATGAAATATGAGCCACAAACTGAATGACTGATATACTGATAAATAACTGTTTTCAATACTGAAAGGACATTCATTCTTAACCTCTTTACGTATATGTTGTTCACTGGGCTTTAACTCACTGTTTATATATATATGTAGGTGTCCAGGCACCGGACCGAAGTTAGGAGCGTTGGGTGAAACTCCCTTTTTGTCAAGTCAACCACTGTACCTCGTTGAGAGGTTCCAAGTCCTTCAAGCTAGGGCTTTTTGGGGTGTTTTAGATTTCCTTTTTTTTTTTGTATCTATTTTCATGTTACTGTATAGACTGTACTTGTATTGTACTGTTATGGTGGGGATTTGGTCCCTAACCTGAATATCTGTATATGATGTATATACATACTGTATTGTTTCGAATGTGAATATCTTTTGAAAAGTCTTTTTGCATACAGACTGTCACAGCTCATTGGACATCCTTGTATTACTGTTTTGGCTTCCGTCAGCCCCTCTACTCTGTATTATTGTTTTACTGTTAAGCAGGCCTTCGAGAATCTCGGATTACTTGCCGGTTACGATGCCAAACCCATAGGGACGGGTTTGGGTCGTGACACAAACCAACTAATCGATCACTGTGAGTAATATCTTAACAGAGATATCTGAAATATGTTGTTGTCCAATTGCTTACTTCTATGTAAGTTTTATAAGTTCATTGATTCGATTGGTGGGCAATGTTTGCTATACCAAATGAGTGGGCCAGAGGCCAATCTGATCTGAATAATAGAATGAATGAGCCAAAGGCCGTTTTGACATGAATGGATGGGCTAGAGGCCGTTTTGACATGAATGGATGGGCTAGAGGCCGTTTTGACATGAATGAATAGGCCGGAGCCGTTTTGACATGAACGAATAGGCCGGAGCCGTTTTGACATGAACGAATGAATGGGCCAAAGGCCGTTTTGACACAAATGAAAGTTTGAATGGGCCAAAGGCCAGTTTGTTTGGGACCGTAGTCACTTGACCTAAATTGTGTATATATGTTAAATAGAAATATGAATTGGGCCTAAGGCCGTTTGAAGCATGTTGTTTTACATATCGTTTGTATAACTTCTGTATTTGATATTATTCACTAGGCTATCGCTCACGCTCATTCATGTGTTTATAGGTGAGCCCAGAGAAGTTCAAACCCAGCCCCAGTGAAGTCTGTGTGGAACAACAAAGGTTTTGAAGAGTTAGCCTTTGCGTCTCACGCACGAGACCCGTCTTCGCCTTTTGTCATTTTGTTTTATTTTGTCATGTGAGCGAAGTCTTTGTATATGTTGTATATAGTTTTGTTCGGCTGACTTAGACCTATATGATCATGTATGTACAGAGCTTTGTGTAGTACATATTTTGATGTGAGTTATTAATGTGCATATATATGGTTCGTTATGATGTGCTATGTAAGCACAGCTCTATGGATAAAGTTTTAAATTGCTTCCGTTTGGCTCCCATTAACTCTGTTAAAACATGTTTGGTTTGGTTTGAGGCTGTAGGTAATCTCATGATTACTGGCCGGTTATATCCTTAACCTTTGGGGGCGGGTTCGGGTCATGACAGTTTATATGTTTGTTTACAGGTTTGCATGGTGGAGAAGAATTACTGGTGATTATGGTTGCAATTGAAGTATCTATGTCTATTCTATGCCCAAGATTTTGATCATATTTTATTTTCTTTAATCAAGACCATAAAATTGAAGAAAAAAAAATAGGTATCAATATTTTTTATTGTCATTTTATTTTATAGAAAATGTGAAAATTTATTGAGAATTCAAGATTTTACTATAACATTAGGTAAATTTAAAAAACTCCACCGGGGTTGTTAACAACTCCGCCAGTCCCAAGCCCGTGTCAAGGAGGAGGGTTGTGTGTTAGGTAACCGACAACCAACACGTAAAAAAAAGCCGTTCGGATCCTTTATGAAAATGAAGCCTACTTTGAATCGTTTAAATGCTAAGTTGTTACCCTCAAGGAACGCGTTGCGCTTGCCTCCGGGTGTTTTGAAAAGTGAGCAAGGGGCGCCACATCGACGCCTGGGTGCGGCGAAAAATGGGCAAAGGTTTCCGTGTCCTCGTTTTTCTAGACGAGCGCTGATAAAGAAGCTAGTCAAAGACTACAAGTTTAGGGTAGCCACTTGGAATATAGGAACCTTAACTGGTAAGACGATGGAATTGGTAGATATTATGATTAGGAGGAGAGTTAGTATAACTTGCGTATAAGAAACTAAGTGGATGGGTGAGAAAGCTAGGAAAATTGAGGATACCGGTTTTAAACTGTATTATAGTGGTAAGGACATATGCAGGAATGGGGTAGGAATCATAATTGCCAAGGGTCTGGTGGAGAATGTAGTGGCGGTCATTGGGAAAAAGAATAGGATTATGTTAGTTAAACTACTTATTGGAGGAAATATATTGAACGTTATTATTGCATACGCCCTTCAAGTAAGA
The DNA here is from genome assembly GCA_025200525.1 of Camellia lanceoleosa. Lineage (NCBI taxonomy): Eukaryota > Viridiplantae > Streptophyta > Magnoliopsida > Ericales > Theaceae > Camellia > Camellia lanceoleosa. Next base: position 161,954,632 of record CM045761.1, on the reverse strand, counting down.
TTAGATGATCAGACTAAGAAGGATTTTTGGGAGCAAATGGATGAGATCTTACAGGAGATGCCCGTAGGAGAGAATTTGGTTATAGGTGGAGATTTTAATGGCCATGTAGGCATAGATAAACTAAGCTATGAAAGGGTGCATGATGGATACAGTTTTGGTGACAGAAATCAGGCTAGAGAGAGTATCTTAGATTTTGCGTTGCCTTTTGACCTGGTGGTGGCCAATACTATGTATAAGAAGAGGGAGGAGTATTTGATAACTTTTAAGAGTGAGTCAGTTAAGAGTCAAATAAATTACTTCTTAGTGAGAAAAGTAGATCGCCTAAAACGCAATGATTGTAAGGTGATTCCTGAAGAGAGTATGACCTCTCAACATAGGATTTTGGTACTAGATTTATGTTTTAGAGGGCAATACCAAGCTAGGAAAGATGGTGGGCGTCGTAGGACGAGATGGTGGGACCTAAAAGAGGATAAACTAGAAATATTTAAAAATAGAATGGATAAGGAATGTACTTGGGAATTGGAAGATGATGCTAACACTATGTGGAACTCGATGGCCAATTGTATGAGGAGAATCTTAAGGGAAGTGCTTGGAGAGTCGAAAGGGACGGGATCCAGTGCTAGGGGAACTTGGTGGTGGAGGGAAGAGGTTCAAGCGGTAGTTAAGGCAAAGAAAGAATGCTTTAAAAAGTGGCAGGAGGATAGAACTGAGGAAAATATTAAGAGCTATGGATTGGCTAATAAGAAGGTCAAAAAAGTAGTGAGAGAGGCTAAGTTGAAAGCTTATGATAACCTATACACTAGACTAGATAGTAAAGAAGGAGAGAAGAGAGTATACAAACTTGCTAAGATACAAGAGAGGAAAACAAGAGATTTTAATCAAATTAAGTGTATTAAGAGTGAGGATTCTAAGGTATTGGTGAAGGATGAAGAGATTAAGGAAAGATGGAGAACTATTTTGATAAACTATTAAATGAGGAACATGGAGGAACAACAATAGGGGAAGAAATGACTAGTAATACAATAAACCAAGACTGTAGGTTTTATCGCAGTATTAGGAACTTTGAAGTGAAGATTGCGCTTAAGAAGATGAAATCAAATAAGGTTTTAGGACCCGATGATATCACTATTGAAATTTGGAAATGCTTGGGTAAAAAGGGGGTTGCTTGGTTAACTAGGTTGTTTAGCAAAATTTTGTTGACTATGAACATGCCAGATGAGTGGAAGAAGAATATTTTAGTGCCAATATATAAGAATAAAGGAGATGTCGAAATGACAACTATAGAGGAATCAAGCTAATGTGCCATATAATGAAAGTGTGGGAGAGAGTGATGGAATGCCGATTGCAAGATATAACAGAGGTGTGAGAGAATCAATTTAGGTTTATGCCCGGTAGGTCAACAATGGAAGCGATTTATCTTTTGAGGAGAGTAATAGAAAAATATAGAGAAAAGAAAAGAGACATTCATATGGTGTTTATCGACCTTGAGAAAGCATATGATAAAGTGTCCCAAGATATAATATGGTGAGTGTTAGAGAAGAAAGGGGTGACAAAAGGTTACATCGATGTGATTAGGGACATGTATGAAGGGGTGGTGACCATTATTAGATTGCCTGCTGGAGAGACAAATGAATTTCCTATCACTATTGGGTTACACCAAGGATCTACCTTAAGCTCTTATCTTTTTGCTTTAGTTATGGATGAGTTGACGAGAAATATTCAAGATGACGTGCCATGGTGTATGCTTTTTGCAGACGATATCGTATTAGTGGATGAGACTAGAGAAGGAGTTAATACAAAGTTGGAGATTTGGAGAAAAGCTCTTGAATCTAAAGGTTTCCGGATAAGTAGAAATAAGACAAAGTACATGAAGTGTAAATTTAGTAACAGTAACAATGAAAGTAGAGGAGAAGTGAAGATTGAGAACCAAGAATTGCCTAAGAGTGAACATTTTCGTTATTAAGGTTGATTATCACAACGGAGGAGAGTGATGCGGATGTAGTCCATAGGATTAAGGCGTGATGGTGTAAGTGGAGAAGTGCGTCTGGGGTACTGTGCAATAAACGAATACCCACTAGACTAAAAGATAAGTTCTATAGAATGGCTATTAGACCAGCGATATTGTATGGGACGGAGTGTTGGGCAACCAAGAAACAACATGTAGATAAGATGAGTGTAACTGAGATGAGAATGCTAAGGTGGATGTTTGGCAAGACTAGATAAGACAGAATTAAGAACGCGTGTATTCGGGAATAGGTAGGAGTAGCACCGATAGAAGATAAGTTGAGAGAGAATCGATTGAGATGGTTTGGTCACAGTCAACGGAGACCAACAGAGGCAGTAGTGAAGAGATGCAATGCTGTAATAGTAGAGAGGAGTGTTAGGGGATGGGGTAAGCCTAGATTAACGTTGGCTAACGTTGTAAATAGATTTATGAATCTACTTAGTTTGACTAACGAAATGACCTTTGATAGGGCCGCGTGGAGAAGAAGGATTCATGTAGTCGACCCCATTTGATGGGATTTAAGGCTTAGTTTGGTTTGGTTTGGTTATTAGGTAAATTTAAAACTTTTAAATATCATTGTGTTATTTATTTCTATCCTCTTTCTATCCCATTATACCATTACTACTATTTATTAGTTTGTTAATTATAATTCAATTAATTAAAAATAAAAGTTTAATATAACTTTTTATATATATTATAGTTAATTTGCTACAACTATAGTTGTATATAATAGCATAACATATAGGGATAATTTCTAAATATAATTTATATTTTTTTATGTAATTAAATAGTCCATCTTAAATAGTATATAGAAGAGTTAGATGGCTTCTTTTATCTCTAAAAAACCCATCTATTTTATTTTTTTTACTTTTTAATTTTTAACTTGGAACATCAATTGTTTATGTCCATAAAACAAAACTGATAAACACATATATAAAAGCTACATTTTAAAAAAAAAAATTTAATATATAGGATATTTACAAATAGAAAATGTTTGACACCTCAAAATTTTTTCGATAATCTGACTTATAATGATGTATTCATAAGTGTCAATTTTTATACAAATATGAGAAGATAATTAATTAAATTATACATTTCAACTAACCACATACTCAAACTTTGACTATTTCAATATGTTATTTCACTATAATTCCAATTAAGAAAATCTTCAACCCTTAATATATTTTTTTTATCAAATTATAATTTGATAAAAATTTAAAAAGATTAAATATTGAAAGTTATTATTTTTTCCATCAAAATTGGTGAGAAGAGAAAAAAATAATTGGGATAAGAATAAAGTTATTTTAAAATTTGATAAAAAATTAATGAAAAAGTTAAAATAATTCATATCAAATCAAATCAAAATTTCTATTCAAATTTAAAATCAAATTAGATAAAAAAAATTAAAAGAAAATAATAAAAGTTTGAAAATATTTTGAAACTTTCGTATTATTAAAGACTACAAATCCATGTTTGTATTATATTCATATTGTATTTTTAGTTATGAAATTGAAATCAAAAGAAATATAACTTAAATTATTTGATTAATAATAGAAACATCATATTAATTATTGTTAAAATATCACTTCATTTCACATTTAATAATAAAATTGTATATTTATCTTAATTATAACTTTTAAATTTGTATATTTTCATAACAATAAGAGATATGTCATAACTCATTTAATCAGATTTAAAAAAATTTTAATACAAATTATCAAAATTGCACTTAGTAGATTTATATATATATTTTTTATTTTTTTAAACTAATAATTTAAAAAGTTATAAACATATTAAAAGTTAACTTATAAATTTTATGCATACCACAAGACAAAATATTAAATTATTTCAAAATAATTATAATAATTTGTTTTTTTAATTTATAAAATCCCGTGCATAGTACGGATTACCACTAGTTCCATATAAACCTAAACTAAACCTGCATAGTATCTTCTTTTATTGCTTTTGTTTGTTGGTTTTTAATTTTAATTTGTAATGGTCTAAATACTTATGGTGAAATTAGTTTTATTATGGTGGTTTAAATTCTAGAACAGTATGTTACTATTATGGAAAGACATGTTGCTATTGTAGAATTAATATGATACTATGTTTAAGTTTTTTTGAAATTAAAATGTTTTATATTTTTTTTATTATTTAATTATGTGAATCCGTGATTTTAAACCGATCAATCCGTGTTTAAATAGATTAGTTTCACAATTTAAACGGATTGAATTGGTTTCAATTTTTCGAAAACCGTAAATAACGAATTGATTATGACTTTACCCCAATTCAAATCAATCCGAATTATGCTCATCCTTGTACATAGGGACAGGGAAGATTGAAGAGGAGTAAGTTATAATTCTTCTGAGATGGCTGACTTATTGTATATGTATATAGACAATTGATTGTTACCTATTAACACATGTACAAAGAGATAACCACTAGTGTATATATTCAAGTGCAAGTAAATTTATAATTTTCATTCAGTTATTTTGTTTTTGTGGATTTACTGTGGTTCATGATATCCATGAAACTTACTTCCAAAGCATCTTTCTTCAAACATATCTGAATTCCTATTTTGAATTGCTTAATATATATAACATAGAATCTTCATTCATCTCAGGACCCACAAGTTAAACAAATACACCGTATCATTAGGTATACTTTTGTGTCTGGATCTTTTGTGGCTCTATTTGAATTTTAAATTTGTAAAATAATTTATGAAAATAATAAAGTAAAAAAGAGAGATAATTTATATCTACAAATTTAAAATTTAAAATCCTTTTAGGAGTCTTCCAACAACATGAAGACAACTCATTCACATCCACTTTTTGTACTAATATCTTCTTCATTTGTTGTTATATGTACTTTTTGCTAGCAATAATGTTTAATCTATCATCTTCAATCAATGCGATTATAGCGTTAGTATATAAATTAATAATGCTATATACTTAAGAAAATTATTTGAAAAATTACAAAAAAAAAAAATGGACTACATTTATTATGATTGTGGTTCATATTAAATTAAGACTGTGTTTGAATAATGAATTTGAGTTGGTATTTATAAGAGAAATAGAAGTAAAATGTAATTAAATCTATGATCCAAAAATAATCTAACTTTAAATCTATATTATATACCTTATTTTTGAAATAATTTAATTTTCTATGCAGACAAAGAATAAAGAAAGTGGTGTTTTGGGAAGATGGTAAAAAATTGACTTTTTGTCTTTTTTGTAACTTTTTTAGCTTTTTTAATGTAAAAAAGTAGAGAAGTGATATGATTCAAAAAAATCAAAAAATCAAAAAAACTGGCTTTTTACAGCTTGCCAAATAGGGCAAAAGTCTCACTAGCCAACTTTTGAGGTGATTGTGTAGAGAAAGGGAATGCATTATCAACTGATGGAATGTGCCCTAGCCACTTGCCAATTTACCTTTTTGTTTTTCGTTTTTCGTTATTTTCTTTTTCTTTTGTTTTTTTTCCCTTTTGTTTTAGATTGTGTGCAATGCTGACGCAACGGTTCTTTTTTTTTTTGTTTATCTTTTTATTATTAAATATTTTTTAAAAAATTACCCACTTTAAATTAAATTTGTGAGTTTTCAAAACTACTCCTCATAAAAAGTGTGAAAAATGAAAGGGCAATTGTTGAAAATAATCCATTTAAATTTAAATTTCAATGCATTTATTATATATGCTTTTAAAAAGTTAAAGAGTCCCTAAAATGAACAAACAAAATGAGAAGTAATAATCATAGAAATAAAAAATTTATAGAAACATCTAGCAGTCTTCATAAGATGGATGTGGAGATAAATTTTTAAGATTTCATTTAACATGGCTAAATAAAAAAGTTTTTCACTTTAAAGTCTTATTCTGTATGATATTGTTTTTAATATAAATGTTTCCGTGTTCTAAAAAAAGAGGTCTTTCACATTTCGACTGAGTATCCCTCAAATATGATTCTTAATTACTAAAAAAAACTTTGTTACGTTACTCTATTACAATTTTTTGTATAAGGTTATCATGACATTAGAATATTTTCTTTAAAAAATGGCAACGTGTCCTAGTTCAATTTCTTTTATTTTTCTATCTTAAATTACTTTCTATTACACAATAAAATTAGAAAATTCTAATGCGTGAGAGCTCAAATGCGTAGAATTCGAATGGTCTGAATGGTACGGAAAATATTATCTTATCGGTAAGAAAATAAAAAAAAATCTTAAAATGACGTCGTTTTGAGATTTCAAACCGTTGATATTTTAAGTTACATAGCGGAGTTGATTAGAAAAATGAGATAAATAGATAACTTAAGATGAGTAACAAGAGAGAATTTAAAGAGATGATCTGACGTAAAACAAACATATACACTGGGCCATGTACCATTTTTTTACATGTCATTGTATGTATAATTCTAACAATTATATTCTACATTTAATGAAGTGTCAATATTATAATTTTTTTCTTCTTGATGTGTTGTCTTATATTCATTGGCTGTGTTATTCTGAGATGCGTATGCATATTAACTTTTTGCCAATCAATTTGTACCATAAAAGTATTGTCACCGAATTCCAATTGTTTTTTGAGAAGCTTACTGTGTTTGGATTGAATTATGCAAGAAGCAAAAACTTCATTTTTTGAGGAAATTTCATTTTATCCTTTAAATTATATTTTGACGATCAATTTAAAGTTTATATTTTTTATAATTTTAATTTTACATTTTAATTATTTAATTTTAGATCAATTTTATCTCTGTCGTTAGCTAATTAAACGATATTTATTGTCATCTTCATTTGAGATTTCTTTTTTTCTGTGAAATTATTGCCCAAATATCAATTAGACCTCTAAACAATATGAAGTTTGAGAGTCTAATTGATATGTTTGAGATAGTTTGGGGCAAAATAAAATTTCAAATGAAATTTCGGTTCCATGTCAACAACTTCCATTTGATTATAAACGGCAGCTAACGACAGGGATAAAATTGATTCAAAATCAAATAACTTAAATGTAAAATTAAAATTATAAAAAGTACATAAATTAAATTGATCATCGAGATATAATTTGGGGGTGAAATAAAATTTCCTCTTTTCCTTTTTCTAAAAGCTTGGAATGGATCATTAAAAAGACAAACTTCAGTTTACTTTTCTTTTTATCGGAATTTTACTTTACTTTTTTAAAAAAAAAATAAAAATAAAAATAGGAAGATGTTTACTTTTCTAAAAGTTTGGGAGTTGGGAAACCTGGATTGGTGGATTTTCCAAATTGGGGGACACAAGCAAAATTTTTTTTTTTTGGATAAGTAAGTCGTATTATCCAAAAAAAAGAAATTATTATAATGAAATTCAATATATATCTTTTGTAGGAAGAATAAAAATAAACAAAAAAAAGCTACATTCTCAAAAGAAACAAAACTATGCCTATAGAAGATAAACACTACATTCAACAAAAAAGATTCAAAATTTTCCTCATGAAGTTTCACTTTGAGTTTTCTTCTATTATCTTCCTTTATAGTCTCTCCATTACTGGAGTCACTTGGAGATCCCTCTATTTTTTAGGCTCTTTATCTGGCACAACAACTCTTGACTTAATTCCTCATTTCCTAACTCTCTCATATCACATGATTCAAGGACATCAAAAACATTAGATATTGAGGGGGCGGAAGACTGCATCTCTCTCCCTCTTTGTTTATCACTGTCATTGAACTTTTTCCACTATCTCTCTCCTTTTTTTTCACCACTTCTCATTTAGTCGGAATTCGTATTTGTCTCATTGACTCTCTACTCTTGTTTGAAAGAGGGAAGGTTCAAAGTCTTTGGTTTTTGAGGGCACAAAGTAATGGTATGACCAAAAGTTTTACAAACATCACACATTTGAGGCTTCAATGGAACCTCAACCTGAATCTCATACGGCTCATCATAACTAAGATTTATTTTGAAAGACTTAGGAATCTCTTTATTTGCTGGCACTTCAATATATATTTTCACTAACGTAAGTCTGCTTCTCTTGAAAGTAGGCTCATTCAAATAAAGAGGAGTTCCCATGATGCTAGCAATGTAGGCCAAACTCTCTTTAGTCCAAAACTCCAAACGAACATTATACAACTTCACTGATAATGGCATACTCGAAAATTCACACTTTGTTAGTTTTAGTCTAGGTTATCATTTTTTTAACAACAATCAATCTAGCCCCAACATAATAGGGGTCATCTTCCAAAATTTTGTCCATAGCCCCTTCACTTTTTACTTTAAAAATAAAAAAGTCATTATCAATGGAGACAACATCCTCAAGCGAATTTTTCCCAAGTTTCTCTATTCAAATTTTTACATAATGGAAAGAGAATATTTTATCAATGAAGTATCCAACCAAGGCATTTTTCCAATGAGAAAAGCTTTTTTTTTTTGAGATCTTAACAGAGAGATTGTACATGCCATCTACTAGGTTCTCAATTTTATGGGCATCTATTTATACTTTATACAATCTTTCATGCATGTCTCTCTAGAAAAGGAAGAGGCAAGATAATAACGGTGAACCATCATTCTTATCCCTAGATAAATAGTCAAAACAAAATCTAGAGGTACAAATTAATGCAAAGTGAAAATAATAACATTTCTCAATGCACTGTCCAGCACGTTTGGAAGGAAGGCAATCTTTGTGCTGATGCCCTGGCAAAGTTTGGAGCGCAACAACCCGAAGATATGTTGGTGGTCAATGAGCCACCAGCGGAAATTAGAAGTCTTCTTGTTTCTGATATGTTAGGCTTGTCTAGGGAACGGGCTTAGCCCGGGTTTTTCCTTTCCATTTCCGTTGTAACCAAAAAAAAAAAGAAAATAATAACATTTCAAAAGAAAGAAAAAACAAAAACTACTTGAAGTTAAAATTGCCATAAGAGACACATTGTACCAAATATGACATGAAGTAACAAACTCTATTGAAAAACTATTTTCATGAAGTCTAAGTTAAATTTTGGCAATAATATATCATTTGGCATGTCATTGTTAGAGTATCAGAGATGCTATAACTAAAAATGACATTAGGGGTGTTTGCTACAACATAAATAACCTATTTATAATTTATTTTAATTTGAGAGTTTGTACGAAATTATTTAGTGTAATTTTTCCTTATAACTTAAATAAATTTTAAAAAAAAATTGATTATCTATAAATTGTGAAAAAGTTTTTTTAACTTCTACTTTCTAATTATTAATTTTTAACTTACAATAAACTGCATCAAACAAGGCCATTAGATGATGGTGACAATGTATCATATACCTGTTAAATTTGCTTGTTAATTTTTCTCTATTGCCAAAAAAACAAGGGAATTAGTTTTTTTTTAAAAATAAATTTTTTGTTAATGATTCATATGTTAATAAGCCTCAATTAAAAAATTTATGAAAAAAATAAGGTGTATGTGTTTGGTTTGAGTTTTTGGGTTTTTGTGTTTTTTTTTAGTGAATATTTTTTAAATTAATTTTTTTTTTTTACTTTTTTAGATGCACCTTACTTAGATATATATAAAAAGTAAAAAATTTGTAAAAAATATTTTAAAAAATTAATAAATACATAAAAATACAAAAAATGTATTGAATTCTCATATATATATATTTTTTGTATTTTTGGTATTTAGTGAATTTTTAAAAGTTTTTTTTTTATAATTTTTTTTTACTTTTTAGGTATATTTATGTTAAGTATGTCTAAAAATTAAAAAAAAAATGCTTAAAATATTTTTAAAAATTTAATAAAAACAAAAAAATATGAAAAATAAAAAAATAGAATTTTTTGAAAAGTAATTTTAAAAAACTCTAATCAAGCAAAGTTTTCCCAAAAAACAAACAAAGGAGAAAGAGAAGATAAAAAAGGATCAAGGACATTGGTGGTGGTGTAGTGGAAAGTAGAACTTTATGATGGGTTACCAGCAAGCATGAGTGTGTAATTAGATAAGCTTTTGTGTATCTGACTGACCAGTGGACATGTTTTTTTTAATTTTTTTGATCTGAAAAAAAAAAATTTAAGAAAAAAAACTTTTTTGAAGGACATGTTTTTTTAAACTGTTTTTGAAGGACATGGTGGTGTATACTATTAGAGAGGAGACCACTTTTCTTTGCAGTACAATTTATTGTTGCCATTTCTGGAATCCTCCCTCCTAATTCCATACACATCCTCCCAAACTAAGGACACATTTTTAAGCTTTGACTGTAATCCTGTCTGATTGATTTGCCCACCAAAAAACCACCACTCACTTGTTCAAATCTTTTTCAATAGTTTTTTTTTTTTTCTTTTTCGAAATCGATTTTCTCAAGTTATTCAGTATGTTTGATTTTAGTTTTTTAAATTTAATTTTTAAAAAATTGAGTTTTTTATTTTTTGTATTTTTAGTGAATATTTTTAAAATTTTAAGTAATTTTTTTTAAAACTTTTTTAGATACACCTTGTTTAGATATATCTAAATAATAAAATATTTTTGCAAATTTTTTTTTAAAAAATTAATAAATATACAAAAATATGAAAAATATACTGAAATTTCGTATTTATTTTTTTTTTGTATTTTTGGTATTTAGTGATTTTTTTTTAAAAAAATCACAAATATTATACTTTTTAAGTGTATCTGTATTAGGTGTGTCTAAAAATTAAAAAAATTGTTTAAAATATTAAAAAAATTCATTGAAAACAAAAAATATACGAAAAATAAAAAAGTAAATTTTTTTGAAAAGTATTATCTGAAAACCAAAATCAAACAAGTTGATTTGTTTTGGAAGTTGTGTTTTTAAACACATTTTAAATTTAAAATCATTTCCTCTGATTCATGACATTAAGAAAAATGATTTCAATCAATTTATCTTTCACTCATATGAGAAAAATCATGTTATTTTGTAGTTTATGTTGTAAAATTTTGTGTAGGAGTGAAAAAAGGGTCAAACAATTAATTGTTTAAATCTAGTTTGAAAACTTCAATGAATTTTAAAATTTGCTCAAGTTTTAATTAGTTACATTTTTGAGCCGATTTTAGACAAGTTTTGTCAAACCGAGTTTGAGTAATTTAATATCTTTTTTTTTATAGTTTTAAGCTTATCAAAAAATGACTTTGGCCTTAAGAAGTCTTTTATGCATGTCTTTCTAAAAATAACCAGTCATCCCAAAACTCGTCGAGGCTCAACTCGACCCGACCCAACTTGACCACTCGAACTAGAGCCTAGGCCATGTTTTTTAAGGCTTGATTGACTCAGGTCGAGACCTGACTTATTGGCCAACGCCTAACATCATTTTCAAGTTATTTTAATAAAAAAATTAAAAAACTATCAGGCCCGGCCCTTCTAAGGCCCGGTTGCCCTTGAATTTTGAGAATTGGACAGGCTCGATTTTTGACGGAAGCCTGATAGGATCGAGGCCGAATTTACATCCCCTTACTAGCAGTTGAGTCAGAGGTGTATTCAATTTTTGCTCCATAATTATCAGTTTTAAAATTACAAACGCTGCACCAAACAGACCCGATATCAGTGGGAGCTGGTGGGTGGTCTGTGACTATAGCGTGTGGTGTAACCCCACGTCTCCGGCAACGAATCACGGTGGCGGTAGTAGTGGTGGTGGTTCAGGTTAAAAGGGTGGGTAGCTAAAGGCCATGAGTGAGCTGGTAAGCACTTACAAAGTATAAACACATAAACAATAATACCTTTTATATTATTATTATTATTATGGGTCTACATGGCAAGATTTTTTTAACCGTTGATAAGCTTTCCTAAAACAGAGACTTCTTTTACTGTTCTTTGTAACAATTTAAATAGCAGTCTCACTTTGTCCTGTTTTGTCTTGCTTTTGATTCTCCTTTGGTGGATCCAGTTTGTGGTTGGTTGTTTGATTATTCTGTAGCTTAAACTTTAATGGGTTTTCAAATGATGACTGCATTATTATTGGACTCATGAAAGATCTTTTCCAGTTTTTTTTTTTTTTTTTTTTTTGGGGGGGGAAGGGTTTCTAGCACAATCCAACTCTAACCCACATAAATAGGTTAGTCTCTCTTAGTCAATTCATATACATCATTGTATTTGTTTTCAATTCTCTCAAATTTTCTTTCTTTGCTGTTTCCATTAGTTTGGAGGGATTGAATTAGTTTTTGGTTTCAATCTGAGGACTTGATGCTGCAAATGATATCATCTACGCCAAGTGTTTGTGCTTTTGCTTCTGTTTCTGTAATATGGTGTTTGTTGCTTTCACAGTTTTGCTCGAGTTCAAATCGTAGAATCGTATCAATTCATTGCTTGTCCTTCTAAGAAGTAGTATATGATTTGTTGTTCAAGCTCTTCGGTGATCGAGTTTGTGTCTCGTTTGGTGGCTTGGGGTGTTGTTTTAATGATATAACTTGTTATATTTGTAAATACAATCCTGCAGCTTTAATTCTCCGGATTTCTTAGCATATCATTTTTTTGCCTTTCTTGATGTCATTAGTGATGGATGCATCACTTATCTATTACAGAAAAAGTATTTAGAACCACAATTGTTTTCGAGAACCCAAAATAATTCATATACTGTCCCACAGTGGAGGCCTCATCGTGCATATGTATGTCATGTAATCATATATCAGCGAATAAGCATTCTCCCTCACATTCTTGTCAGAATAACTTTTTTTCTTCTCTTCTTTTTTCATTTTTAAATTTTAAAATTTTGACAAATAGACTGCCTAATACTATATATCAAATGACAGTAGTAAGAGGTGTAATTAGAAGGCTGTGATTGGTGGGCTTTGCCTAGAGTTCTGTTATTTTGTCAACTTCTGTTTCTCTGAGACATCTTCTTTCACTGTGGGTTGATGCAATTTTGCATAATTTCTATTACGTCATTTGTATGATGCTTCAGCTGAATTATTATGTTTGCCTTTTTATCAGTGAATTAAGGTATGAACTCTTCATCAACTCAATTTGCCACTTCAGGAATGATGGGTTTATATGAGCCAATCCACCACCAGGTTAGCATGTGGGAGAACACATTTAATGGTGATTTTAGCCCAAACAAAGGCGCACCTGCAATTGTACAGGGGGATGCAAGTGTAGGCAACAAGGTGAAGATTCATGAATTTTTCTCCCTTAGTTTAATGAATTTTGGGTGTTTATTCCAATGGCTATATTGTAACTGATTTTCTTGATTTGATTCTCTAGTCTGAATATACTTCTTATGAGTCAATAAGCTCTTTGGGAAACAATCAAGAACCAAAGAAAATGTCTGATAAGGTGATTACTATTAGAATGCATGGCACACTCCTTCACCTTTCTCTCTTAGAATCTCTCTCTCCTAGCCAGCACAGCCTTACTACCAAGAGCATTACATTTAGTCAGTGTCGCTTCTACAGGTACAAAGACGCCTAGCACAAAATCGTGAAGCTGCCCGTAAATGCCGTTTGAAGAAAAAGGTACTAAGAAATACTTGGCTACAAGTTTATACTTCATGCTGATCAAAGATATATAGTTTTCAGGAGTTATTGACAAAAGTGTTTCAAATCTCTTTAACAGGTCCATGTTCAACAATTGGAAACATGCCGTTTGAAGTTGACGCAATTGGAGCAGGAACTTCAGAGGGCTAGACATCAGGTGAGACGGAGACTGCTTATGGACTTCCTTATTGACCAAGCACATTCTAATTTAGCTATCTTACGGATCAGTGGATGTTTTGTTGCAGGGTTTGTACATTGAGGGTGCACCAAATAATGGTCATGTAGGATTGTCTGTTCCTTTAAACTCAGGTTTTGTGATTTCTTGTATTCTCAACCTCTAGATGTTTTGTTGTTCTGCATCCTATGTTCAGATTTTTAGCTTATGTTTGTGTAAAAAATCATATTGTGAGGATTTTTCCTCTTCTTGTTCTCTTGTTCATCTTTGTCGTTGAGTTACATAATTTTCATTGAAGGATTGGTGATCTGATATTTCATATTGAAGTTCACATGATAGTTATAGTATCAGTAATGGTTTTTTGTTCAATGATCTATATTTGTGGAATGCTGTCCATTTGTTGCCTGATAACAAATAGTGATGGGGAATTTCTATTAGATTAATATGTTTGTGAGGAAGCTCTCTGAGAACATCTACCTCAGTTCCATTTGATTAAAAAAAAAGCGCAGAATTGTTTAATTTTATGTATCTGATATTCACCAACCAACCACCATCAGGTTACCACCAGGGAAGTCCTGTAGCCAGTTGGAAGTCCTTTTTGTTACCATCATCGACTGTTTTCATGTTACTTTAGTTATAAATGCATTCTGATTGTGCTTGTTTCCTTGTTTCTCTGGTGAGATGTTTGTGCCCAGCTCTTTTCCTGATATCACTGTCCAAACTGTGGATCACAGGTTGATGTGGACAGGAAAGGTGTTGGTTGAGGAAAGAATCGAGCACATTTGCAAATTTAGTTTTTTTTGTGTGTGTGTGTGTGTGGAAATTATATCAGTATTAGAATATTAGGTAGGAGTTAATTATTTGGAAAGCTTTAATTATTAGGTAAGATTTAATTATTTGGAGTGTTTTATTTTGGAAGCTCTTAATTAAGGTTTTTGGATGCCTATAAATAGGCCATTGTGTTGTAGGGTTACGCAGCCTTGATTATGAATTGAGAATATTGAGATTGATCTTTTTAGGTTTATTTATCTTTTATTTGAGTGTAGTTTGTTCTCTTCTCGCGCATTATTCTTAGTTTGCTAGCCGTCCTACACCATAGGTATTACTGTGTTTGAGATGGAATATGGACTCTGGATTGAAGAAGAACAAAGACAAAATTGTGTTCTAAGAAAGGTGTTGCAAGATCATATAAGTGATATCGAGCTTCGTATGTTTGTGGAAACTGGCTTAAACCACTATTACAAGCTCTTCCAAATGAAAGAAGATGCTGCTAAGGCTGATGTCTTCTATTTGATGCATGGCACATGGAGAACACCTGTTGAGCGCTTATTTCTTTGGCTTGGAGGGTTCCGCCCATCGGAGCTTCTAAATGTAAGTTCAACTCAGTCAAATTTGGTCATTGCAGTTTTGTTATTTTTCTTGTCGCCTTCTATGTCACATACATCATCTCTGATTGTATTGGCTTTTTAATTCTCATAGTTTATAAAGAAAACGTACGACAATTTTCTTGTAGATTATTAACTACAAATGACTTCATCTTCAGGCCTGTAGAAAAATTGCACAATTATGTGTAGACTGATGCTGCAGGCATGATTTGAAACATGTTGTACAATATGCTGATCTTTGAAGGAACTCTATATTCACCCCTTTCGACAGAAATATACTGTATCTACATTGCCAAATTGTGTCTCAACACTATTCGTTCAAATGAGCTCTTCATTAGAATCCTTGCACATGAATTTTCATATTTCATTTTTATCACCTCGACCCTTTGATGCACAAAGAAAGTACACTAGATTTCCATGATTTTGACAGTACTATTCTGAAGATGATGTTGTGAGAGACCTGATTTCTACTGAGTCCAATACATCACATAATATGAATATCCATAGAGAAAGAGTACTCATGCAAAATTTAGAATATCCTTGTTTCATTATCATAATTTTACTGAACTATGGTGTACATTCCCATTCATGAATTGTGAAATTATTGTTTTGAGTTTGGTTTAACAGATTCTATTGCCGGAACTTGAGCCCTTAACTGATCAACAAGTTCTGCTTGTTGGTAACCTACGGCAATCGTCTCAGCAAGCTGAAGATGCTCTCTCACTGGGAATGGATAGACTTCAGCAAACATTGGCCCAGAGCATTATAGCTGATCCCACCTGTGCAGGAATTTATGGTTCTCCAATGGCTTCTGCAATGGAGAATCTGGATGCGATGGAGGGTTTTGTCAACCAGGTAATATATCACTTCTCATCATCAAGTAATTTTCCATACAACTGTTCAAATTCCTGCTCATTTTCCTTTGTCTTTATTTTGTTTTATATTTTGGGTGAACTGAGAGGAAATAACTGGAATGAACAACTATTGGGGTCAATATAGTTGTTGCATGATTTCCTTATTTTATTCTATCTTGTTTTCCATAATAGTTCTTTTAGGAACACAAAAACCGATTACAAAACCGGATACAAACCTCTCTCATGAGTGCGGGACCCACAAAAAGGTGAAACTCACCTCATGAGAGGGTTGTGTTTGTGACTAGTTTCAGTGTTCCTAGACTTTTTCTTTCCACAATTGAGGGAAGGTTATTTTAGATAGCAATGGCTATTATGACATTGAGAAGTTTCTTATATTTTGTTTCCTGAATGAGAAGTAAATGTGAATGCTTAAAATGGATTTCTCCCTGAAGCATTATAAGCCTTCTGCATCAAAAAATTTTAAATTCTTTTCACAAGAAAAACAGAGTGGTAAATTTTGTAGAGATGGAGACAGTGTTTAACTAACTGTTTCTCTGAAGGTATCAATAGTTTATTTTAAGTGGGACAATTTGAGTGGTTTGGTTTGGTGGAAATCCCACCTAACAGGGGTGCATCTAAATTTAATCTGTCAATACTGGTTCATTCATTTTCTTCAAAAGAACCATAAACATAGCAAACAAAAAAACAAAGAAAGCAATATATGGACTCAGAATCCATATGGTTTGAAAACTACTGACAGTATGTCATGATATTAGCAACCCCTCCTGTGAGAGCCTGTCTGTCCTTAAAGTAAACTTTTCCTTGAACTGAGTTTCCTTCTGAGTCAGAATCCATACTATAATATAACCTGTGGAAAGATTAATTAAATTTCAGTAATCTGACCATCCTCTCTAGCCAAGTGGCATTTGCTTGGTGCAATGTCAAAAGCTTGGGCTGCTTGTCGTGAGAATGCACGTTTGAGTCTGTGAGCAGCCACTTCGTGCATATTATTTCACATGATTACGTGTGTATCAAGCCTACCCATTTCATCACCTGTCATTAACGGGGGCCCAAACTGGTAATTCCCTTTTTACAATTCTTTCCAGTGATGAAAGTTGGTTATCATCAATGCTAGGTGGTTGCTTAGACAAGTGTTTTTTTCTTCTTAATCTTGTGTATGTTAAATTTTGAATGTGGAAGGGGCATTTAACTGAACTATTGAGTATCTTGTGATTAATTTATGTAGACACGCCAGGCAAACGAATTGTTGAATACCAACTGTTGGATAGATGAAGAAGGAAAAGTTCTTGTAGATTCTTGTGCTTTAACTAGAAATATCCACTAGACCAGATTGGTTAGTTTAACAGATCTATTATGATTTGTAAATTATGCTGCTTAACTGACTTATGTCCACTTTTGCTTCTTATAAGAGAATTAAGCATTTACAGGTTTGTTGCTGTCTATTTTGAGTAACAGTAAAAGTAATTACCGGAAATAAGCTGTCTAATCTCGTCTTGTGCCTATCAGTACAAAGAATCACATAGATGATGCCAATTTTATCTACTCTGCTGAAAATCCATTTAAGAAGCAGAGACCTCCAAGTTGAGAAATGAATGCAAAAACCAAACCAAACCAAATCAAACCAAGCCTTAAGTCCCATCATGGTAGCAAAAACTAAACTAAAAAAAAAATTTCCTTCATGGTAGCAAATTATATTTACGACATTGAGTATAGTGTTAACCATCTATATATGAGTATCATGTTTAACAATCCCTTGTTTGTTCACTGTACTACTTGTTGCTTTTCTAAAACAGGCAGATCATCTTCGCCGACAAACTTTGCAGCAAATGTCTCGCATTTTAACAATTCGTCAATCAGCCCGAGGATTGCTTGCCATGGGGGAATACTTTCGACGACTTCGTGCTCTTAGCTCACTTTGGGCTTCTCATCCTCGTGAACCTGCCTAGTTTACTATATTAGGAACCTCAAACACGACATTTGAGTTGTCATCATTGGCAGTATTCATGCCGGACTTGCAGAGTAGACATATATTTTGATAGCTTTTGTCATGTATTTAGGGCTATATAATCTGTTAATATTTTGTTAAGCAGCTTTTCGAGTTTGTAAATATAAATCATAGAGCTCCTTGTATTAGGAGACTAGATTGAAACCTTGTATGCAAGTTGTATAGTTGAATTGCTTGCAGGGAACTTTATTTGAAATTCAGGTTTCAGATTTTTAAGTGGATTAATGGTCTTTTTGAGAAATCTTATTGGTTGAGATTAAGAAATGTTATGAATTTGTTTTTATAAAATATTTTAAATACTTCTAAAAAACATATATAATAAGAGATGGAAGCTGAAAGAAAATTATAAAGAAAGGGAGATAGACAAGTCTACGAAAACTACTTAGAAACATAGAGAACTAGGGATAACTCGTGCCTGAAGGCACTGCGAGCAATTTTTTTTGATACCACAGTGCTACAAAATTCAATTATAATAAATCAATTCAAAATAATAATATCACTCTAATTTAAAACTTCACATAGAAAGAGGAACAAAATATACAAAGAAAACTGAAACAAATAACTAATAAATTTCAAATCTTTTATGGGTGGTGCCTTCAAGAGTTCCCACCTCATTCTCTAACATATTTTCAAAATTAGCCATGTTTAAGGAATAATTCAAATAAGTCTACTAAAACATCAAATATCAATAGAAATAATTCAAATCCTCCGAACTTCTTCACAGTGTCAACTAACTACTTATAAATAAATGAAATAAAAATAATCCAAGTTACTTTGAAGACTAACCTTATTGTTGATACCAAAATATCAGGGATGATACAACAAATCGAAACTACTTTCACAACCAGTTGTGTTGGAATGTCAGAGGTCCTGAAAAGATAAATGAATTCAGAAACAAACCATGAAAATAGTGCATCAAAATACACTGGTCTTTCTTAATGAAGAAACATAAAATTCATAACTATGATCAAATTAAGAGGCAACAATACTATTAACATTCTCCTCCTTTAACCCACTAATAAATTATTCTTTTTCAATGTGACTCTGACATCCTACACAATAGACACTAAAATTATACAAAAATCCATGTCAAGCATATGTGACTTCCACCAAAATATGCAAAGATACTAAATTAAATTGTTGCACTTAAGTTTAGTGAATTTTCAAGGGTACTTGATAGTCCACACTCAATAACCATCCATAAGGTCCAATCTTTTACATTGATAATAGACTTTACAAAAATATTAGAAATCCATTGAAGAATATATCAGTATGAAACTTTACAAAATTGGTTAACATCAAGCTTTACAAAAGTAATTTTTGTCAAATTTACAAAATGTATGCCATATAATGTCTTCAAACTTGGATGCCTCTAAAGTACTTGGACGCCTCAACAAAAAGTTGGACGCCTATATAAAAAGTACTTGGACGCATCTAAAGCGCTTGGGCGCCTTCAAACTTGTTCTCCATTACACTTTGAAATGTCCATGTATCAACTTCTGTGTACTTTTTCCAGCGAGGAGCATACACAACAGTCTAATATTTAAAAAACATTAACATTAGCATATTGAAACAATACGAAAAATAGATATTGAAACAATATGAACTAAGAATACCTTATTACTATTCCATCGGAGTAATATAGTCTTATTTATCCTCTTGAGCTCCATAGCTTTTTCAACCCAATCCTACAAAAGTTTGACTTGATCATAATTTAAACAAAATTTTAATTAAAATACACTTTCAATTTGTTTCCTTCTTTTATCATTTGTATTCTTTTTTAAACTTCAATTAATTCCCTATTATATTTGGAAATTTTATATATCTTTGTAAAAGATCCTTTATAATTTTTTCTAGTGTATTGTTTTTTAAGGATGCATAATTTAGTTTGAAAATTAGTAATATTGCGGATTAAAAGCACCATGCCCATCTTTACAAACTTTACAGTAAAAAAAAAAAATTACACAAATTATGCATGCTTCAACATATCATATTCCCCCATGATTTTCTTTACACATGTTCCAAAACAAACTTAAAAAGAATCATACCATTTGTGTATTTTTTTATTCCCTTTATTGAGTAGTTTTCCTTTCTTTTTCCTCTAAGCTTCTCATTTTCCTTTGCCCTTACCATTGCCTTTGCCTTTCAAAAAATAAGAAAAAATTATTAAGAAAAAATATGAGAAGCAAATAAATTTGATTAGTGGGCTTACCCCACAAACACAGAGGACATTGAAGTCACGTTCATTATAGAGCACAACACTGACATTTCTATTTTGAAGAAACTGAACCTGTGTATATATAGAAATGCATTTGAAAGGTAAAAGAAAAATTATATTAAGGAATGTAGATTAAATAAAAAATGAGTATAGAGATTTAATATTACTGTTTCCTCTAACATATCATCCACCTGTAAAGAATAATACAAAAACATTTAATTATGAGAAAAATTATAAATAATAAGCAAGAAATTTAGTCTTGATTCATAAACTATAAACTAAACATACATAACCAAAACTATGAATGTTGTCCATGATTTGAATTAAAATAAACTCTAAGGTTGTTGAAGAGGTTGAAACACCACAGACCTACAGTGAAGAAATAACTCATTTAATAGTGCTATAAATAGATTGGGTTTAAATAACAATGGGCTATACAATGACTATTTGATTACTTAATTGTGCCATACGTTAAGTACAATCAAATAAAAGGAAACCCAATTCTAATTTTTAACAATAAAATAAAAACAAAAGATCACAAAACATTACTTTTCATGTTAAAAATGAAACTCGATTCACACATTTATCAAAATCACTTAAATCATTTATCAGAACACTAATCATATTTGAAACACTTAATTCTCATTTATGCTATCCAAGCCTATTGAAAGTTTCTTTAGCAAAGTTGAGAGCTCTATCCACTAAATAGCAAGTTTTAGATGGTAGAAGATAACTCGTTTATATAAAACACATTATCAGGAACTTAAATCTCATTATATTTAAGACCCATTATCATACACATATTAAACACATTATATTTGAAACACATTATCATAAACTGAAATCCCATTATATCTCATAAACTTCAATCTCATCCGATTTAGACTGTAAATCTATATAAATATAACAAATGGCTGATATAAATCTATATCAATAGATACTTAACATATCGATGGCTCCGACATTATTGTTAGGAATCAAACATATCGATGGCTTAAGCTTTCTTAAATTTTATTGAATTAAAAGAGGTTTAAATGGAACTGCAAACTAATAATTCACCAATCATTTTCCATGAATAAAATATCTCATTCAAGGAATTAATAAAAAATCACATAGATATGCAGACGCCAAACTAAAAACCTACCAATCATTTTTTGCCACCAAATTTTACTAAAATTAAACAATTTATCAAAATGAATTGTGTTTCCAATGGAAACTACCAATAAAACACATCAATCACTTAGTACTTTGCTTTCAAGAATCTATTTATTAAAATTAACATATAACAAAAGATTTGCACATCTACACTGTTTTAAAATAATAATTTGACTCCAAATATTAAATAAAAATAATGAATCAGTCTAATATGAGGACATTTTCAGGTATTGGTAACACAATCTAACTCCAAACAACATGAAAAGAAAATATTAATGAATCTTACCATTGTTCTTACAAATTAATAAATCCTAAAATTTTTAGATATGCCACATTATCCCAACCTAGCAAAGGATGTAAATGAGTAGAAATATATGTAGTAGTAAAGTCAACCAATATATACTTCTGCACATAAAGTGGACAAATAGATAGAAAAGCAAACAAAAAATATATATATAGAGACAATGTTTAAGTAAGAACACAAATCAAATTCTTACTACAATGTTTCGATATGAAAGGTCTTAAGGAAGTCCACAATGCTTCAGACATAATGTTTCAATCACAAACTGTAAACATCAATAAAGCAATTAAATTGGACAACCTGATGTCAATATTGAGTAACAAACCTGCTGGAATTAAAGATTATTGAAATAAAAGATATTCACAAATTAGAGTAAAGATTATTGAAACAAAAGATGCTGAAATAGGTGAGGTTTGAAGAGAGAGCAAGAGAGAAGTGGCATTACCTTAATGGTGGTCCGTTGAAGAGAGAGCGAGAGAGAAACGGGAAGAGATGATGCTGCAAAGCCGCTGAAATGGATTTCAAATGGGATGAGCTGCAACTTTGAACAGTGCAGGTTCATTATTAAATTGAATTATAAACTGAATCAAACGTCTTGTCAAATTTATCTAAGCCAAAATCATCACCATCGAAAATGATATAGACAAATGACCCTTCAAAATTAAAAAACGGAGATTTAAATAATCAAACTCCTCCAAAAATGCTAATAAGATGTGGGAGTTTTGCAAAAGAAACCAAAACTCAACATTTGAAACCAAAACTCCACTGCCATAATTACATTGTTGAAATAAAAGCTCCAAACATGTCATGATCAATTCAAAAAAGGCAACACCCAACTCACAACAAAAATAAATAGAAGGATATGATTCTAAGGTTTCAAAAAGGTATTTTAGGAGAACAAATAAATAGAGAAAAAGGTATTTTAGGCGAACAAAAAAAACTATGTGATCATCGAATACCCACTTCACTAAATGATGCTGAGACATTCATTCTATTTAAATACCCATTGCTCTAACATCCACCAAAACCACTCACAATAAAGTTACTGAGACTTCCACAATACACTTTGGACAAAAAAAGATAAAGAAAACCAATAAAAGAAGGCAAAACTTATGAAAAAAAGTGACCAAACTTATGAAAGAAAAGTGACCCGATGATTGAAGCAAATCATAAAAAATAAAAATAAAAAGTTCTAGCAGTACTATATTTTATCAGGAGCTACATTATTGGCCACTGCTCCAAAGTTCCTTCCACTCCCAATTTTTCCACTACTTACTAGTCCTATTTTGCTTCATTGCTCATATTCTCTTTTATGCAAATGGAAAGGGGGAATTTTTTTTAAAATAAAAAATCAAGTGGCTAAAATAAAAATGAAATGAAGATAAAAATACAACAGTGAATATATAAAATATGAGAGCAAAATAAAGAAAACATTTATTATATGAGCAATGAATAATTCTTCATGAGATGTAAAGCAAGTTCACCTTAATTTATCAGTAGCTTGATTACCAACAAAAATAGAAAAGAAACAAAAGAAATATTAAACTTACATTCAGAACTATAGGTAAATGTTGAATGCCCTGTCAAAAGACTCTGTTTTCCAAGTTGAAAACTTACTATATCACAAATAATTTTTAAGAGTTAATTAAAATAAACGTTGAAAAATTCTTTGATACACATGGTGGTTTTGGTTATAAAATAAACGTTGAAAAATGTGTACCATGCACCATAATTCTAACGATTTGTGGCATTTAGTTATAAGATTTTGTGATGGTCAAATTTATGATGAACTTGGTTATTAGACTTTTTGTAGTATTTATGGTCATAACCCATGGTAGTTTTGGTTATGAAATTTTGTGATGTTTAATTATAAATATAAGTGGCCTTGGTTATGAGGATTTATGATATTTCTTTTAAGATTATGAACTACTATGATTAAAACTTTGGATGCATATCGTTAAAAAGCTTTTGAGGTGTATATAAATTTAATATGACTTATTGGGTCATTCTATCAAACACGTGTAATGATCATAATTGATTTGAGTCCAGTAAACTCACACCAAAAAATAAAAAAACAAAACAAAAAAACATGATTGGTTTATTTCGTGAACACGTGTTCAAGAAATGGGTTCTAGTTGTGTGCCTATATAAAGAAAACTTATTGGGTCATTCTATCAAACACTTGCAATACATGACTTATTGGCTGTGTTACATGGACTCTTCTATTTCCCTCACAATATCCGTGTCCACCGGATATGACATGGATAAAGGTGTGGGATATGTGTCCGACGCTCGTACCCAATTTAGACACTCAGATACTTTAATTTGTGACAATACATGAAGAAAAAGAAACTCACATTTGTTAGTAAAGCAATATTTTTAGGCTCCCATATGAATTAGATATAGAAATTTCATATTTTTTTCTAAATCATATTTAATTTCTAATATATTTCTACATAATTTAAATCATCTCATCCGAGAATATTATATAGAGGGATTTGGTGATAGCCCCCTCACTATCTAATTTGTCTTTCAAAAGGACAAGAATTATATAAGTACTTTCAAAATCCCCTAATATTTTAAAACTTGTTTCTTTTACTATATTACCCTCATAAAATTTTACTTTCATAATTTTACTCTATATGAAAGTAAAATTTTACTCTGTATAAAAGTAAAATTTTACACTCTGAACCTAAAAGTAAAATTTTACTCTGTATGAAAGTAAAATTTTACTCTGTATGAAAGTAAAATTTTACTCTGTATGAAAGTAAAATTTTACACTCTGAAACTAAAGTAAAATTTTACTCTGTATGAAAGTAAAATTTTACTCTGAATAAGAGTAAAATGTTACACTCTGAAACTAAAGTAAAATTTTACTCTGTATAAAAGTAAAATTTTACTCTGAATAAGAGTAAAATTTTGCACTCTGAAACTAAAAGTAAAATTTTACTTTGAATAAGAGTAAAATTTTGCACTCTGAAACTAAAAGTAAAATTTTACTCTGTATGAAAGTAAAATTTTACTCTGGTTTTGTCAAATGAAAAAAACAGAGCAATAGAACCAGAGTAAATTACTCTGGTTCTATCAAATGAAATTTGATGTTATTTTACTCTGGTTCCATCACATTAGCCGATTTCATAAATCCATTAGGTTATGTTTGATCTAACAGGTCTCTCTTCTACTAAAAAATCATTCAAATCTCCGATCTTAAAGACTTAAACACACACATATATATAGATATACATATATATATATATATATTCGAATTCAAATCCCAAAACACATATATATTCGAATTCAAATATCAAAAACACACAAACACATAAACATATATATATATATGTATCAGTGCGATTTGCAAGTTATCCACAGCTTCGGCCATGGAGGAAGCTAGGGTTAGAAGAGAGAGACGAGAGAGAAGATGAACGGTTGAAGGAGAGTTGAAGGAGGAGAGTTGAGAAGATGTAGAGGAGAGGTCAAAGAGCCTTCGGGAGATGAGATAGACAATTAGAACCACCGCCATTAGAACAATCAACGTTGCCTGTGAAACCGCCATTTGAAATTCTAGAGAGAGAGAGAATTGAGAGGTAGTGCTTGATGGAAGGGACATAATAGTCATATAAAATATTTAAATAATAAATTTGTCTTTTATGCAAGACTTTATAATTATGAGGGGGTTTAGAAAATATAATTTTTTTCATAGTCCTTTTAACAATGAAAGGAAAACAAAGGGGGTTTATAGCCAAATTTTCCTATTATATAATATGCAATATATATGTGCATATGACGTGTCCCCGTACCCATATCTAATTTTGGATACGTACCCCAAGATCCTAAGATTTAAATTTATGAATGTCTGACGCTTGGATACATACCCGTACTCGACACTCGTACCCGAGTCCATGTAACATAGCTTATTGGGTCATTCTATAAGATGAAAAAGAGAACAAAAAATAAGATGAAAAAAAAATAACAACAAATTAAGGGTTTAAAAACTATCTAACCCAGAACAGAAATAAAAAAAAAAAAGAAAAAAGAAAAAAAAAAGAGCTGTCTAGATTAATATGGTAAAAAAGAAATTAAAAAAAAAAGAATGGAAAAATAGGCAACCCAAAACAAACTTTCTCTACCACAACAAAAAACTGTCTAGATTAATCCCCAAAAAACTGTCTAGATTAATCCCCAAAAATGTCCAATTTGTTGATCATTCTATCAAACACATGTGTAATGATCATAATTGATTTGAGTCTAGTAAACTCACACCAAAAAATAAAAAAACAAAACAAAAAAACATGATTGGTTTATTTCCTTAACATGTGTTTAGGAAATGGGTTCTAGTTGTGTGCCTATATAAAGAAAACTTATTGGGTCATTCTATCATACACTTGCTATACATGACTTATCGAGTCATTCTATAAGATGAAAAAGATGAACAAAAAATAAGATAAAAAAAAAATATGACAACAAATTAAGGGTTTAAAAATTGTCTAACCCAGAACAGAAGAAAAAAAAAAAAAAACAAAAACAAAAACAAAGCTGTCTAGATTAATATAGTAAAACAGAAATTAAAAAAAAAAAAAGCAAAATAGGCAAACCCAAAACAAACCTTCCCAACCATAATTCTAATGATTTGTGGCATTTAGTTATAAGATTTTGTGATGGTCAAATTTATGATAACTTGGTTATTAGACTTTTTATAGTGTTTGTGGTTATAACCCATGGTGGTTTTGATTATGAAATTTTGTGATGTTTAATTATAAATTCAAGTGGCCTTAGTTATGAGGATTTTATGATATTTTTTTAAGATTATGAACTGTTGTGATTAAAACTTTGGATGCATATCGTTAAAAAGCTTTTGGGGTGCATATAAATTTAATATGACTTATTGGGTCATTCTATCAAACACTTCCAATACATGACTTATTGGGTCATTCTATCAAACACATGTGTAATGATCGTAATTGATTCGAGCCCAGCAAACTCACACCAAAAAATAAAAAAATAAAAGAAAAAAACATGATTGCTTTATTTTCTGAACACGTGTTTAGGAAATGGGTTCTAGTTGCGTGCCTATATAAAAAAAAACTTATTGTGTCATTCTATTGAACACTTGCAAAAAATCTTTTGGGGTGTACATAAATTTAATATCACTTATTGGGTCATTCTATTAAACACTTGCAATACATGACTTATTGGGTTATTCTATTAAACACATGTGTAATGATCAAAATTGATTCGAGTCCAGCAAACTCACACCAAAAAATAAAAAAACAAAACAAAAAAAACATGATTGGTTTATTTTCTGAACACGTGTTTAGGAAATGGGTTCTAGTTGCGTGCCTATATAAAGAAAACTTATTGGGTCATTCTATCAAATACTTGCAATACATGACTTATTGGGTTAATTTATAAAATGAAAAAGATGAACAAAAAACAGAGCAGAAATAAAAAGATGAAAAAGAATGGCAACAAATTAAGGGTTTATAAGATGAAAAAGATGAACAAAAAGATGACAACAAATTTAGGGTTTAAAAATTGTCTAACCCAGAACATAAATTTAAAAAAAAAAAAAACAGAGCTGTCTAGATTAATATGGTAAAACAGAAATTTAAAAAAAAAAAAAAAAAGAATGGCAAAATAGGCAACCCAAAACAAACCTTCCCTACCAAAACAAAAAAACTGTCTAGATTAATCCCAAAAATGTCCGATTTGTTGATTAATATGAGAGAAAACAACTAAGAAAATCAATAAATTTATAAATGATTAAACAACAAATAAAATTCTTTACCTCTGTGGATTTTGAGGAGGGTTCACAGATCTGACTCTTATTTTTTGATGACGGAGAGAAATTCTTTACCTCCGTGCCAGAGCAACGCTAGTTGTAAAGCTCGGATTTCCCCACCGGCAAGGTTGAAGAATTTTGGGGCAGTTTACAGGGATTGAGATGGGTTTGTTGGGGCTGTTCAGAGGGATGAAGGAAGAGAGAAAATGAAGAGAGTAATGTAGAGAGAGAGAGAGAGAGAGTGTGTGTTCAAAATTTGAAAGAGGAGTGTGTTCAAAATTTGAGTGTGTGTGTGTGAAAGAGAGAGAGAGAGAGAGAGGATCTGTAAGGTGTTTAGACATTGTAAGCCATTGGATTAAATTCAATCTAATGGTCCATGTATTGACAAAGGGACAAAAGTCCCATCAGGAGCAAAAATCTAAGCTTCCATGTTATATAGATATACATTCATATATATATATACATACATATTGGAATCATATGTATAGATATATATATACATCCATAATCATATATAAAAATAAAAATAAAAGATTAATTTAACTCCTATCTATATTGGTTAAATTTGAAACATTAGCTAAAAAGTTAAAAATTAATACAAAAAATCAACCCATTCTTTTCTCAACCCACAAAAAATAAACCCATCCAACACAAAAAAAATGTATGTTTATTTTCTTCTTCCAATTTCCAATTTTTTTATAAAAAAAACCCCTCTGTTTCGTTATGTAAAATTAGAATTCTCTACTCAGAAAGACCCCAGTCTTCGTTCCAATGATTTTATCAATCAAAAGCTTTTCAAAACCATAGAAAATCAACACCCATTTCCCATTAAAGAATCAAACCCATTTCATAAATCAAAACCATGTGAGAAATCAAACATTTCAAATTGATTTTATAAATACATATCAGATTGGGATCAAAATGCATATAAATAAAGCAGAACTCACTGGACACAAATGAAAGCACAATCAAAGTAAAGCAGAAATCACAGTACACAGCAAATGTCCAATAATTCAAACATTGGTGCCAAAAGGTCCAACTGGATAATTCATCTCCAGAACATTCTTTCCTTAAATGAAAGAATTGGATTAAATTCGGATTCAATTTTCTCTCAAACTATCAAATGTATATGGTATTACACATACGTATCAAACACATGAATTAAACTGAATAAACAATAGGATACCTCGAGTTCGGCCCCAAGTTCTTCACGCTCATAACCTGTAGCAATTGGCATAACATCTGCAACTCTCTTCTTCCCCTTCAGAATAATATCTGCCATCCATCAACAACTAAATGATATTTCGAATCCTTACTCTTCTTTTTTCATCAAATTCAATTGAAATCTTAGTTAAA
Source organism: Camellia lanceoleosa (assembly GCA_025200525.1). Lineage (NCBI taxonomy): Eukaryota > Viridiplantae > Streptophyta > Magnoliopsida > Ericales > Theaceae > Camellia > Camellia lanceoleosa. The sequence goes on along the minus strand of CM045761.1, from coordinate 161,925,968 downwards.
AACTTAATTTGATAGGAGTACTCCAATCCTTACTATTTTTCTCTTTTTTTTTCAGCAAATCTTTTTGAAAAATTACGAAAACTTATCCTAAAATCAGCTTTAACCATTTTTAATAAAAGAAAACCATTTTCAATCCTTACTCTTTTATAAATTAAAACCATCTTAAAATCCATTTCAAAACCATATTCAAAACCTTTTTCAAAACCATCTTCAAAACCCATTTTAGATCAAGTAACCATAATCGTATCTATATATAAAAGAGTTGATTCAATATTTGGGATATCTGTATTCTCAATATTTGCATTGTTCCTAATCATATATAACCAAATGTTATGTGGACTTGCAGTTCAATTTTCAAGTTTTGGCCCAAAAACATAAAACTGATACACTAATATGGAACCAATTAAGGCCATAAATAAGTTGCCCATAGACTTGCAACTTATTATGATTATACCACGTGTAAACAGATACATATAATTGTTTTACATATTTGATAATACATTCCGATATGTATTAAAACTTCATAAAATGGACGCTTAAATTTGTTCATTAACATGCTCAGATTTAGTGCACATTCATACACATTTATCAAAAGAAACACCACAAAAAAAATGTCAATTCTGTTTATTACTATCAACGGTGGTGGCTATGACTTCCATTTTCTCAAATAACCTATACCCCATAATAAAAAAAAAATTACATATTGGAACGTGGCAAAGCAGCTTTAAAGATTCAAATGACATGGAAATTGCATGTTAGAGCAACTCTAATGGTGTGCTTCCTCTTCATGCGAAAGCCAAAATTTGGCAACAACACTTCCAATTAACCTATACCTCACAAAAAAAAAATATATATATATATATACATATTGGAACGTGGCAAAGCAGCTTTAAAGATTCAAATGACATGTAAATTGCATGTTAGAGCAACTCTAATGGTATGCTTCCCATTCATGCGAAAGCCAAAATTTGGCAACAACACTTTCAATTCATGTGCTATTTTTTGGTGCCAAATTATAACAATGCCAAAATTTAGCAAGAGCTCATCTCTCTATTCTCTAATGACAGAACCCTATTTGTCAACAATTGTGATATAAGCTAATTGTTATTGTTGTCAGACCATCTTAACTGTACTAAACAAATTTTTTTTTTTAATATACAAATTTAAAAGGACAAATGAAAGAAACACTGAAGTTGAATTTTACAAAGTCCAGCAAGGAAAGACCTAGTTGAATCAAAGAAAAAGAAAACAATAACTAAACAACATATATAATTGTCCTAATAACACTAACAATTTGTGTAAAATTCCAAGTTGACTCTTTGAGAAAAAAAAGATTTCTAGATATTAGATCCAAAACAGAGCATAGTGTCTTCCCAAAGAAAATTTGAAAGAGATGAGAGGAGTACGTGAGAGAGAGAGAGAGAGAGGGTGTGTGTTCAAAAACAAAGCCATCAGATTACAGAGGGTGTGTGTTCATAATGATATATATAATACACACAAATACATACATGTTCAACATAAATCATCAAACCCATTTCATAAATCAAATCCATTAAATAATCAAACCCATTTCATAAATCAAAACCATGTTCAACATCAAACATTTAAAATTAACCATATCAAACATTTCAAACCCATTACATACATCTATATATATACACACATATACATAAATATACATCCAAAATGCAAATTATATATATTATATACACAAATACATACATATTGGCTTGAGAGAGAGAGAGAGAGGGGTAATCGGTGGCGGTGATGCTCTGGGGATAGAATTGGTCCTGGTTCAGTGGATTTACCCCTTGTTGATGTTTCCCTGTTGATCTATTTTATTTCGGCAGAGAGGGAGGGAGAAAGAGAGAAAATGAAGACAGGGAAGCACGGCAAGGGTTGGGCTTCGACAGGGAAGCACGGGAATGGACTCTAATGGAGGTAGAGAGAGAGAGAGTGTGTGTGTGTGTGTGTTCAAAATTTGAAAACAGAAAGAGAGGAGAGGAGTATGTGTGAGAGAGAGAGAGAGGAGGGGTGTGTTGAGAGAGTGTGTGTTGAAAGAGATGAGAGTGATACGTTTTTAGCCCTTAGATTAAATCAACAACAATGATTTAGACCACTAAACACATACATCACTAAAAGCACTAATGCATTGGGAATGGCAAAAAACAAAAACAAAAACAAAAACAAAAACAAAAAACAAAGCATAGAAAGTGGGCGGGGCTCACTGCCACATCATTAGTGCTCTTTTTAGTGCTCCCAAACATTTTTTTTAAATCAATCTAACGGCCACAATTTGGACAAAGGGACAAAAGTCACATCCAGATTCAAAATCTGAGCTTCCTTATTATATAGATGTTATGAATTTGTTTTTATAAAATATTTTAAATACTTCTAAAAAACATATATAATAAGAGATGGAAGCTGAAAGAAAATTATAAAGAAATGGAGATAGACAAGTCTACGAAAACTACTTAGAAACATAGAGAATTTCTAAGATTTTATCTAGCCAAATTTCTAGAAAATATTTAAATTTTTTTTTTTAAAGGCTAGACGAACATCTTACACGGGAAATTCACTATAAATAACATATGAGAAATCGATGGAAGGTTCATCACTTGTAAGAAGATCGGCCTACGAGTACGGTAGTTTTTTCCATATGCATATACAAGACTGGTCTTTCTTCGAACTGAGCAAATAAATATATTCGAACTGAGCAAATAAATATAGATTCGATCTGCTCTCACTAACAAGAGTGTCTAACTTTCACTCAAGAGTGAAAATGCCAACTATCTTGCTTTCTCTTTGCCTCTCTCTGAGCAAGGTAGGGTGTGATTTTAGAAACATATCATTAGAAAGTAGGCTTGAAAATTAATAAACTATATAACTCAAAATTTAGAATTATAGATTTACTCAGATATGAATATTCTTATTAAAGTTTAATATAACTTATCACTTTTATATCATAATTGATTTTGTTCAAATTTTTTTTTTCTTTCGGCTAAGAAAATAATAATATTTTTATTTCCGGTCATTCATTTCTAGTAAACACAAATTCAAATTTTAAAATTACTCCACATCCAGCTTTTTTTTGGTGATTCAACTTCATTATGATTATTATTTTACTGTTTTAGAGATTTGGTCTATAATTAGGTAAAACGTAAAATGTAAAATAAACAAAATGTTAATTGAAAAATAATAATATAGGAAAAAAAAAAAAAACCAAACTCAAAGGGCTAGTTTCAAAATGAAACTCCCAATAGATTAGGCTGACCTCTTTTGATATTTTAAAAAATACAATAAATCTTATAATTTTGATATGAATAAAGCTTGGTAGCTCGAATTCCTTCTCCCCGAATCCCCCGAAAAGCCCAAAACGACGTCGTTTTGGGCTTTTCGTTTTTTTATTTTTTTTTTATTTTTTTTCTTCCATTTTTGACATTTTCGAGCTCACACAGCAGCAGGGAGAGGGAGAGGGAGAGGGAGAGAGGGAGAGCGGAGAGGGAAGGAGAGGGAGAGAAGAGAGAAGGAGGGAGACACACACACACACATGGGCCCCTGCATTCCGGCCGATCGGCCGATCGTCGCAGCTCCGCCATCGTCGCAGATCACCGATGAGCGAGCTCCGCCGATCGTCATGACTCGTCCGATCGTCGAGCTCACGCCGATCGTCGCGTCTGCCTTCTCTTCTTTCTTCTTCTTTCCTTCTTCTTTCTTTCTTCTTCTCTGCTTTCTTCCTCCGTCTGGTTCTGATTTTCTGATTAAAAAAAAAAAAAAAATTCAAAACTCACCTTTTCCAAATTCGGGGGATTCGGGGGGTCTGTATTCGAGCTACAAATCGCGACTCTTTTGATATAATTACATTGACTTCTATTTTATTAAGATTGAATAGACCAAAACAAATACAGATGTTACGAAAATACAACAATAAACAATATAAACTATACATTTTTGTATAAAAGAGATGATAATATTATTTTTTTTTTCATTCATATAACTAACAAATTATTAATAAAAAAGAGATTAAATATTATATAAATTAAAATTATAAAAAAAAACTCAATATAATTATTTTAAAATTATAAAATATATTTTATTTTCTTTAAATTATAAGGAATGTTAGTTTAATTTAGTCATAGGATTTTAATTTTAAGGGTACAACGATAATTATGTGGTGAAAGAAGGGTATAACGGTAAAATAATTATTCTCCCCAACTGTCAACGGAAAATAGGAGCCAACGATCCACAAATTTCCAACTATTTAAAAAAACAATTTTTTTTCCCAAAAAAAAAAAAAAAAACTGAATCTAAAGAGGGTCACTCAGATTCGAGATTCATCTTCATTTCCTTCACGTCTTCAGATTCATCCAAACTTCATTTCAATTCCATTCGATTCTGATCTCGAAACGATCAATCAATCAAGCATAAAAAAAAAAAATGAGCAATCTGAGAACGATTTGTAGACCTCACACGGTGTTCTCGTCGATCGCGTGCTGTTGCAGGGACCGAGCTCGGTCTCGATCGAGATCTGTCGTTAGGGTTTCGATTCGGAACCCTAATTCCAAGCCTCGTCTTTCTTCGCCCTCTGTGCTCTCTTCTTGGTTCGATTCCTCTGACGTGCCCAAATATGAGCCCTGGGTGAGATTGAATCAGAGGAAGACGATGGTTAGGGCGTCGAAATGGACCGAAGCGAAATCTCCCTACGAAACTCTCGGTAATTTGGTAGTTTTTTGTGGTTATTTTCACTCGATCCTTTGTTTGGATGCCGAGAAAGTTATTTGGGAGAAACTAAAGAAGGAAAAGTTGAGTGAATTTTTCTAATTAACTGTGAAGGTAGCTTCAGATTTGAGCTACCAAACATAGCTTGAAAGTGTATATATTGTTTTCAATATCAGATATTTAAAGTTTTTTTTTAAAATATTATTTTGGATATGTTTTAGATGCACATAACTCTCTGTAGGTAGCCATTGTAGAAAGAAATGAAGATGTTTAAGAGGATTTTACTTTCTGTTTGTAAAGAGGTGAGAAGCTCTACATGCTCTATTACATCATTGTTCTAAGGTGTTCTTTTGGATATGTGTTGGCGTAGAAGAGTGGAGGTTAGTTGAAAATTGGAAAGTTAAAAAGAGATTCAAAACTGTGCAATTGCACATGCATGTTGAGGTTTGCAAGAAAATAAACTAGCTGGGTTCATCTTCCTTACTAGCAAATACCTATCAATAAAATATTCCTCGCAAGCAGTCATATTCTATAAAAAACTATGATCTTTTAGGGTATAGAATTGTATACATTGTGCCCTTTGTTGTAATTTTAACTAAAGACCTTATGTTTAGAAAATAACCAGTCAAACAAGAAATTATATTATATTATTGGGTGAATTACACTAATAGTCCCTATAGTTTGGGGTTTCTGTTACTTTGGTCAATGACTTTTCAATTGTGACACATTTGACCCTGAATTTTGAATTTTGTTCCAAATAAGGACAATTGAAATTATTATTAGATTTTTCAAGGGTAAAATCGTCAATTTGATAAAATATAAACTAATTTTATGAAAATAAATGTCAAACAAATATTTTTGAATTTTTAAAAATTATTTCTATCCACTAAAAATAAAATTATGTAAAATTGATAAATCTTTTAAACATTTATTTATTTTTTTTACCAAATTAATTTTTATTATGTGTTTGGATGATGATCATGTAAAATTGATCATGTAATTTTTATTAATTTTTATCAATTTTACATAATTTTATCATTGGTGAATAAAAATATTTTTTTGACATTTATTTTTGTCAAATTAATTTATATTTTATTAAATTGACGATTTTGCCCTTAAAATTAAACAATGGTAACTTTAATTGTTCTTATTTGGAACAAGATTCAAAATTCAAAATAAAATGTATCACAATTGAAAAGTCAGGGATCAAAGTGACACAAGGCCCAAACTATAGGTCTATTTGTGTAATTTGCCCTATATTATTTGAAGTATGGGAATAAAGTTCCAAATTCTTAGATTAATAAGAATATGATGTGTAATGTTACTGAATTTGTATTTGACCATGCTATGCAATGCAAGTGTATTTATTCACGCTTCATGTCCAGATCTTTGATAAAGATCTATTTTTGACCCCTATATGATGAGATGATAGAATTAGATTACTTTAGACTTTGCTGCAAAGTATATTTCTTTTCCAGCATGTTGTATTTTTCCACCCTTAATCATTAGCCCCACTTGTGATGGGGTATATGTGATATGATATGTATGCAATTCAAATGAAATTTTAAAAAACAGTGTATACTTATGTGTGTTGCCACCTAACTCCACGTTATTTATCAAATAAAAAGATGACTGAACAAGGGTAACATTTTTGTTTTATTATTATTTTTTAACGCCGATCACCAGACCCTAAAGCTTTCCCAGGGGATGCTTTCTATGGCATAAGCTAGAACTCGTTATGCGAGGAATGATTAGGCCATAGCTAGGTGAACCAAACTGATCAAAAACATAGTCCGTACTAAAAGGTTAAAATAAAATATCAAAATAGAATAACATTTATAATAATTATAATGTTTTTATTATGATCATTATTTTTATTATTATTGTAGCTGGTTCTGTCCACTCTTGTTATTGAATATTTCTAATAAAAGTATTACCAGTATTTGTGTCAAAGAAGTAAAGAACATTTTGTAGCAATGTACATTCTATGTCAAAGTTGAATTGAACTTGTTGCATGTGTGTATGCCTGTTTAAGATGTTTTAGTAGAAAAATTTTATCCTTTTATCTAATTAAGTATGAGACATGCTCTTTACTGTCTCCTATTTTACTTTATTTCATTAGTAATGATGAGTAATTTACAGTATCTAATGTTTTGGTTACAAATGCAGAGTTGGAAAGGGATGCTGATGAAGAGAACATAAAGTTAGCTTATAGACGTTTGGCCAAGTTCTACCATCCAGATGGTATGCTCTTCATTTCAGTTCTTACAGTTTTCTAAGTGTAATAAATCATTGGATTAGAATGTTTAAGCTTTTAATACCTTATGAACTGTGGATACACAATTTTTATTTTTATTTTTTTTAGCCAATGGGTGTCTTTGCTCTTGTATTCTAGATATGAAAAATTAAGTCATATTAATGTCGGCAATAATAAATAAATAACATTTCTGGTACACTTTGGGGCAAAGTATCTTTCTTTGCATTGTAGTCCTAATTTTCGTGAAACCATGTTAGATATTGTATTTGCTGTTTAGGTGATCCCTAAATTGCTTTTTGAAGGATACCCTTTCTCTTCCTCTTTGTCGGCATTATTCTTTTAATGCCATGTTGCATCCTAATGAGGTGGGAGATTGTTCTTAATTATAAGCAGGAAAATTGGAAATGTACGAGGATATACAATGTCAAAACAACTTAGCTGCCTCTATCATTCTCTCTGTTAGGAATTTCTGCCCATTAAATAGGATGCAATTCACATGAAAGGTTGCAACCAAAAAAAAAAAAAAAAAATCATATGAAAGGGAAACGGCCTAATATCAGTTCAGGATAGCCTCTATTTTGCCAAAACGGCTGGTGTCTATGTCGATTGGACTTGTATGATCAATCATTCCAGGTTTCAGTGTCTGCATAGACATTAGATCCATCTAGCCTCCAAATGACTTTACATGGGGACACACACAATATAAGTCATGAAATCATCTTTATACGACAAAGAGAAGCAAGGAAGTTTCAGTCATATGAAATATTTATAAAAAACAGAGGAATATTAAGAGAGCATGCTTTGAAACTTCTAGCAAAAAAATTCTTGTTGCTTTCTTTTGTCAAACATGCATGCTCATTTCATGTTTGACACCTAGCATATCTGGTCCATATCTTGTACTCAAGCCATACTACGTTGTGCCTTATGTAGGTTCTTTTCACAGTTTGAATCCATGTAATTTTGCTGACTCTTGTGCTGATTATTATTATTTTTTCTTTCTGATATATATTCCTGTATAAACATAATCGTGACTTTTTAGTTTCTTATCCCATTGTATAAATTATATGAATACATGCATATTGTTATTACTCATGTAATGGCTAAATGGTACTGTCTTGTACTTTATGACTGATATACGTGGATATAGATACCCTTTCCCGAGGCCCTGAATAAATTGAAAAGATATGATCTTAATATAAATAAGTTTGGGCCCTCTGTTTGCACAACTACTAGTGGTGGTTGGGGTTGAGCAGTTGAACTTTGCTATGAATATTGCTCAACCCATATTTAGATTTCACCACCTGAGCTATGAATCTAGATCACATTGGCCATCCAAATATACCTTCATAACTCCAAATTCAATTCATCAAAAACTGTCGACGGTTTTGCTTTCATCACTTATCCTTATAAAACACCTTGTATGTTGTGTTTCTGGTTTGTAGGACAGTGACTAAGCCACAGTAGTTAATATGTACCATATAAGAATAGAAGAGAACGGTTGTGCGACATGGACACCAGCTCAACTCAATATTGGATACTGTTGTAACTTTGAACCATGAATTAGTAGCATCTAGTTTTTCTGGAAATCTTATTTTGTATAATCTGCCACAATAGTTTATTTATCCTAACACTTTGGGACTTTCATCCTTTTATGAAAGTAACAATCAATTTCTGTTATCTATCCATGTTGAAAAGTTAGCATCTGGTCACAGACATGAAACTGATCCTTTCTTCTGTCCTAAGTATATGATGGTAAGGGGACCCTTGAGGAAGGGGAAACAGCTGAAGCTCGATTCATCAAGATTCAAGCAGCTTATGAACTGCTCATGGATGTGGAGAAGCGAAGGCAATATGATATTGATAATCGAGTCAACCCCATGAAGGTGAAATTTTGATTATTTTAACAGTTAATATCATATTTTATTATGAGTTGCAAAGTTTCAATTTTGAATTTTGTTGGGGAAAATGTAGGGATTTTCTGACACCAGCCGTTTGTGTCTATTTGTGAAAATTGTATGCCAAAATAAAAAATGAAATTGAAAAAGGAATAAAACAAAATGAAGCATGCACAAAGGGTGCTGCAAAATCAATTCTCACTTTGAAAATCTTTATATACCATCCAATCTATGATAATCTTTTTTCTTTGGTACGAAAGGATATCAACTACCTCTATATTAACATGGACAAAAAATAAACAAATAAACAAAAACAAAACAAAGAAAGAATGACCAACATATGAATGGAACAACAAGAAATGCCAATGATTTTCTCAAATAGATTTATCATCTTTCGACAGAGTACATTATGACGTGAAATATGAGATTTTCTCTGGCAACTCATACTAATTCAAAATGTGTATAAAGATCAAATTTATGCCAAAACCTTAATTACTCAAAGACAAAGTCCACAGTGTGCTTGTAAAATTCCTAATTTGTTCCTTTTGTGTTGGAAAGCTTTCCGTAAATAGGTGTTTGTGCTTTGATATAATTAAATGCAAGATGCAGCATCTTCCATTTGGTGTCATCTGTACAAATTCTTTCTTCATGTTCTTTTTAATTTCAAGTTCTTGATGGTTGTGTTCTCTGAATATTATGGTGGCATGTTTTCAATTGAAACAGTTGCTGCTTTCAATATTTTATTTGATTCACTTTAAGCTGTGAGATTATTATGGAGCTGGGAGTCGTGATGCAAGGCCCTGTCATAGTTTGTTAGCTTATTTCTTTCTCCTCTGGGCACCTCACTTCACATAGATCTGGTACTGCTTGAAGGTCATATGATAAGTTGAGATCTTGACTGAAGTGATTTGAGTTATTTATTTTTACACTGAACCTGTAGATTTAGTTTTTCTCTGTTGCCTCTATTTAGTCAAAAGTTTGTTGATTTCAGATCATAATTTTAAGTTTAACAAAACACATACGTCTAACTCCCACACATTTGAAGTGTAGATTCTTTGGAGGGATGAATTTCTTCTTGTAGAAAACTTTGTTAAATTAAATGTTTTCCTTCATCTCTTAGTAGTTTCTCATTTTGTTGTGTTTATGGCTATGTTTGTCAGGCATCTCAAGCATGGATGGAGTGGCTTATGAAAAAGCGCAAAGCTTTTGACCAGCAGGGTGATATGGCTGTTGCAGCTTGGGCTGAGCAGCAGCAGCGTGAGATGAATCTCCGTGTGCGCCATCTTTCTTGTTCAAAGGTGTTGAATTATTCTCAATATTTCTACAATGATTCGTATATTGCTCTTCAACTCTATAATGATCAATGGAAAGTCCATTACCTAATATAATCCGACTCATTGTGCATAATTGTTTTCCAGAATTTGTATATATTGAAATTATGACATAATAGAGATAGACTGGGTTAATATGACATATATATATATACATATATAGAGTGATAATAATCACTCTGTTTGATTATGTATTCGTTTTTTGGTTTTTGTTTTTTTGAAATTAAAAAAAAAAGTTCCATTTTTTATTTTTGTTTTCGGAAAACAAAGGTGGGTTGTCTTCAGAAAATTTTCTTGAAAACAATTTTCGGTAACAATTTTCAAATGTTTATTTTATTTTATTTTATTTTTATTTTTTTACAAGTAAAAAAACAAAAAAAAATATATATATATATACACAGCCAAACAGAGCGAATGCTGTCTAAATGCTTTAATCAAACTCTCCTTTTGGCTGTTTTCCACGAAATAATTGGATTTGATTCTTGGGACGTGTTTGGTAGATGTTTGTTTATGTTCTGGGATGGAATTTCAGATTGATCCCGAAGAAGAAAGGAAGATTCTGGCGAAAGAAAAGAAAGCATCGTTGGAGAATTTCAACAGCACCCTTAAGCGGCATACACTTGTCTTACGAAAGAGGGATTTAATGAGAAAGAAAGCAGAAGAAGAAAAGAAAAAGGTGATTGGCCAGCTTCTTGCTGCAGAGGGCCTCGAGCTTGAAACAGATGATGATGAGGCTGTGTAGGCGATTAATTGATCATGCACATATTGGGTCTCTCTGCCTCTTTCTCTCTCTCTGTCTCTCTTATACAAATACTTTCTTTTATTTAATTGGATATTAGAAAAAAGAAGTTGTACATAATATTGTTCACAGATTCAATAGAAAGGAATGAAAGTGACCCATCACACATGAAAGTCCAAATTCTTCCATACAAAAGGAAGTAATTATAGTATTTCTTTCCAATCTCTTCAAAATATTTCTATCAAGATAACAACAAAAAGCTGCCTCAATGTCGCAAGATTACATTATAATAGAAGACTTCGCTTGTCGTTATGACAAAAATGAAAGTTAGACAACCCGGCTCTTATCAGACCTTTAAAAATTTTGTTGTCAGGGAGCATTATTTGAACACTTCCGATCTATTTGTCACATATCTGGTGTTGTAAGCAATCAAGAATTTGAATCTTCAATGTAAGATGAATGTTTCTCCACAAGGAGTTTGATCAATGGGTTTTCTATGTCAGCATCAGCTTCAGTGGAGTCTCGAAGAACTGAAATCTTTTTCACTGCTCGTGACAACCACAACCTTCTCTTTCCGTGTCGAAAGCTCGTTTGCCACTACCACATGCATCTTGTACTTTTTAAGGGCCATGTCAGCCTTCTGTAGAAGAATATTGGAATCTGTCTCTAGCTGGAGAGAGAGAGGCGAATGTATCGCACAGTCAGACTAGCAAAAGTGGATATTTACATGTAGAGTGCATCTATGCATAAACAAGTGCTAGCAAATTTTAATGTATTCATAAATACATTGTATATATATGTTAATAGTGCAGGTAAATCATGTTGCAATTTTCATCTGAACAATTAAGGTAAAATATCTAACCTTGAATGATATGAAGAAGGCCATGGGAGCCCAATCATTTCTCAACACGGACAGCGTCTTTGGGACTTGAACAAGTTGCATATCTAAAGGACCGGATGCAGACTGAATTTTATGTTCCACCTATTCAACATTTAGAAAAGCACCAGCTGAAATGACACTAAGATTAACTCAAATAACTAAACTATATTTTCCAGTTTTATGACAAACAAGGTTGAATGTCTCTCTGTATCATGAGTGATCTTAATATATGGTTACTAATTTTAAGTAGAGATTATATATGATAGCAAATGACAAAAGCTCCAACAAACAAATTTGAAATCGTTATCAATTTTCTTTTGCTTAAGCTTATCGTTTCCTGGATCTACTTCCTATTGCCTCTGAAAGCAGCCTCAGATTCCATTTACATAAGCTACAGAAAAATCAAGGAAAAGGATAAAGCTATTACATGTGGTGTGTATCATCATATAGTGCACGAGTGTGAATGAGATGAATAGATGTGCAAAACCTAAATTATTCTCCTAAAAGGTACACCACACATAGTGATCCCAATTACCACGACAAGAGTTCTCAACTTCCTTAAGCTCCAAACACAAGCAGCAAGTTTTCATGAACTGCCACCAAAATATATCAAGTACCAAATTCTGAACAATAAAAGGAAAAATCACATTTCAAGAAAATTAAACATTACCATACTCTTCCATGGAACATAGAAGTCAGATGCAGCAGCCAAGATAAAACATTGCGCGTGTCTGAAGATTCCTCATTGACATTGCAATCAGCTGTAAAATCTGCTCATGATGCAGAGATGAAATATTGAAATAATTGTTCCAAGGAATTGAGTAAAGCAGCAATAAGTACGGAGAGTCAGGGTGTAGCATATAATAACTCAAGCCATCCATTAAAAACAAATGTCGAGTTGAAACTGCATGCATGAAACCAGACTATTAAATTTGCATAATGGTACATACATGGAAACAAAAATCAAAGGAAAACTTTGCGAAGGATATACTACAATGATGATGCTCCCCATTCAGACACTACTTGTTTGACCCAAGAGAACAAAAGGCAATTGTGGCTTTTGGGAATGCTGAGGAAAAAGGAAGTTCTAAAATTCCTGAAGCTAATGGTGATGGGTAGTTCATCTGAATTGATCCTCCAAGATAATTCATCTGTTAGTAGTTCCTAAGCTGAATATGAAATTTCTACACTGCCAATCAGAGCATTAGTCAAGATTTTCAAAAAAACAAGTAACATGATCAAATGAAGCTTACCTGAAGATACTCAAATATGGTAGTGAAGGGAAGTTTCAACAAGAGGCCTCCCTCTACTGCCTGCAATAAAATGAAATCTCCAAATGGTTCACTGTTTACCAAGCTAACCTTATACCAATGCACTGGAAACATTAAAAGTAACTAAAAGCATTGTGATTGTCCATACACCACAATGTTCACCGATGGCTCTCTTCACTGCTTCAGAGTGTGACTGGTGCACTAAAATATGAAACAAAGTCTAATCATTTCACCCAGAACCATTAGTGGCGAATTTATTACACTCAAATCATTAATCATGAGAAAGTCAACAAAATGCTTCTATAATGAAGCTACCAGTAAACAATATCAGAAACATTGACCTCCTTCCCCTAACATCAGCTAGTGGGGAAAGAAAACAAAAAAGGAAAAAAATGTCCATCTCTACAATAAAATACCCGAGTAATGCACAATTAAAATCTCGAGATTGTTAACCATCCATGAATTTTTTTTTTTTTTTTTTTTTCATTGTTGATCAGAAAAAGGACATCAAGCATTGGAGTTATGTTATATGTTATAGGACAAGCCTGCATGATAAGTTATATTGCTCCCGTGTCATGATGTTACATGTTTGGTGTTTTTCTTGTGAACATGTTATACTTGCCAAAAAGAAAACTACATATGAATTATCGCAACCAAGAGATTCAGAAACAACAGACCTTGAATATTAAGCTCCTCGCTGACCTCAAAACATTCAAGCAATGGATCTTCCGGAAGAGATCTACAAAAAGGCTGGCAGGAACCCCTGCATAACTAGCCCTACATTATCGACTACTCTAGCAGAAATGTATAGAAGACATTCTCGGGGACCCAAAAAAAAAAAAACTTTGGGTGAATGGAAGAGAAAAATGACAGAAAAAAACATCTTTGGGTGAATGGAAGAGAAAAATGACAGAAACATAATTCTTTTTCTTTTTCTTTTTTCCATTCTATGGTTAGATGTACTCATTAAAAGGTGATAAAGAAAGGGGGCTTAACACAAGGAGAGTATTCACCTACGGTAGAGAAAGATAACGGAATATCCAGCCTTCAAAAAATACCTGTAATTAATGATAAAATTCATCTAGTCATAAGAGGACTAAAACTTAGAATGTCAGATAATACTTTGTAATAATAAGATAGTGTGGTTACTCTGTGGATGCTGCTCCTCTATGACCTGAACTAAAATTATCAATATAGCGTACACATCTTTTCTCCAAAGGAACTGTTGTACCACCAGATGTCACACACACGACCCTGCCAGTTCCTTCGCCTCCTGAAAATACATTTCAAACATTGAACAGACCAAATAATACAGACAGGGAACAAAGCAATCAAGCCAGAAATAATAGCTAAATAGAAATGAACTAGCCTGTTGCCTGAGAATTCCTCTCGATAAATTCATTTAATTTCTTACTGATACCAGGACCATCTTTTAGAGGAGGTGCCGAGTCAAAGAAGGATTTAATTTCTTCATATAGAGTATCTTGTGGAGTTTCCGAGTTGGTTGCTGCATCCATGAGATTGCCTGCAGTTGTGTTCTGGTCAAAAACATTATATGTTTTGACAATGCAAGTAGATTGCATTTTTGGTACTCTAGAATTAAACCCCGACCATCAATAGCTAAGGTGGGGTTCAGAAATTGCTTTTTTACATATTCTTAAACTTGTTTTTAACTCTTAGGCCCTGTTTGATTGTCCAAATTAGATATAAGGGGTTAGCGATTGAAGAGGATATGTAACACTTATGCTGTGTTTGGTTGGGGATTTGAGGAGGGATCTGGAAAGGGAAAGGAAAAGGAAAAGGGAAATGGGAAAAGGTAGGTGAAATTTGAATAAAATATACCTACATTCCACCTAATTTCACGCACCTTACACCTTTTCTCTTTTCCTTTCTAAATCTCTCCCCAAATCCCCAAACCAAACACAATGTTAGGGATATAAGATGGGAAATAATATGTTTAAGATATAAGATGAATTATACATACTGCATGGTCACTTGTACTATATTTGGTTAGGGTAGGATATAGCATGGGATAAGAAGACATTGATTATTTTTTTACCGTTGGATGAATGACACCTCTTATGGTGGGGAATATGCAATACCATGGGAGTTTGGTATTGCATATCTTGTATTTTGAGGGATATAATATACCACTGGATTTCATATCCGGTAACAAATGAAAGATATAAAAAAGGTGAAACCCACATGTTTTTCTTTGTCCCCTATATCCGGTCAAAAGGGTATATCCCCATCATATACCCCAATCAAACAGGGCCTTATAGTATTATGGAGCCCCCGTAGGGACACGGTGAAATTTCTGAAAGTATTTTAGGGCAAGATCTTTTAAAAATTTGCTAAAAAAAGTACTTTTCATGATGGAGAGACATCCCCAAAAGGCTTATTTTCTTTTGACCTTTTTTTTCTATTTTTTTTTATTTTTTATTTATAGCAAAAGGTTGCTTATTTAATTCATTCCAAACAGGGCCTACAAAAGTTCCACACAACAAGAACCATTCTCATAGATGGAATGGAATGAACTTCAGTTGAGGCTCATTCAAATCAACATTGAAACATCAATTGAGTCTTTGTGGAAAACAATTGTTCATATACTAATCAGTCATTGCATCATCAGAAACAATTGTGACAATGAACGATTTCACAATTAGAAAAAGTAAGAAAACAAATGGAAAAGCAAATAAAACCCTAATCATCATCACTCGTCAGGATATAAAAACAAAACAAAAACAAAAAATTGAGAAGACACATTAAGAAGAAGATCATTGAGAGAGCGTACCGTAGTCTGCTATGTAGTTGATTTACGGTTGTTTTCAGTTCAAAGTCTACGACCAAGAGGCCTCACTGCATAGTGTTGAATCAGAACATTCTTATATAGGTACAGATGTGATATACATGTAGATATATTTTGTATGTATAAGGTATGTATATGACTTTAATAAGTAAATTATTTATTTATTTATTTTTTTTTATAAGCCGGGTTTCTCTCCACTCCGATATCGGATTAGAAAGTGTTGTTGGGCTTGTGGAGTCCGTCAAGGGTCTTGATTCGATAGTTCGAATTGTACAATATATAGAACTTGTCAAGTACTTTATCTCTGTAAAAAATTACGTTAATCAGATATCGATAGTTATTTAATCAGATCATATTTTTGTCAATGGTAAATATAATTTTTAAAATAAATTATTAAAATAAAATTTGATTCGATCAAGTAACTATTGATATCCGATTAATGTAATTTTTTACAAAGATAAAGTATACAATGAACTCTATATATTTTACGGTTCAAATTATTGAAACAATACCTATGGTAAGCTTCACAAGCTCAAAAGCACCGTCTAATCCACAAAGTAAAGTGTAACCAAGCCTGTCCCTTTTTATTTGATTAAAAAATAGTATGGGCTAATGGTATTTTATTACAATTTTATAATTAACTCGTTTAGAATCTTAGTTTATTTTTTAATTTTTTATAAAAAGGCTTGTAAAGATGTAGATAGAAAAATATGATTGGGTGTTTTTAATGTTTTGCTATTTTAGTCCAAAAGCCATCACCCTAAATGGGCCCTAAACTAATCAAATAATGGGTATGTACCATATTCACGTGTTTTGATCTTTATAATATTTATTATGACTATTGTGACATTAATTATAATTCATTATGATATTAATTATGATATTATTTTAGTTATAATTTAAGAATTCTTTAATTGTACCTTGTGCAGTGTTTAGTTATAACAAAATGGTTAGGTTTGTCTTCAGTTCACTTTGTAGACTAGAGAGTGCTAGCCCACCATGAGTTCTATTTAGATAATTTGAACTGTTTAATGTGTAGAGTTCATCAAATATTTTATCTATGTAAAAAATCGCGTTGATCGGATATCAATAGCTACTTGATCGGATCAGATTTTTTTCAACAATTTATTTTAAAAATTATATTTATTGTTGAAAGAAATCTAATCCGATCAAGTAATTATAAATATCTGATCAACGTAATTTTTTGTAGAAATAAAGTACTCGACGAGTTCTATATATTGACCGGTTCGGATCATTGAAACAAAATCTATGATGAGCTTTCAAGGGCCTAACAGCATGCTCCAGTTTGATCTTAGATTGGAGACAAGCTTGGCCCATAACAAAAATAATTATCCACCAAATTTGAGTTTGTCTGAATTGTTCGAATTTATGCATGCCGATTAACTGCCCAGACGAGCGATGCAACCCCTGTCAACCACAATCGTCACTTTTGTTGCTGAATGATCGGCCGGACGACATGTCAGATGACTGACCAGACGATCGGCATGCACAAATTCTGGCGATTTGGGAAAACTAAAATTCGGTGGATGTAGCATTACTTTTAGTTATAAATTATTTTTTTTAGTTATGACTCCTATATAATTGAGTTATAATATTTATGGTATTTAAATCCACAAATATCATAATTTGCATATAACATTACTGTACGGGAAAGAAATAAACCTTCTCGTATAATCCTGTTGATCAAGATTGTGCTCCTTCGTACGATGTCGCTTTACTCCCTGAAAACACAAATGTGAGCTAGCCGGCAGGTGTGTGCCGGATACCTCTCTAATGCCTAAGTTAGCAAAATAGACAAATAGACAAAAAGCTCTGTGTATTCGGGAATCAAAGTTGTGTTACCTCTCCATAAGTGATATTTGTGAGCTTTTGTAGGTTCTGTATGGCACAATCCTAGTAGGACTCTTACTCCTTCATGTAGAGTACTCCTAGGATTCCCATTCCTGAAAGATAATACTTATCCTTCAACACCCCCTCACTGCTTAAACCAAGTTAGATGGTTTTACCATGGTTGAATTCTAATAGGACCGAGGTAAGCATGGCCATGCCGAGCCACAGAGTAGACCGAACTATTGTTAATTCAGTTCTTTCTTTTACTGCTTTTACCTCGGCTCTTCTTGCTCAAACCGTGCTAACCATAGTATTGCTCATACCGTGTTAACAATTAGCTAGGTCTGACCGAGCTAGCTGCGCTATGCCGCGACCGGACTAACTCTGAGTGTGGCGACCTAACAACCGAACTATCCGCAGCGCTCTCCCGGACCGAGATAACAATAGGCACTTTTGGGACCGGTCTAACTTTAAGTCCTTCTGGGACCGGACTAACTTTGAGGCCTTTCTGCTCAGCCCTTCGTACTGTGGCCCATAACGGCCCATCGCCCAGCTCGGCCAAATATTCATATAAATTACCCTCTCAATTGCCCCTTAATTCCATCTGTGCAACATGATAGGGATTACCTGTTATTAGCCGAGCTAAAAATCCTTAGTCTCACGACCGAGCTAAATTCACACTGGGCTCTGCTTGTCCGGTCAAAACGTCCCTTCAATCACAGCAACTGAATTGTTTCTCATTCCAATGACACGTGGCATGCTCTGATTGGCTGAAAGTAGCTGTCATGCCGCCCTTGTACCTCGCGTTTTTTGAACAGTTCCTGCATTTGGTCCTTGCATCAAAACAAAACTCTTTGTTGTTTTTTTTTTTTTGAATCACTCACCACACTATTCATTTCCTCTTCACTCTCTCTCGTTCCTGAGCTTCTTTTGTTCTTCAATCTTGCAACTGTGAAGCTCTTGCCTCCTAGTGCCATTTCCATCTTCCAATGCCTCTTGACCTGGTAAGCTACTCAGATCTCTATTGTTTTTGTTGTTTTTACACTTTGCTTTTTACCATCCACAGCATAGCGTTAGTGTTTTTGCAAAACACTTTATTTCCATTTGCTTTACCTTGCGTTTTTTTGGAAAAAACCTCACAAGAATCACTTGAATTCATGAAACAACCTGTTAGAACACTGTATTTAATCCAAAATCATAATATAACCGAACTAGGAATTTGTTTGTAGTTGATGTCAATCTAATCGGACTACACTTCATGCCATGCCACTAGTTTCCATAAGTAAAACCTTATTTTGTTTTACCCAGCCGGGCTACTGAACCGTGCTAAGTCTACGCAATAGTGTGCTTGTAAGCCTCAATCTCCACCGAGCTACATCTTGGGGCTAAACCAGCTTTCTTAGTTTAGACCGAACTGAGAAAGCTGCCCCTAAAAGTTCAACCGGGCTAACAAACCTCTTGATCAAACCGAGTTATGATCCATAGCATCTCGCATAGCCGAGCTAGGACTTCATTTATCTTGCCTTCATTTCTTTTAGCACGGTCCAACGATCAGTGCTTAACGCTTTTCTTTTTTCCACTTTGCAGACTTAGGTTGCCCAGGCACTCATTTGAGCGCTCAACCGAGCTACTCAGTACCATTCTTCGGCCGAGCTAACACTCAGCTTAATTTATACATAACTTAAGAATAAATGGGTAAATATAGGTTTTTAGTAGAAACACCTGGTGGTTTAGCCGAATTCCGAAGGGAGTATAACATTACTGACGATGTCCATCTCACCTTAGCTAAGCAAGATGACACACCATGGGGAAACCAGGGCTTTGTACCTTTTATCCTTCTATCCATAATAGAAACCGGACTAAGATTTCCTGTTCAACCCTTGCTTTGTGAATTTCTTAGGCAAACTAGGATATGCCCAACCTAGCTTTCCACAAACTCATATCGTATAATAAATGATATAGCCAAACTAAATCGCCGTGCTGGCATTAACCTCGGTTTAGCCGAACTCTTCCATCAGTACTCCATAGGATCAAAAGAAGATGGCTGGGTCTATTATCTAAGAATACGCCGCCGCCGAGAGAAAATAATAAAGGACACACCGGATAAAGACTTGAACGATGATGATTTTTTCTGGATATCTGGGAATTTTGAGGATCACCAAGCCCAGATCCCAGGTCGTAGAATAAACTGGGATAAATGAACCCCCGGTATAATTACTTCGGCTCTATTGCATGTTCCTCTTTTATTTCGGTTTTCTATTCCTGAATCGAACTGACAGTTGTCTTCTTTATGCAGATTCAGCCCACCTCAAATCACTGTATAGTTACCCCAACTTAGGCGTACTTTGTGCCGCACTACGATACCCAGAAAGAAGTTAGGCTAAGCTACTAAACTTCGAACCGTCTGAATCTGATGGTCGACGAAAGCCAAAATGTGATTTTTACGAAGCCTCCTGAGCCGGACCAACTTGCCTCAAATCAACCTAGTCCCTTTGATTTGCGAAGAAGAGATGGCAAGAGGAGCAGTAATGGCCCTTCTAACAGAAACAAACCGAGCCGAGGTACCACCACCGAACCAGACTTAGGAAACCGTGGTGGCCCTTCAATCTCAACAACCCTCCTCATCTCGCCCCAGCAAGCGTGCCCGGACTACCCCAACCGAACAACGCCTTGTTGATGAAGACGAGACCATTCTTCCACTAAGGCCTCCACCGAGCCCGCAACCGGAGCGCTCCGACCGAGCCAACTCCTCTAAGTGGGCATCCAAACTTACATTTCAAAACCGAGATATTCAGGATACTAACTCAGTGGTCGCTGAAAAAGATCACTTAATGGCATTTAACCTTGCCAAGAGTGTCTGCCTTCCACCAGACATGGAGCACCACCAATATCTGACCGAACTAAGGGCCATCCGTTCGGCCACGCAATCCATGGTTCTTGTAAGTAGCTTCTTCTGTTTGCCTTTCTAATTTGCACAACTTTTATCTCGGTTTGATTACAAGTCCCCCTCTTTTTGCAAGCTATGCAGAAGAGCCACATCACCCATAAGCGAGTGCTTGAACTTCGCAAGACTACAAGGCAGGCGCTGGCCGAAGTAACTGAAAAAACTGCCGAGCTAAAAGAAGCCAAGAAGCAACTAGCCGAGCTAAAATCTGAGAACGATCGTCTGACCAGACTTGTTAGCTCGGCTAAAGTGGAAAAACAAAAGGCTGCGGCCGTGATCAAAGAAAAATACCTGCGTGAGCTAGCCAAGCTTGAAGGTAAAAAAAATGCAGAGATCGCCGACCTAAAGAAAAAGGTGGATGATGCGAATGCTGAAGGTTTGAAGGAGGGGGAGGCCCTCTATATGCAGCAATATGAGGCAGCCAAAGATTTGTTCTTCAAATGTGGTTGGAGGGCAGCCGTGGTGCAGCTCGATTGTGGGTCCGAGACCGAGGTCTACAATCCTCCTCAGTACTTCATACCGAGCTCATTATCAGAGTACGCTGCATCAGTTCAGCAACAGTTTCTTTAGGGTTCAGACGACGATGAAGAAACCGAGCCCAATGATACACCGGTCGTTAATGATCCTGCTGATCAGTCAGCTCGGTTGGAGCCAACGGTGGAAGACCTGACTAACGAGCTGCCGATTGAAACCGTACTTCCAGTGGAGATCGAACTCCCAACCGAGACCGCACTACCGTCTGAAACCAGGCTTCGGGTCGATATTGATGCTGATCTTGATGATCTGTTTAACTGATTTTGTAATTTTTCTTTTTGTTTTTGCTGGACAAATGTAACCGGGCTGGGAGCCCTCCTTTGTATTTGCGTTGAACTTGTCAATGAAAATCTTCTTTTGCTCCAACTGTTACCTTGGTTGAATGCCCTGTTTATGCTTGCTCTCTTACTGTAATTTGAATGAAGTAAAGTATCCTCTTGTCGAGATAATTCATCCCAGTTTTAACTTTGTAATTGCCTAGATCTTTATCTCGGTTGAAGCACAATAAGAGTTCGTTTATCCAGCCTCTTCAGCCTTGATCCTTACCTCAGCTGAAGAGTGGTAAGAGTTGGTTTAATCCAGCCAACCACTCTTTAGCCGATATCCTTACGTTGGCTAAAGAGTACAAAGAGTTGGTTTAATACAGCCAACCACTCTTTAGTCGATATCCTTACTTCGGCTGAAGAGTACAAAGAGTTGGTTTAATCCAGCCAACCTCTAAATTGGTTATTCCTGCCAACTTAGAATAAAGTGTTTGGTTATTTCGACCAAACGTCCTGCAGCCTGGATCCTTATCCTGGGCTTGGGAGGGGTGTTGGTTTTTCCAGCCAACCTCTAGATTGGTTTTTCCAGCCAACCTAGAGTAAAGTATTTGGTTATTTTGACCAAACGTCCTGCAGCCTGCAGCCTGGATCCTTATCCTGAGCTTAAGAAGGGTGTTGGTTTTTCCAGCCAACCTCTAAGTTGGTTTTTTCCAGCCAACCTAAAGTAAAATGTTTGGTTATTCCGGCCAAACGTCCTGCAGCCTGGATCCTTATCCTGGGCTTAGGAAGGGTGTTGGTTTTTTCAGCTAACCTCTAAGTTGGTTTTTTCCAGCCAACCTCTAAGTTTACAATGTTCCTAACTCACTAAAACTATCTTTTATAGATAATAACTTATACAGAAAAGAATCTACTTGTTTTATTGAGAAAGGAAAAGGAAAATTACATATGCTTGAAAAAAAGTTAAAAGTAAAATAATCTGAGATTGGTAGTGTTCCATGGCCTGGGAATGGCTTTGCCGTCCTCATCTTCCAAGTGGTATGCCCCTTTTTCCAGCTAATCCAATCACTTTGTAAGGTCCTTCCCAATTGGGCCCTAACTTGCTATCTCCTGGTACTATGGTGTTTCCCATAACTTTGCATAGCACCCAATCGCCGATTTTGAATTACCTTGGATGTACTGTTTTGTTGTATTTCCTGAATAACTCTTGTTGGTATGAGGCAATGTGAACCAGTGCTCTTTCTCTTCTTTTTTCTGCAAGGTCGAGCTCCAATGCTATGGCTTCGCCATTTAAGTCTGGATCAAAATTTTCACTTCGAATTGTGGAGAGGCCAACTTCCAGTGGGATTATCGCTTCCATGCCGTAGGCTAAGGAAAATGGTGTTTCTCCTGTTGATCGTCGAGGTGTGGTGCGGTAAGCCCATAAAACATGGGGAAGTTCCTCAACCCACTTGCCTTTTGGCTTCTCTAATCTTTTCTTCAGTCCATCCAAGACAACCTTGTTTGATACTTATGCTTGGCCATTTGCTTGAGGATATGCCAGAGAATTGTAGAACACGATCTTGTATTCTTCACAAAAGCCTCTAAAGTTTTTGCCATCAAACTGAGTGTCGATGTCTGATATTAGGGCTTTAGGTATGCCAAACCGAGTGATGATGTTTTTCCAGACGAACTTCTTCACGTCTTTTTCCTTGATTGATGCTAAGGCTTCGCCTCCACCTACTTTGTGTGAAGTAGTTCACATTACAAGAAAGAACTTCCTGTTGCTTAGTGTTGGAAGTGGTCCTACTATGTCCAAGCCCCATATTACGAAGGGCCGGGGTTGGTTAAGGGTAGAAGTTCTCGCGGTTGATGTATTTGGTGTGTGAACTTTTGACATTTCTGACTTTTTCACGCTTCTCCTCGAGTCTGCTTGCATGTAAGGCTACCAATATCCTTGCGAGATTGCTCTGTATGCTAGTGACCTTCCCCCTTGATGGCTTCTGCACACGCCTTCGTGTATTTCGAATAAAAATGCTTCAACTTTGCTAGGATGAACACACTTTAGGTAGGGTCCTGAGAACGATTTCTTGTACAATGCCAAAGATGGGGAGAGCCAAAATCGTTGTGACTTTAACCTTATTCTGTTGGCTGCTTTCTTTTCTTTTGGTAGGGTGCCATCTTTTAAGAACAGTATGATGGGGTCTATCCAAGAATGGCCTAACTCGACGCAACATACCTCTTCTGCTTCGGGGTCTTCAATGTTTGGTCTAGGTAGGTAGTCGATCGGTAATGGATGAGGGATGGAAATATCTTGTAATAACCCACACCATCGACATCGATTAATCGACATCGCTAAACCGAGACCGATTATGATTGATAATTGAATTGATTGAAATCAGAGACACCCCATTTTGACCGTCCTCAAGACTTGGATGTCACCGTTGGAACACTCGGTGATTATCCATATTTGTATTCGTCTTGAGTTCCCGGAAGCCTTGGCAGCGCGCCTCATCTCAGGATCTCTCGACTCGACTGTTTTGTGCTTGGTTTGACACCAAACACTTGTGTTTTGCCTTTGAGAGGCAGGGTAGGGCTTGGAGACCATCCCCACCCATCACCCACCGTGGCTTGAGGCCATCGGTCAGGTTTTGTGGCCACCGCCAAATATTTGGCCAAGACTATAGATGGCCTACGGCCATCTTTTTTTGGTCAATTGCATCTTTGGCCACCGACCACTGCATCCGCTTGCGGATATTTTGACACAACTGCTTGATTGCATTTGGCTCCTCTCCATACACGCATGGAGGATCTCTCTTTAGGAGCTTGTCTTGTAAGTTTTACAAGACCAAAAGCTCTATAAAAGAGAGGTCTTCTTTTGTTTGGGAGGTTAGACATTTTAGACAACATTTTTAGGGTTTGAGTTCTAGGTTAGGGTTTCTTCATATCCTACCTTCATATCTCTCTCTTTGTGTGTGTTTAAGCTTAGATTTGCACACAAATACCCACCATCACACCTTTTCTTGAAGCCGAGATCCTTGAGGGTTGGTTTTGGATTTTTGGAGTCGGTTTCAATCTAAAGGAGTCACTGGAGCTTCATTTGTGAAGAAGGTCTACAAGGGTAATCACTTTTCCCTTTTATTCCCCATTTTTGCACACCACTTTTACCTATCTTGCAATTGTTTCTTGGCTTTGCATATAATACATAAAAGATCTGTTTTTAAGGCCTCTAAATAGTTTGTTAAGAGTGTTTTAAGCTTTGGGGTTGTTTGACCCTCTTAAGCCTTTGTTTGGCCCTTGTTTTGTGCCATTTTGTGTGAGCTCCGGGACCATAGTGTTTGGGCCTCCTCACCACTGAAATCTTGAGGGATTTTAGAGGTGAGGATGGTGCCTTGAGGTCCTAGGAAGGAGAGGGCCATCCCCTCTCCTTGTTGTTCTTGAAAAGGACCATTTTTGCCTCTTGAGGGAGCACTATGCTTAAGTGTGTGTTGGCCATGCCTTAGCTGATTTTTGTGCTTGTTATGTCATAATATAGCTCTGTTTTGGGTTAGTTTTGGTACACCATGCTTGCTTAGTATACATGCCTTGTAATGCCATTTTGTTGCCTTAACATGCATCTAAGTGTTGACCCTTGTTTTAGCATGTTTTTGGCCAAGCTTTGTGAAGCTTTTATGCATGTTTTGATGTGCTAAGGGATCTTTTTAAGTCATTGGAGTCATTCATGCCTTGCTTCAGATAGCTACCATGTAATCCCTCTTGTATGCCTTAAGCTTTGGCCCTTCTAAAGATGCCATCCTTGCTTTGTTTCAGTTGATCCGAACTACTTGACATGTTATTTCAGACCTCATGATGTGCCCATATGCTTGCATTTAATGTCCCCTTTGATGCTTCAAGAGGTTAGGTCTTATGCTCCTTGTTTGGGCCCTTATGTATGCATCCATACTTAAGTCATTTAGATGCTACCTAAGTGGCCTTTTGGCTTTATTTTAGTATGCTAAAACTTTAATTTTGGTCACTTAGGTCATGCCATGTGTGGTTGCATTGAGTGTAGTTCAGCACCTCTTTGGTTAGCATTAAGTATTTGGACCATTATTGTATGCCATGCTTGTCTTGTTTATTTGGTTTTGCACCTTCTATAACATGATTTCAAAGCTTTCTATGCATGCCATGCATCCATGTTTATCCCCTTTTAAGTGTGCTTAAAAGTTGCTCTTTATGCTTGAATGTTGGTCCATGTTTTCATGCATGTCTGTGTCAATTGGCCATCATTCCTTAGCATCTTGGCCACTGCTTTAGGTCGTTAGGGGCGCCTAAATCATGTTTAAGTCCATCTCTTTGTTTGTTGCATATGCTCCTTGTATGTTGTAGCATATTGGTGAGTTGTTGCATGTTTGAAATTGCATGATTGAATGAAGTCACATGCTTGTTTGCATGCTTAAACACCCACATTGTGCCTTGCATACTTGTTGGTTGCATAATCTCATGCCTCATGCGGTCTTGTATGTTTACTTGCTTTACCCATGTTGCATCCTAGCCAACATGCTTAGGATTGTATTGCATTGGCATGCATGTTACGCCTCTTGAGTTGAGCATGATAGAGGTTGAACCCCTTGGCTTGTTTATTTGCATTGTATTACTTTTGAGATTGAAGTTGCATGCTTGATTCTTTGGGCCATCATGCATGGAAATGCGTGATTGATGGTCCGAGAATCAAGGTTCACGTCCCTTTGAATCATAAACATGATATGGGATGTGATTGGTGCATACATTGCTTGAAATGCATTACCATGCCAAGTATTGCCCGTCATTGCCAAATCAAGTTCATAGGACTTTGTCCCACGACCACGCGAAGCTAGTGCCGCCATCATTTTTGGCCGGTGGATCAGAGTTGTGGCCGGTGACCATTCTACACGGCCGGTGGTGTTCTCCCCCAGCCGGTGGTGTTCCTTGGCATCTATATAGCAAACCCTGAGACTTTGGCAGACCTCAAAGGAGTAGAGCATGGAAAACAGAGGCATCTTGGGCATGTCGGTGGATTTCCGGGCAAAGCCGAGCGTGCACTACATTGGGCCTTCATCCCGGGACTGTTTATTGCTTAAATTAGATTAATTAATTTGCTTAATTAATTTAGTTGGTCTGTAATAATTAATTAGCTAGAATAGTTGATTATTTATTCAGTCTGTATTATTCTTTCTGTCCCTCCGAGCGAGGGCAAATTTGTAATAAGTGTGGGTGAGTATGTGTATGTCTTCCAATCCCTACTTCTTTCTCCCTTTTACTTACCTGCTTTGATGGTTAGTATTAGGTCATGTTTAATTTAACATACCTTATGCTATGCATGCGTGCACCATTCATCAAGATTGCATGCACCTGCCAAGATCATGCTAATTGCATTATATTTCAAAATAAATTTGAATATCTGCTATTTGTGCATTTCACATGTCATCCTTAGATTAGCTTTGCCTATTCTAATGACATTTTGTATGATGCATTAGGCACTTAACATGGACTTGGATCATGCATTGATTGCTAACATGTTCTTATTTTGGCACGAGTACTTTGTAAGTATTTTATGCTTTAGCATCCTTGCATGCGCTGAGTGTTGCCATGACAAAGATGCTTAACATGTGACTAGATGCTTATATGTTAAACCTGTCTAATGCCCGTGGGTGAAGGTTGATTGTTTGAGTCGTAACAACTCATTGAAATCCCTATTTTAGCCTACTTGTGAGTAGTAAAACCCAAAGCATTTTCCAAAACAAACTGATATGCAATGCTTGTTTCCAAGTTAGGCGATCTAGTCTATACTTGTTTGTCGTAAGACAACATAGTAACTCTAGGCTAATAACCTAATAAAGAACACATAAACATTTTCAAAATTGAATATCACGATAGTAAAGGCCGATCTTTGGATCGCGAGAGGGTGCTCATAGTACCTTTCTCCAATTGTACCCAAGTTCTTGAGCCGAGGTAACTTTGGTGATGATGGACACGTGGCCTTTGGCACCGAGTTAGGGTTTTCTAAATTTCTCCATAAAAAATATTAGGTGGCGACTCTGTATCTGGCAAAGTAGTTCATGTTTGGCACTTCTTTCAAAAAATCTGTTTTCTCAAAACGATTTGGATTTGGACTCTTTGGTTCGATTAAGAACCGACAACAAAAGGAGTCCGAATCAGAGTGAAGCCCATAAGCGCCTACAAATCGAATCGATCGATCGAGATCCGAGATTGATTGATTGACTATAATTGTTTAAATGCATTTTTCTATCTCACAATTGTTAATTGACTGCTCATGTTCTGTAATTTAAATTGCAAATTGAAGGCCTTATCGGCGGCCGGATCGGAAATGGATCAATGTTTTATGATCATTGGAATTTATGTGAAGTAATGTTATATTTAATTGAAAATCGATTTGGTATGATTAAATTAGATTGAAATAAACTAAATCAAAGAGTTACCTTATTTACTAATTGCCATGTTAATGGGCCCTTTATTATAACATTTTTGAGCCTCATTAAGCATTCAACAAAACTTTTCATCAACTTATTTTGAGAGCTCAAACCCACTCTAGAGAGAGAGAGAGACCTAGAAGAGTGATTTCATCTTGATTTCATTGTGAGTTGGCTTGAAACTTGGAAGAATTGAAGAGTGATAGCAACATTGAACTCCTAGACTCATAATTGGAGACTTAAGGTAGAGTAATTGCCTTCTTATTCATGCATTCAAGCTAGTCATTGCATGTTCCATGTTAATTGAAGAGTTGAGTCTAGAAATGGTGCCAAATTGTTGAATTGTAGCATAATTCATGCATGCATGTTTACTTTATTGAATTTTGAGTTGATTTCATGGGAATCTTCACATGCAAGTCCAAGTTCTAGCTAAGGTTCATGATTTCATCGTGTTTTGAGGCTATTGAGCTCATTTGAGCATGTATTCGAAGCTTGGAAACTAGTTAAAGTCATGCATGTTCATTTTGTGGCATTTTGAGGTTGTTCCTTATGAATTTTCTACATACATGCTTACATTGTTAAGTTTGGAGGTTTGATTCCATAGGAATCTTACATGCATGTTCATGTTCATGTTCAAGTCCATGATTTCACCACGTTCTAAGAAGAATTGGCTCAATCGAGCAAGTGTTTGAAGCTTTGAAGTTGATTGAATTCATGGATATTGCATGTTCATCATATTCTTGAGAATTGATTTGAAAATGAGTTTAATTAAACTACCATTGGGCTTTGATTTTATAAATTGAGCTTGGAATCATATACTATTATGAGTTTACAAGAGTTTTCGTAAAATTGGCCCAAGAGGACCGAATTTAGCATTTTGGAACTTGGGTTTAAGCTTGATTGTGCAACTGGTTTTTCAGATTTTTGACTTCCGCTCGAACGAAAAGTGGCGCCGAGTGAAGAATTCATGCTCCAAAGACTTTACACTATTTTGAAGTCTGCCGAGCGGTAATTGGCGCCGAGCGACCTTGCCTTACGCCGAAAGTGTCCATCGAGCGCCCATCGAAGCGTGATTTTTGAGCATCCAAAGACTTTTGATCGTTATTAAATTCGCCGAGCGTAGGAACTCGCGCTCGAGCGGATATCTTTGTTTGCTTGTCTGCTGAGCGGGTAACTCATTTCGAAGGGAGCTATGTTTTTCAAAATTTCAAAATGTTTTCTAAGTGCATCTCAGACATCCTCATTTCATCCTAGACATTCTTAGGCCTAGTTTAAGGCATCTTAATGAGATATAGATGTAAAACCACACCGAGACAATTTAGGGATTAAGTTATTATCTTTCCCAACCGTAGCTTAGTGTGTGTTCAATCTGCTAATCGTAGGGTTGGCTTTCCGAGGAGACGCCTAGCTCATCAGAGCCCAAAACTCGTGAGTAATAATCGTAAAGATATGTTCAAAAATGATTATCTTCAACAATTGAATCAACTATTTTCTCAACTGCCATCGTTAATCAATGAATGTATGTCCTATATTCTCAATCAGACAGGCATCCTTAGCAACTATCATATCGATCATATCAAGTATAAAGATCTCGCTTCCTTTGTTGGAACCACTATCGCCATCGTTATGATGGCTATCATTTACTATTTGGTCTATTAAGACCGTCTTCAAGACCTCACATCGCACTATTATGCTAATGGATGTACCACATATGACTGAATGACTGATTGATCGAAGATCGAACGATCAAATATCGATTGAAATGAATTGTTTTCATTATCAGTGGCATTCATTCTAAACCTCTTTACGATTATGTTATTCATTGGGCTTTAGCTCGCCATATACATATGTAGGTGTACAGCACCGGACCACTGCTAGAAGCATCGATAAACTCCAGCTTTTGTCAAGCCAACCTTTGTGCCTCACTTTGAGGTTCCAAAGATTGTTTAAGCTACGGCTTTGGGGTGTTTTAGCCTCCCCGCTTGTCTCTATACCGATTTGTATTATCAGATAGACCGATAATCGATCAGTACTATTTAATAAGGATTAGGCCCTCGTTCTAAATGATTGTAAATGATGTGCATACCTTTGTCATCGATCAGATATACGTATGAAAAGTCTTTTGCATATCGACTATCACACTCATTGGACATTGTTTATCTATCAGAATTGTAATAACCCGACCCGTGATTAGCTATTAATCGGTAATTAAGGGTTTTAATTAAGTAATTAAGATGGATGACTCGATTAATACGTAATTTGCATCATAATTGGCCTTCTATCTTATTTATGAAAATATCCGTCCTAAGTATCGCTTTAAAATGAAAATTGAAAACCTTATCTAAGATCCAAACCCTAATTGTTTACACCAATATTTTAATTGGAATTTTTAGAACCTTATGGAATATTTAACTAAAATGTGATTTGGTATGATTAGATTAGATTAAATAAGCTAATTAAAGAGTTGGACTTATTTACCGTCTTGCCACCTAGTGGCCAAATCTATACAACACACATTTGAGCCCCTTTAGTTTATTGGAGCTGATCTTTTCATTCCCTTAAGTGCAAAGATCTGATGAAAACATTTTAGAGAGAGAGAGAGAGAGCAATTCTAGAGAGAGAGAGGAGAAATTGAGAAGAAATTCAAGGTTTTGCATGCACTCTTCTAGATTAAGCAAGGTTTTAGCAAGAACAAGACTTAAGGTATAATTTTCATCATTTCATTCATGTATTTCAAAGGTTATCTTGCATGATTCATGGAGGATATAAGCTTAGATGTGTACATTGAGCTTAAAATGTTGAAGTGGGAGTCAATCCATGCATGCATGCATAAATTTCCAAGTTTTGGGTTTGATTTCAAAGGTTTCTTCCATGCATGTGTTAATTTCTCTTACATTTTGGTCATTCAACTTATTTTTCATCAAATTACCAAGTTTGATCATGTTTTGGAAGGTTTGAATTGAAAGAAGTTTTTGCATGTTGATTTCATGGGTCAAATTGGGATTTAAGTTGGATTTTGAAGAAATGACAAGTTTTTGGGCCATGATTTCTTGTTTTAATTCTTAAACCATGTTGTTTTATAAGTCTTCATGTGTTTCCTTCATTTTGGGCCCAGAAAAATGAGTTTTGAAAGGTTGAATGTCGAATTTGAAGTTGGAGGTGTAATCTAGAAATTCCAGATTTTGCATCTTCGCTCGAGCGAAGGAGAGCTCGCTCGAGCGACCACTCTGAGGTCGTGCTCTCCGCTCGAGCAACCAAGAGTTCGCTCAAGCGTAAATTTCATGCTCCCAGAAGTTTGCATCATTTACAGATCGCTCGAGTGAAGGTATGTGAGCTCGAGCGACCAGTTACATTTTTGCATGCTCGCTCGAGCGAGGAAAGCTTCGCTCGAGCAAGGACTTAAAATTCTGAAATTTTTTCTAAGTGTTCCAAGGCATGTTTTGACATCCTCATTGCATCTTAGGCATTCCTAAGCCTTAATTAAGCTATAGTAATGAGGTTATGGGCTAGAAACGCACACTAAGAAAAGAATGTAACAGGATATTGAATGGCAAGTGTGTATGTGACTTGAGCATTGTAATAAGAATGAATCACACTAAGAGATTGCAAGGGTATGTGTGTTCTAAGCCATGTAATAAGAATAAACATGAACCAACGTGATGTAAGCTACGCCTTTAATGGCCACATGAATAAGTAATGATAAGATTCGCTGGTGCTATGTATTTTGTGATTGTAGGTCAACGTCCGAGAAGTGATTGACCATCTACGGAACCATCATGAGTAACGTTATCGTGAAAGATACGCTGATATGAAATTACGCTCCAAATGTGATATATCAAGTTATGATTTCAAATGATATATGTTTCGTGAACGAAGATCCATGTTCAAATCTATTCGCATCCATAGATAGTCCCAAGTCATGGGGACGGCATGAAAATGCGGGTCCATGGCGCTATTTAGATCTCGTTAGCCACTTCATTGTAGTGATATGTGTTTAATCGATGTCCGGACCTAAGCATCTAGCTCAAGACGTTATGTGATATGTGATATGTTCTATAGAGTATGCCATTATTATGTTCGATATGAAATGACTATGATTATGCTATGATCTGCTTTATTCAGATAAAATGTCTCTAATTCGCTCACTAACCCTTTACCTTAATGTTATTCACTAGGCTTTAGCTCACTGCTTGTATATATATATTATAGGTGAGCATTCCGGAGTGCAAGCCAAGGTTTTGTGGGGACTGTGCCATGGTCACCAACCAGACACCCCATTTTTGACCGGCCTCAAGACCGGACGCCACCGCTTGAACACCCGTGATTATCCATGTTCGTGTTCGCTTGAGTTCCTGAGTCCTGCCACGCCTTTGCCTCAGACCTCCGAACTTGACTGCTTTGTCCGGTTTTGCACCAAACACTTGTGCTCGCTTGAGGGGTGGAATGCCTTGTGAGGCATCCCCACACACCAATGCAAGGGCTAGAGGCCACCGCTTGTTGGTGTTGCCATCGGCACTATATTGTGCCGCCGGCACTTTTGTGCTTCGGCATTAATTTTGTCAAAATGACAATTTTTCCTCCGACTCATCGGCAAATGCTTTATGAGATATTTTAAGGCAAATTGCCTTGCATTTGTTTCTCCATATAATGCAGTATGGAGGGATGAGCCTTTGTTTTGCTTAGCTTGTAAGCTTTGTTGCCTATAAGAGAAGGCTCTCTTCTCTTGGCTCAAGGGTTAGCAAAGTTAGACATTTTAGAGAGAAAAGACAGAGAAGAAGCTCTGGTTCTAGGTTAGAAGTTTTGTATCTATCCTATCTCTCTTCTTCCCTCTTATTTGTACACTAGGTGTTTGTGACTTACTATTGCTCATCAACACCTAGTGTTTCACCTTCCTTGGCAACTGAGGTTCCAAGAGGTTGTTCTTAGAGTTTTTGGCTGGATTAGAGCTTAAGGAAGCAACAACATCATCTTTGGTGAAGAAGGTCAACAAGGGTGAGAAACTCCCCCTTTTTACCCCTTTTTTGCACTCCATTTTTGCATAGCTTAGAACTATTTTTGTGCTTGGTGTTTAATACAAAAAAGTTCTGTTTTTTAGTCCTCTTGATAGTTTATTAAGGGTACTTTGTGCTTTGGGGAAGTTTGGCCCCTCTTAGGCCTTGAAAGGCCTCATTTTTGTGCTATTTTGTTGAGCTCCGGGATTTTGGTGTTTTCACCACCGAAATCTTGAGGGATTTCAAGGGTAAAGATGATGCCTTGAAGTCCCAAGAAGGAGAGGGTCACCCCATCTCCTTATTGTTCTTGAAAAGGACAAGTTTTGGCCTCTTGAGGAAGCTTATGTTCAAGTGTGTGTTGAGTATGCCATGACCTGTTTTTCATGCTTATTATATCATGATTTAACATTGCTATGTGTTGGTTTTGGTCCCTTATGCATGCTTAGCATAGTTGCTATGTAATGCCTTGTATTGTCTTAACATACCTTAGGTCGTTAGCCCTAATTTGAGCATGCTTTAGGCTTAGACTTATGAATGTTTTGTGCTTATTTTGACATGTTTTAGCTCATCCATAGTCGCTTGGGTTGATCTTCGCATGCATTATATAGCCACTATGCATTTTAGGATAGATAGTCTTTGAGCATGCATATGAAGCATGTGTTGCTTACCTCATTTTGATGGATTGGAACCATTTGGAATGACATTTCAGTAGCTTTGGTGTGCGTGTATGCTTGCCTTAGTTGCCTCTTTAATGCTTTAAAAGCATGTATTGAATGCTCCATGTTTTGGTCATTGTGCATGCCTTTGGTTTCAAGCCTCTTAGATGTCATCTAAGTAGCCTTTTGGCTTTGTTTTAACATGCTAAAACCTGCTTTTAGTTGTTTAATGCATGCCATAATTGTCTTGCATAAGTATAGTTCAATGCCTCATTGACTTGTTTTTAAGTCTTGGACCATTTGCATGCTTTGTTTGGCCTATCTTGATTTGGTTTAGCACCACACTTTGACATGATTTTAGAGCTCATGTTGCATGCTAATCATCCATGTTATCTCCTTTCAAGTGTGCTTGAGAGTGGTTTGTTTGATGCCTGTTGTGTGCCTTAACATGTGTACATGTGCATGTGTGATTAGCTCTCATACTTAGCATTTTGGCTATTGATTTTAGGCCTAGTTAGAGTTGCCTAGATCATGTTTAAGTCCACCATATTGTTTGGTTTACATGGTTGTCTTGTAGGTGTGTTTGCATATTAACATCCTTACATTACATTATCTATGTTGCATGCTAGCCAACATGCTTAGGATTTCATTGCATTCACATGCATGCTAGGCCTCTTGAGATAAACATGATAGAGGTTTGGCACCCTTGTTTGTTTATATGGTTTGCATGCATTTGAAATTGAAAGTGGCACATTTGCATTGGGCTCTGACATCATACAAACCGCATTGTATTTTCAATTCCAAATTGAATACGCAGCATTGAATAAAGTGCATTTCACATGCCATCTTTAGGGTTAGCCGAGCCTACTCTAAATTGCATTTTCGCTTGTGTTGCATTAGCCATTTAACATGAACTAGGTCATGCATGATTGCTAACTAGTTTATTGTTTTGGCACGAGTACAATGTAAGTATTTATGCTTTTAGCATATCACATGCTATGAATGTTGCCATGACAAGATGCTTACCATGCAATTAAGTGCTTACGGAGATAAACTGCTTGAATGCCTGTGGGTGGAGGTTGATTGCTTGAGTTGGAAAAACTCGTTGAAATTGTGTTTTAGCTTACTCATGAGTAGCAATTTCAAACTGCTTTTCCAAACAAACGGATATGCAATGCTTGTTTCCAAATTAGCAATCTAGTCTATACTTGTTTGTCAGGCGATAACATAGTAATTTAGGCTAATAATCGAATAAGAGCATGTAATGTTTTCAAAATTGAATATCACTTAGTAGAGGCCGCTTCTTCTGACCGCGAAAGTGGTGCTCATAGTCGACCTTCCCGATCGTATCTAAGCTCTTTGTTAAGACCACTTTGGTAATGATTTTATTACGCATTCAAGACCGAGTCGGTTTCCTAAATTTCCATTTTAAAATATTTAGGTGGCGACTGTAATATAGCAAAGCAATCCATGTTTGAAACTACTTTTTCAAATCTATTTTTCTTTAAAACGATTTGCCAGAGTTGGACTCTTTGGTTCAGATGAACCGCAACACAAAAGTGAGTCCGAATCAGAGATAGAGGCCCACGGCTGTTATACCAAAATTTTTGTGCCTCACGGAGGTTCCCAAAGTGTCTTGGGATCAAGTTTTATTTAGTCTCATGCATGCATGAGACTTATTTTAATTATGTTATCAGATTTTAAGATAATGTAAGGTGTGTGGTATAATATAATGTATGGTTGACTTATGGTTATGTAAATAAAGTTTTAAAATATTATGTTTCATATAAGTCAACACAACTCATTGACATTTATATTTATGTATTCGCTCGCTTAGCCCTTTATTTTATATTAATGTCATCAGAGGCCGTGAGGTAATCCAAGGATTATCGCTTCATATGATGCTAAACCTACAGTATGGTTTGGGTCGTGATAAGAATGGCTTCCGCTTATGCCCTCAGATCAGACATCGTTTCATCATAAGGTGCCTTCAATCTCGGATTATTGGCTACATTGCATTAAACCCATAGGGCGGGTTTGGGTCGTGACATATCTGCCATTGAAGCAAAGCCTGCTAATTTATCTGCTCTACTGTTTTCCTCCCTGCCGATTTGTTCTATCCTAACTACTTCAAATTTCTTGATTTCTGTTCTGACCAACTCTTGGTGTTTAGCCATCTTGTCGTCCTTTGCTTCGTGGTCGCCTGAAATTTGGTTTACCACCAGCTGTGAGTCGCCGTAAACCATTAGTTCGGTGGCCTTCATGTAAAATGCTGATTTGAGGCCTGCAAGAAGCGCTTCATACTCCGCTTCGTTGTTTGATGCTGGGAAACCCAGGTTGACTGTTTACTCCACTACTAGGCCGTCTGGAGAGATGAGGACTATGTCTAGTCCTCGCCCATGCCGCTGGATGCTCCATCCACTAAGAACTTCCACATCTCTCCAACGAATAACTTCCAGCAAGTGGAGGGGTCAAATGATGCCTTGGGGTCCAAAATGTTGCTGGTGTTTTCTTCAAGGTCCATGCTTGCTGTTTGCCCCCTTGCTATCTGATTGTACCAAGTCTTTATTTGTTGGTGAGTCTTGGTGTGGTGTAGCATGGTTCGCTTCTTCCTTGCTTTTTACTCGGTCCGCCTTTGGGTCTCGATCGAGTATCCGCACTAGGGGTTGCGCTTATTCCGGCCAACTTCCATCCCTAGTTCGGCCAGTCCGCCAGTCGACTAGGCAGATATGATGACTTCGAGGTAAATTCAAATGCAAGTTTGCCAAGACTTGAGCTTTATCGCGGTCCTGGGTTGGAACTTGATGTCATATTGTCCCAACTCTACTGCCCACTTCAAGATTCGCCCAGAGAAGTTCGCCCTTTCAAACAAAGTTTTTAATGGGAAAGCTCTAAGGACGACTATAGTGTGGGCGTGAAAGTAGTGCGACAATTTCCTTGAGGCCATCATCAAGGCCAAGGCCGCTTTTTCCAAAGGGTAAGTACCTTGTTTCGACCCAAGAATGTCTTGCTAACATAAAAGATGGGTAGATGTTGATTCCTTCCAAGACGACCAACACCGCGCTTAATTATGCCGAGAGACGCCAGTACAATAAGAGTTCTTCTCCAGGTAATGGAGTGACAAGCAGTAGAGGAGAAGACATGTATTCCTTCAAGTTTTCCAGAGCGCGTCGATTCTTTTCGTCCCACCCAAATTTGGCCTTTAAAGCATGAAAAATAGTCAGTCCGTCTCGACCGGCTTTATGAACCAATTGAGCGCAAATGCCATGGTGAGACGCTGCACTTTTTTATCAATTTGGCCTCCAGTCCTCGAATTGCTTTGATCGAAGGGTCTTCTTCTATACCCCGGTTGGTCACCAAGAAGCCCAGGAATTTGCCAGATCCTACTCCGAATGCACATTTAGACGCATTAAGGCGCAACTTGTGCTTCTTTAGGATCTCACACATCTCACCTAGGTCCTTGAGATGGTCATCCTTATCCTTGCTCTTGACTACCATGTCGTCGATGTAGGCCTCAATTGTTCTACCTAACAACTACTCAAACATCTTGGTGACCATTCTTCGAATGTTGCCCAAATAGTTTTTAAGCCAAAGGGCATGACCTTGTAGCGACAAATTCCTCTTAGAGTTATAAAGGACGGACCTCCCGTCCGGTTCAGACATAGCGATCCGATGGTCGCCTCAGACGATCAAGAAAGTCGAGCCTGTTGTGCCTTGCCGTTAGGTTTATTAGTTGATCTATTCGTGGTAGAAGGAAGCTGTCCTTAGGGCATGCTTTGTTGACTGTCTTATAGTCGACGCAGACACGCCATTTGCCATTCTTCTTTGGCACCACGACTATGTTGGAAATCCATCTGGAGTAGAGCACCTCTCTGATAGCTCTTGCCTCTAGCAGATTTCCCACTTCTTCCGCCACTATTTTGGCGCTGTGGAGTGCCGATCTGCAGGCGCTAATGATTGGTCCGCGGATGGGTGACATTGAGTTGGTGATGATGAAGTTAGATCAATGCTCGCATGTCGTGATGGTGTCAGCGAACACTTCGATATTAGAGGTCAAAATTCCAAGACCTCTAATCTTCAAGCCGGACAACGACGAACCGAGCAAAAAGAACTTATCCTGTTCTTTTCATTTATTCTACTTCTACCAAGTCTTTCACCGCTTTTTGATTAGTCATGGCTTTACATTTGCATCAGCTTCATTACTCTCGTGTTCTTTTCACCGAATGAACATATCCTTTGGTAGTGTCGCCATTTATAGTGATAAAGCATTGCTTGACATGATCTAGTCTCCGAAGACCTTTCAATTACTTCCTAACTTCGCTGGGGAACCGTGACATTTGGTGGTAGGATGATGCTATCGATCGCATGGCATGCAACCATGTTCTTCCCAAGATTATGTTGTAACTGGAAGGGACTTTTAGCACCCTGAATTCCACTTGTTTCATACGCTCCTGCTCGACAGGGAGGATTATTTTGCCGACTGGCCATTCTGGCATTGAGTTGAATCCAATCAGGGGAGATATGGCAGACGCCAAGTCTTTGTCTTGTAGCTTCAATTGTTTGAATGTTTCGTAATACATTATCTCACATGAACTACCATAGTCAATCAAAATCTGCTTGACATCAAAATCCTCGACTCAAGAGTGACAACCAAGGTATCATTGTAGGGACAATATATTCTCGCCAAGTCTCTATCTGAAAAAGACATGATGTTCGTGGCTTCTGTCTTCCCTTTTTTGATAGTAGGTTGTGCGCTTAGTACCTCCCTTAAGTGCTCGGCCTTCTTGATTGATCCTTTGAGTTTGCATACACGCCAGTTCAAGATTCCAAGTATCACATTGATTACGCCTGAGGTAGGGCGTCAATTGGCATCCCGCTGGGGTTGTTGTAGTCCCGGGGGGGTCATGCCTCCTTCAATGTATTTGTCCAAGCGACCCATCGCCACCAACCTCCAAGTGTCAGCCTTAATGGCGCAGTAATTTTCAAAGGCAAAGGCTCTTTTCTTTATGGAAGGTGCACCGTGACCTTTCGTCAGAGTCCTTCCGAGCCTCTTCTAGCTTAGCGTGCCATCCGACTCTAAAGGTTCATCGTATCTCGCTTAGAACCGATAGATTGGCTTTTTGAATATCGTGGTAATGGCAAGGACTCTCAACTATCTTTTATCTTGGTCTTCTTCGTTGTCCCGCCGCCATTTTTTGTTCGGACGGCTTCATCGCTGACCTTTGAGGCCTTTTTCTCGGTATTGCGGTCGTGCATTTTGTTTTGGCACGGGCGCCATCCTCTTCCACCTTGATGTCGATGCACTCTTCCATCAAGGCCTCCATGGTAGTGGCATCATGGTGATTGAGTCCCTTAGCTTGTTCCCACTAGAAGGCCACTTTTATACTATGCAATGGCTAGATTGGTAAGGCAATCCCCAACTGTCAAGGTCTCCCAAGAGATGACTATTGTAGGATCTAAGTGTCTCCTTGTTGCCCTATGTCAATGGAGAGAAAGTCGATCGATCTCCAAGGCGCTTTGGTGTTCGCTCAACCTTGTTACTTAACGCCTCGCTAGTTGTGCCCAGAGGCTATGTCATTCTCGAAGTTTTTCGAACTAAGTCAGTTTAGGTCGCCAAGGCTTAATGGGAAGAGGATGCACATCAAAGCCTCATAGGCCGATATACCACCATAACTCGCTAAGTGGCTTAGGTGCATGTATGGTCTGCTTTCCTTCAGATGCGGTGAATTTGGAAGGAAGCTCAGAGGTAGGGCGTTAATTGCCGAACGAACGGTGAGGTCTCGCAGCCTCGCTAATGCTTTGTCCGCTGGTTCAGAGGTAGGTCGTGGTAATGGCATTCTAACCTCGACGCTTCCATGCGCCCGGAGCTAAGCTCAAGGGCCGATACCCTACGAGGGTCGTGGCGCCTATTATCTTCCTTCCATCGCGCCTTTCTTCTAGCACGGTCCGTGAAGTCGGATGATCTTGGCAACTCCGCTTTGTTCGATGATGTCTCGGTGTGCGCGAGGGCCGATAGGTGCTTCCTCAAGATACATCTCTCGGCCTTGTTCTTCGCACTGGAGCAACGAGTCCGGAGGTTCTCGATTGAATATCACCGTCCCCGAGGTTTCTACTGCTTGTGATGGCGTGGTATGCTTCATCAGGATCTTCGAGTGGCGAGGGAGCCGATTGCCTTTTACACCCTCTCTTGTCGCTTTTCCTTTTCCTTTGATCTGCTGCTTCATGGCCTCCATATCTCGCCGCCATCTTCCTTATTAGTTTATCATGTTCTTTCACGCGATCCTCCAAAGTTTGGGGTTGATCCTCCGCCTTTGTCCGTCAGACTTTGTGAACGAGAGTGACGGGTCAAGTAGTCCACCTTCTCCCCTCGCATCCTCATGGGATTCTCACGCTATGGCTTCAAGTCCGCCATAGAGGGATAGAAGGCAAACCTTCGCTCGCACTTCTCTAGTGTTTGTCCGCTAATGGCGATCAGGCAAATCTTCGCTAGCGCCATTGATTCTAAAAAGGAAGAGCTTGATCAAGAGGTTTTGTTCTTGTTCAATTCCCACAGACGCATGCAATTGTACGAGAAAGAAATAAACCTTCGATAATCCTCGCTGATCAAAATTGTGCTCCTTCAGACGACGCTGTTTTACTCCTCGAACACAAACGCGAGCCAGCTTGGCGGGTGTGTGCCGATACCTCTCCGATGCCTAAGTCAAGAAAATAAACAAATAGACAAAAACTCGTGGTATTCGAATCAAAGTTGTGTTACCTCCATAGGTGATGTTTGTGAGCTTTTGTAGATTCTCAGATGGCACAATCTTAGTAGGACTCTTACTCCTTCATGTAGAGTCCTCCTAGGATTCTCATTCCCTAAAGATAATACTTATCCTTCAACACCCCTCGCTAAGCCAAGTGAGATAGTTTTACCATGGCCTGATTCTAATAGGACCAAGGTAAGTATAGCCATGCCGAGCCACGAGTAGACCTAACTATCATTAATCTTGGTTCTTCCTTTCACCGCTTACCTCGCTCTTCCTCGCCAAACCGTATAACCATAGTATTGCTCAAACTGTGATAACAATTAGGGTCTCGACCGAGTTAGCCGCTATGCCATGATCGACTAACTCAATGTGGCACCTAGCCACCAAACTATTCATCTGGCCTCCACCCGTATAACATAGGCACTTCGGGACCGGCCTAACTTTAAGTCCTTCGGGACCAGACTAACTTTGAGGCCTTCGCCACCTTTCAGATCAGGATCTATAACGCCCATCGCCCAACTCGCCCAATATTCATATAAATTACCCTCTCAATTACCTATCAAATAATATAGGAGAATTACGATAGTGGTGAGAATTCACTTTTTCGTTCTAATCGATGTATAATTCCCCAATAATGTTTTCTTAAGTTTCATATAGATATATATTATATTTATTGGGTAATGTTAAGTTATATTATTTGTGAGTTTGATTATTATATATGGCATAATTTAATATTATGAAAGTCATAATTAAAATATAAAAAAAGAGTTTATAACTAAACATCATATAAGGTATAATAATGAATTCTTCGATTATAACCAAAATAATGTTATAACTAAAATCGTAATGAGTCATAATTAAGAACATAATGGGTTATAACTAAAGGTGTGCTATAGAATTTTCCATGTTGATTGTATTTAAAATTTTAAATGTGTATAACCAAAAAGAACTCACGCTTTTTTTTTTTTTTTTTTTGTCTTAATTATAAATTTTACTGACGTTATGAATGATTATTTGATTTTTTTTTAAATTAAAAATTTTAAAAGTTATAATTATAAAGTTGTGATACAAATGGCAATTTATTTTTGAAAATACCTTTGTTTTTTACCTCAACAAAATTTTTCTACATTTTAACTTCTGATCTTTTGATTTGTTTGATTATCAACATTTTATTAACATCTGATTATAAAAATAAAAAAATAATAAAAAAAACAAAACTTATGTGAGTTGTGCCAATTGTAATTAAAATATTCATTCGATAATTAAAAGGGTAAGATGTTAACTTATAACTGTATGTTTGAGTCAATTTATACACCTCTTAATTAAACCCGAGACCTTAAAATTAACGAGGGACAAATCTTTCATTTAATTGTATGCGCGATCACATGGGTGACGAGGGGTGTTCGCGTTCGCTTTTAGATAGTTTATGGATTGGTTTGGACTTGCTTGCATATATGTATTTTGGGGAATTCAACCCGCAAGAACCAATTCAGAAAAGTGATTGCGATTTGTGCGGATAGGGTTCGCAAATGTGTGGACGGTTATGAACGGTTAGCGGATTAGATTTTTTTCAATTTCTAGATTCAATATAATATAAGATTGATTTCAATTTCGAAATTTTTTAACAGATTCAATTTCCCCCCTATGAAGAAGTAGATTCAATTTCCTACAATATTCACAGAGTAAACAAAAACAAAAACAATGTTTTCACAACATTTTTTTTTTAAACATGAAATTGAGGTTTGGTGTGTTGACTAAAAATATTTAGGATAGGATGAATGAAATCAATAGTTTAGGTTTTATTATAAAAAAATAAAATAAAAAATCTAAGTGTGAGCGGTTATTGCCGATGTGGGT
Source organism: Camellia lanceoleosa (assembly GCA_025200525.1). NCBI lineage: Eukaryota > Viridiplantae > Streptophyta > Magnoliopsida > Ericales > Theaceae > Camellia > Camellia lanceoleosa. The sequence goes on along the minus strand of CM045761.1, from coordinate 161,883,797 downwards.
TAAACCTCAGAACTCCGCCTTAATAAGCAATTATGTCATATTCCAAACCGATCCATTCAAGTCCGGCTCCATTTAAACCGCTAATTTGTATGTGGATCGGTTCGATGGTTCTAATGCCCAACCCAATGGGTGAGGGTAATTCTATTTCCACACACTAATTCTACTCATTTCACACATTTAATGAAAATTTTCATTAATACAATTTTGTCCTAGAATAAAAATATCATGATCTTCTTCTAATCAAACCCTATTTCTAAAACACTACAATCATCCTCTATCACTAGCGCCACCTCTCTCATTTGCCATCTCTTCGTCGCTTCTTTTCTTATCCGCCGCAATCACTTTTTGTCATGAACCATATACTCATCATAAGTTTGTCACCACGAATCATTCTTTATTGATTGTGGAGGTCTAGAATGGAGAGGATGTGCTAGAAGTGGCGATGATGGTAGCAAAGGATGGAGGGTTGAAAGTGACCGCAACGATAGGAAAAGATGAGTGGGGATGAATGGACAAAAAAAAAAGATTATTTTTGATATAGTTTTAGAATATGTTTTCAAAAATAAATAAAAAGACTTCTTATTTCAATATGGTTTCATCTTTTATGGGCAAACCAATTTAAAAATTAAAAATATTTTTTGGCATTTATTTTTGTCAAATTAATTTATATTTTTCTCATAAAAATTTCAAAAATTGATTCAAAAATTGAAACCAAACATAGCCTTAGGGTTTTAAAATTGAAAATGAGGTAATATTGAATATAGAGATGTGTATTGAGAATTTATATTTTTATAATGTGTGTATTGAAAAAGTATTCATTAAGTGTGTACTGAGGAGAATTAGCGTGTGTAAATAGAATTACCCCATGAGTGATCATATTATATTGTATATTTGATAATAATCCCATCTATTTTAGCTGAGAGAAACTCACAAAAAATTATAAATTAGTTTGAATCTCTCTTGTATGATTATTATTTAATCATTATACATGATCGAATATATAATAAATCTTTCCACTTTGATAGAGGTATTTTAATCTTTAAACGAATAGGATATTTTGTATTAATTTTCTCCATTATTGTACTTGATTTTACAAAAATTTTGGAATTATAAACAAAACAAATAAGTGATCATTTTACTTTCCATCAAATATTTTATGTTCTTAAATTTTTAGTGAACAAACATGATGTAAAGGTACAACTTATTCAAGTTTGGATTGATTCAACACAAACCCACACCCAAATCAATACTTATATTAATTTAATTTTTAAATTTTTAATTTACTTGACTAATTTAATTTGCTAAAATCATTATATGTTATTATGGAGTCAAACGCTCTAGGTTTGCCATAGTTATGACCTCAAATGTATTAAAAATGAAAATGATTTAGTGCCCGACTTCAGAACTTCAATGTCCAAAACGCCGCTTTTGGGCATTAGTTTTTTTTTTTTTTTGACCTCTCGAGTTGCAGGAAGAGGGAGAGAAAGAGAGAGGGAAGGTAACCACCGCTGATCAAGGCCGCCTCCGCCGATCAAGGCTTGCCCCGCCTCCGCCTCTTCCTCCTCCATTTTTAGGCCCTCCACCCTCCCTCCCTCCTCCTCCTCCTCCTTCTTCGCCTTTCTTCCTTCTTCTCAAAAAAAAAAAAAAAATTATATTCAAGGCCCTGCTGCCCCCAATCACAACTCTTAAAAATAAATCTTTTGAGTCTTTCAAAAACAAAATAATGTCTCACAAATTATTTTATTCACAAATGTTAATTGTTATTTATTTATTTATTTTGGTCAATGCAATCGTTAGAGACTTAGAGTTTACTTTCGGTTACACCCACAACAAAAAACAAAACAAAAAAAGTGTTTTGAAATGAAAAGATTCACAAAATATTTAAATTCAATTAGAAGAAGCTAAAGATCAAAGCAAAAGAGTTGGGTATTGAACCCGACGAATCGAACACGCAACCTTCTGATCTGAGTCAGACGCGCTACCATTGCGCCACGGATCCACCTGGCAACTATGGTCAATTAAATTATATATATAGTAATGCAATAAACGCACTCTGCCCATCCTGACGTCATTATGCTTTTGAGATGGTGTATTTCAGAACTTTGTTCCCAAATTTTTTTCATTTTTTCCACTAAAAGACAAAAGTTTTGCAAAATAAAAAACACATCCAAACAAAATATCACATCCAACTCCCCATAATCATTTCACTTTTTCTTTCACAAACATCACATCCAACCACATAAAAACCCAACTATCTTCCCAAACACTAAAAATTTTGTATCTCATAAAAACTTACAACTACTAAAATCTAAATAAAACTTACTTCCCAAACAAGCAGCTATGAATTTTTATAGTAATATTATAAATTCAGATTTCACTATTCAAAAAATTATTCAATATTATTATTTTATAGTTTAAGGCTAAGTTTGATATGTATCAAAAAGTCAAAAAAGTCAAAAAAGTTACTCAAAAGTTACTCAAAAAGTTAAAAGTTAACACTGATTTAATACAAAGTCAACAATACGATACAAGACAACTCTCTAATACTAATTTTTTCTCTTACAAATCAATTTTTTACAATTTTTATTATACATTTTCTATAAAAGTCGTGCAAGTTAACCCAAATATCCATATTTTCTTTTCTTCAATTTTTAGTCCAAAAGACAAAAAGTACATTTATTTAGGACACCTCAAAACAACCTTTTATACATGTATGTTATATTATACAAATTAATTTCAATCATATAACTCTCTATTTGAAATACATTAAGAGTTTATAAGAAAAGTGATAGCATTTTTTCGACTTTATATCACATGTGATTAATACATAATTCATCACTGAAAAGCCGGTTTATTGGTTTATGGGTGGGAATGTCTCTAATTTCTTTCTTTCTTTTTCTTTCTTTTTACTTATTTATTTATCAGAATGTCTCAATTCTTCAAAGCTAGTAACTTGAGGTTTTTTTTTAAAAAATCTTTGTTGTTATATATGTGTCTAGCATATACCAACAAATGGCACATTTCCGTCCAATTAAGGAATTGT